>LR736869.1:5839821-5933796 GCA_902654985.2 Oryctes borbonicus | reverse complement strand
TTTCCCAACTACTTCCCAACTATTTCCCAACTACTTCCCAACTATTTTCCCATACCCGACAAGCAATTTGGATTTTGCGTCGGTATCTTGGCCGATTTCCCGTTGATTCGTCTCTCAGAATTTGTCTGCGTTCTTAGATGTTTCTAGAGCATTTGACGCCGTCTGGCATCAAGGTTCATTACGCAAAATGAAAACGATCGGCATTGGGGTGAGCCTCGTATCCCTGAACCTCGCCTGAAGGGAAGTTTCTTTCTGTACGGGATCTCTTCCATTAATTTAAAAAACCGCTTGGCGGAAAGGGGCTCGCGTTAAATGAGGTCATTGTTGAAACAGGATAATTTGCAGAATTTGACAAATCCTGGCTTAAAAAACATTGCTGGCGTAAACAATTGCGTATTCGCAATTATCTGCCTAAATCAGAGATTGAATATGTTAACACCAGTAATGAAACGCTAATTAAAGACTTAACAACTTTATTTCAAGCTTGTTTTTCTAACCACATTGATTACATATAGAGGTCGTTGTTTAATCTTACTGTATAATGAAAGGTAAAAGATTTCGACTTGATGTCGAATGTAATATGTTCCTTCTGCTTAACAGATATCGAACAGTATCAAATTTTAACACATATTATATTAAACAACATAATCAGTGTAGTCAAAATTTATATATCTTCAGGCAAATTCCAAAAATGTAAGCTTTGATGCTTAATAGGTTAGTCGATATAATATGTAGCATTATAACAAGATTAAGGTACCTATTAAGCGAATTTACACCTTTGGAATTTGGTGTAAGATTATGTCTAAACAATGGAAAAAGATAGTAAACGAAAAACATTCGAAAAATATAAAATATATAATACTATATATATATTTTTTATATTAACTATTACTATTACTATGTATAAAATAAAGCTAAAATTTTACACGGTTTTAAAACGGTGTCAACAAAACAATTAAAAAAGACAGCGTTGCCAAGGGGAAATCGACACTTAATTACAGATATCCACAAGTACTTCCTCTGCTTCCGTTGCAGTCTCAGTCGGTTGCACAGGTTCGGGCTCCTCTAGTTCATCGTTACACTGTTTTCCAGATCTTGTCGAGGTTGCTGCATTCGTAGTGGTAGCCGACCATTGATTTATATCTTTTTTATCACACGATGGACATTCGAAGTGAACACAGTGAAACACCTACGAAGGCAACGAATGAAATTTTTTTATAAAAGAGGATTTCACGGTTTACTATTCTTACCTCATTCGCTGTATTACGCGTTCCTACTATCCTAATGAAGACTACTGGTCTTGGTGCGAACTTCACTACCTGCCACGATTGACAATTTTCCCTGGTTCGATCTACCAGTACTTCCCAGTCCCATATATTCACTGAAGATTCAATATAATAACTATAGCTGCGATCATCGCAATCCCATAGAAGTAGTCTTAAGCTCGAAATGATGTACGGTTGACCTGTAATTTGAATGTTTAATTTATTATGAAGTAGATGGCGTTGATGGTAATTATTACACAGGATCTAGTAATTATCCACAATTGCTCTAATACAGCTGAATTCTATTGGAGAATGTTTTGCTCAAATTTAAGTGGCCTATTGTCAACTGGTCTGTCCTGCAATTTACATTTTATTCTTCTTGCGGTTTTTTAGAACTTTCAACCCTTCCCGTGTTCTCCCGTTTTATTGCAGTGAGCATAGAAGCAGCCCAACCCCGAATAACATTAGCGTGTGGAACAGTCGAGTACTTCGGCACGGCATTGCGTTCAATATGAGCCGCCCGGTTGTGAACCACTAGGAAGCAATTAAATCTAATGCTTCCTTTAATTGGCGTTAACTCTCTTACAATTATTTTATCCTACATTTATATACATAATTAAGCTACTCACCTAACTGAATTAATATGGCCCCAGATCCTAACTGGTGACAAGTATACCCGTGATCCCAATCGTAGTGCTTCGTATCACCATTCAATAGTGCATGCCTTGATCGGCTATATTAATTAATTATCAAAATATAAAAAAATATCGATTAAAACCGCGAGATGGCGCCACTTACCTTACTCCTTCGATAACTAAAGCGCTCTTACTCAACGTTGCCACGTTGTATTTCGGCACGATGATGTCGCCAAGTAATTTCGGCATTTTCGGAGTGTACAGCGCTTCTAAGGCGACTAAATGGAATACCTGAAGATGTACGGATAAAAATTAGCGCGAAGATATCTTATAATGGACCAAGAAAGGTGTTACTTTATTTACTGTATTGTGGGTGCCGGTGATTTTGATGAATTGCACCACTCGACTTTCGAAGTACAGATCTTGCCATGATCTGCAAGCGTAATGGCTGTAATCTATGACACGTACCCAGTCTTTTTGTTCCATTGAAACTTCGATGAAGTAAGAATATGACCTGGAATAATACAAATTGCAACGAAATTTGAAGGTTTTAGTGAAGTAAAAAAATTTATTAATAATCGCCGAAACCAGAAATAAATTCCGTAGAAAAGATTCTCTAAAAACATTTTCAGATTGCCAAGTTTACCTTAAATCACGATCCCACAACAGCATACGTATATGGTTGATGATAGATGGCGTACCGAGCTTTACCAAGATCCCCTGATCGCCGGGTCCATTTATCGCGTGTCTCGTGTAACCTCTCTCCATGTCGTAGTTGCTGTAGTCGCCGTCCAGAAGCGCTTCCATCAACTCACCAGCGATTACTTTGGCACCCATCTTTGTACTCGCTACATTCTCGTCGATTACTGGATGGAATTTGAAATATAATTAGCAGAAATACCGATTGAGACAATAATACAGGGTATTCCCTATAATTACTCATCTTTTCGCAATTGTACATTTGTACAATTGTACATTGTTTGCTTAATTCCCTTTGAGCCGAAGACAAGTATCAAAATGAACTGGAAAAATCCACCAAAATTGTTACCGTTAGCGAATATCCTGAAGATATAGTCCACAAAATTCGCATTTTTTTAGTATTACCGATGTAATTAAATATAAATGAGGCAAAATACACATGGTTTAGTAGTTAGCACGTTAATTTGGCAAGCGCGCGGTATCGGGTTCGTTTCTTTACTGAGATGAGATTTTTCAGGGTAGCCACAAGAAGTTTTAGTTTCCATTTCTCTGACTTTTCTCGACAAATTTTCGATTAAGAAAAAAAAAAACATTTAATTTTTTTTAATGCGACCTCCACCATCCTTAGCACTGTCCGTGCGCCATTTTTTAATTATTATTTATTATTAAAAATTAGGGCTGTCTATGATGCTGACTGGGAAAATTCATTTTAAGTTATGAACATATTTTTTCAGCACAGCGGAATAAAAGTGGAGAAAACAAAAAAAAATCAATCTTGAAGTCTTGGTGCGTTCGTTTAGAGCGCTTCGTGAACTATGTGTGCAAACGACTGAAACTTCTTTTTTTTTAATCTCCACCATTTTCTACGCTTTCCAAGACACTCTAAAACCCAAAAGCTAAATTTTCTGACTTGATTATTAAATGAAAAAATGACTGAAAAAATCCACCATGCCATGGTAAGCCTGGAGGCGTCTCAATTGAAGAGGGTCCATAATTTCTTTGAATGTAAGGAAGCTTTTCGTAAGATGAACGGCGTGATTGGTAACGATCAACCAACGAAATCAAAATGATTCATAACTTTATCACAGCACACCAAAGACCAAAGAACAGTCCAAACGGTGCGTTTTTCGTGGCCAACCGACGCCAAACAAAATCATGGCGACGATATGAAACCTTCGCAGTCTGCCAAAAACGAAAAACGACGATATGTTGGTTTCACCTCGGCATACAATATCCTGCCAGTACTCCAATCTTCTCATTTTTACTTACGTAATTGTCCTCGATGTGGCAGATTACTATGACGCGAATTGTTGCGCTCAGCTATGGCATCTAGAAGCGTGTCAGATTTGATTAATCCAGCTGGCCTCACCACGGATAGTAAATCAGTAACCGTTATTAAAGGTAATCGGATGCAGTTAATAACAAGATCGTCTTCGTCGTTGTTGGCCTTACACCAGCTTGATACGCCTTTGAAGATCTCCACTTCCGGTGCAGAAAACGAATCGCGTTGTAGTAATTCTACTAAGGAAGCCTGAAAGAACAAATCATAACTTTCCAAACAAGTTAAGCGCCTAAGGCGAAATTTGTTTGATTTAGTTGGAATTAAGTCGAAAACAACTTCATCCAGCCCGACCCAATGAATCCCATACAATTCCCCTTCTTTTAGGCTGTACATCAAACAAATTTCACACCGCAAAGCGCAATCTATAACCTAATTCTCAAACTAATAAGGAGGGTTAATTCAGAAATTGAAAGAAAATCCCGCCAACTCTTAATATTTATTTGTACTGTTTAATACACTTTACACTATCCGTTAGTTATTTCTGCGCTTATTAAAATAAATGAATGCAATATTCCGATAAGAGTTACATGTAAATGTAAATGTTTTATGGGAAAGAACTATTTAATAGATTTTTAACGAAATACCTGCGACAACTGCAGAAACGACTCGTGCTGCAAAATCTCAGAAGCGTGTTTATCCAAAAACGAATGGCAAACTTTAACGAGCTGCTCTAATCCGTAGAGATGAGCAGCATCTAAGATAGCGCAAACGTTTTTCAATGCCAGTAATTGCCTGAGGATATCTGAAATTGCGGTTTCTAGTTCTTGAAAACCATACAGATGTGCCAATCCCAAAGTATCGAGTATAACCTCTTCTTTTAATGTCATCATAAACATATGACCTACGGGAACACTTATTATCGTACTACAATTAAACTAGTCGGTTTAAGTACCTGAATAAATATATTTCAATAAGATTTTAAATGCCCGTAACGGTGCATCGGGTAGTTCGATCTCTGATTGACTTGATTCCTTCATTCCTCCATACAGCAGTGCTCGGAAATATTCACTTCTTGCTGCCAATATAATCTAAAAAGCAATTCGATTGTTGAAATCAAAAATACTTATTTTGATAAATAGACTTACTTTATGAGCAGGTAAACGCTGCTCTTCAACAATTAGGGTCACATCTGAGTAATCTTGATTTAAATAAAGAGCAGATAGATTCTCCGATAGTTGTGTAAAGTGTTCGATATCACCTAGTCTCCTCGAACCACTGCTAGCCGAAGGTGACTGATATTGGTGACTGCTACTATTGCTGCTCATCTAAAATAGTTAAAAATGGACGTTAAATGGGGCCGAAAAGGTGCAAAATCCGAGATGTTGTTAACTGAATAAATTATCTAGGTTAAATGGATTTTCAAGTGGTACTCGTAAGATACTGAATTAATTTATTTATTACTTACTGTTATTGCTTTGAATGCAGTAATAAACTTAAGAAAGTAGATTTAAATATGAAATGAAAAAATAAATCGATTTAAAACGGACGCCATATCTAGTAAAAGCAAAAAGAGCAATTGACAATTTTTTTAAGCGAGTTCAATAAGGAAATTGCGCATTTTAGCGGATTTTTCGCTAATGAAATACTAAATATTCAAAATTAATTCAAATATTTTTACGAACAATTTATGACATTATTATGTCCGTATTGAATTCGTACTACTTAACAAATCAACACTATTTGATTAAATACTAAAGTAAAAGCATTTACACATTAGTAGAATTACGTACACTAGAAGACAGCTATCGTGTCCGCACAATTCAACAAGCCAGTCTATGATGGGTATTCGGCCGTTTTCCGCTTATTTATTCATTTATTTCAGCACAGATAAAGATAATACCTCTTTTATAAATAATGTCTGTATGGCTGATTTGCAACAGGGAAAATTCTGCATATTACTCATAATGTTTAATATGGATGTAGTCAGTAACGGTGGGTGATGACGTAAACGGGAGGGCGCGGTCAAAGATTCGATTTCCGCGTGTATTTCCGTTACATAGTGAATGTACACAAGCAATCAAATCGCTGTCTGTGCCCTTCCGATTACGTCATCACCTACTGCCACTGGATGTAGTGCAGTAGAACGTCACGTTCTATGCTATGTTTTTGAAAACAAATGAAATTTCATCAATGTGAATTGTTTTCTAATGGTCATGACTAACTCAGATAAAAAAACTAAAATAATTAATATAAATTAAATATTTGAAAAAAGCTCGACCCCGTAAGAAATTTTTTTCTAATATTTAATTACATGAGAAACTCGAAGGACATTTTCACATTTCACCGATGTAATTAATCAATAATTAATGTACTTAATACGTAAGAATTGTGATACCTTCCTTGTTTTTTTTTTTTTTTTTTTTTTGTAAAGCAATTTGACGATAAAGAGAAAAATAAGTAGTTGTATTTTAAAGAATTTTAAAAAGTTTTCTCCATTTGATAAATTAAATCGCAATTTTCGGACACGCTGTATAATGGTTATTATTTTACTTATAGTTTGTTTTTTTGTCATAATATTTGTAATAATTCTAAAAAGGTTTTTTTTTCTCGAAAGTCATACGAATATGATGTATATTACATCTTATCGTATTCGGAAGATAAGAGCTTATAGCAGGAAAACCTGAACATGAATGTAACAAATGCTCACGTGACTTGCAGGACATTATGGCCGTCCTCCAGTGTACATATGGAATTCACAATTAGAAAAAAAATAATCAAATAATTGTTATTTATACATTTTAAAATAAAGTTTAACGAGATATTAAATATTTTAAGTTGTGATTATAAAAAATTATCTTTGAATCAGTTATTTTAAAGAGCTTATAGGGAAATTTGGCTTTCATTAAAACGAATACTCTTAAGTTGTTGCCTTGGATTTCGTATAGCGATTTTCACTTCCACGTCAACTTTACGTTTCAAATTTATTCGTTATATTCTTAAATATTATAAATTATTTTTATTTTTCCATAAATCGAAATGGTTTCTGTTTTAAATACCATCGATACGGGTCATGAAGATATGATCCATGACGCTGAAATCGACTATTACGGATTGCGGCTAGCTACTTGTTCCTCGGATAATTCGGTGAAGATCTACGACATTAAGAATGGGGCTCATACACTTCTAGAGGATTTAAAAGGCCATTTCGGACCTGTATGGCAGGTAGCATGGAGCCATCCGAAGTTCGGCAACTTATTAGCATCGTGTTCCTACGACCGTAAAGTAATTATCTGGAAGGAGATGCAAGGTAAATGGAACAAGTACTACGAATACGCCAACCACGATTCTAGCGTTAATTCCGTACAATTTGCGCCTCCCGAATTCGGTCTAATTCTAGCCTGCGGAAGTAGCGATGGATCAATTTCCATACTTACGTACCAAAACGAAACTAACACTTGGGATACGAAGAAAATACCGAACGCTCACGCAATAGGATGCAATGCTGTTAGCTGGTGCCCCGCTATAACGCCAGAACCAGCTTTTAGTAACACTCAAGCCCAACCGTTAGTGAAACGGTTAGTTTCTGGCGGTTGCGACAATCTAGTGAAGATCTGGCGCGAAGACGGAGACCGATGGGTTGAAGAAAACAAACTGGAAGTACATTCCGATTGGGTGAGAGATGTCGCGTGGTCCCCTTCTGTTGGATTAAATCGTCATGTGATCGCAAGCTGTTCACAGGATAGACGAGTTGTAATTTGGACCAGCGACGATTGCCAAAGTTGGAATTCGACGGTACTACAAACATTCGATGATGTTGTTTGGAACGTTAGCTGGTCGCTGAATGGAAATATACTGGCTGTTTCTGGTGGCGATAATAAAATTACTTTATGGAAGCAAAATCTTGAAGGATCATGGCAGTGTATTAGTGATGTGAACAAAGGACAAGGGCAGATTTCAACTAACGAACAAAGAGCTTTATAACGGTGCTTTTTTTTTAATTAAATTCATATGCCGCAAAATGTTCTACGATGTAAAAATATTTAGAATTTATGATTTTACCTGCGATTATTCATAACATTTACATTAGTTATAACATTTCGTAAGCTAAGGCGTTAATTAATATGCAAAAATGTTGTTTTAAGTTTATTTTATACTTAAATAAAGGTATTTAATGTTTTTCTTACATATGTTTTTATTCTATTACTGCGTTGAAGTATGTCTACGTGATTAGTTCAATCTCGGTAGCTAATAACATGTTTTTAGTACAAGCGGAGAATCTAAACATGCTACAGCTAATGTTGCCAGCAAAAAAATAATTTTGGGCTATTTTCATTTTTGAACATATTTGATTTGAGCAGCTGGGTATTAGATGGCGCTACAATTCTCACAAATTTTTCTGTAAAAGTAATGATTTCTTCGATTCTCAGATTATGCGCCAGTATTTTGCCATTCTTTATAACAAAACTCAAAATTTTATAATGTTATGCAAAACAACACAAAAGCATCGGTCATGGGCGTCGCCAGAATTTACTCCAGGGTGGAAGGGGGCAATTAGAGTTGACATTTTGGAGACTTTTGTACGACCGGCATTAAGAGACGAAAGTGAAATTAGGAAGCATGACCCCTTCTTGCCGCCCTCTGGTTTTACCCCTATGATATCGACACATTCCGCACCACACCGGTTGAGAATGAGGATCTTACGAATTCTCGAAACAGGTGTCCCAGATTAATTACTTTGTTAACCTTGTGTGGAGCAGAGTGTGTCGATTCTTTTGTGTTGTCTGCCATACTACTCCACAGTCTTTGCTATCATTATCGCTACGCAAAAATTTATAACGCAATGCAGATATCAAAAAAATAAAATTTTGCAATGAAATGCATTTTGTTTTCTATTTCTAAAATTTAGTACTATGAAGACATACTGAAGAATTGGTCCTAGTATTTTTTACGAGAAATAGAACCAAGTACAACTTGGAATATTTCATCTCAACTTAGCTGCCGTAAATTTGAGTTTAGGGAAATTTTGAGAATTATCAGGCGATTCAAAGATATCGAGATGTGTCTTTCAACTGTTCGAACCTTCGATCGAACACTTCCGGTAACATAAATGCGCTTTCTATAAATAGAGCAAAATTGAGCTACGGTTTAGGGTAGTTCGAATAAGTGTTCCATGAAAGGTTCGAGTAATTAAAAAACATATCTGATCTGAGTGTAGAGGGTAAAATTGAAGGCCGCCATTTCGTAAACCGGTGATTTTTTAAATTGGCGGCCTGCTATGCTTCCCCACAAAATTAGGTGCGCAGTTGTGGAAGCGCGTACCGTCTACTTGTATTTTTCTAATTTTAAAGGGAATTGTAGATCAAATTCACTGGCAACACTGTCATATGCACAGTGATGACAACTGCAAGATATTTACTACTACTTGCAGTTGTCTTTTATATAAATGAGTTAACTTTGCACATATTTCTTAAATTTGTGCGTTAAATAAAAAACGAAATGAATTTCTTCTATAAGCTGTTGCCTACAAGACGAGGCATAAGCGTACTCCATTTTGCATGATCCTACAAGTGCTACAACATAAGCTATCGTTCTAGATTTATATTTTATCTATCGATTTTCAGAGATCGCATTTGTTGTTTTTTTTTTAATTTTTCTTCTTTTCTCCGTTTATTGCGGTTTATGTAAGTTACTCAGGAAGGATTTTTTAACTGGGACGATTTATGTTGGTAGTTCGGCTACAGTTGGATATATCTGTCAATTCCCCAGTTATTGTCGGAACTACCAACTTAAATAATGTGTTTTGGGTAGTTACTTGATTTTTTTTCTCTTCTTTCCTCTAACTAAAAGTGAAGTGAAAATACACAGATTTCCAAAGTCCAAAGAAATAATCAGACAATTTGCTCAGACTGAAATGTTCTATGTTATAAATATTATTTGGAAACCTAGGTCTTTTCATGATTTACCTTGGTAGTTCTGGTAAAAAGGCACATACACTGCTGTTCAGTGAAGTTCTGTCATATAATAAAAATCTATTATATTACACTGTATACAATTATTAATACATAAAATTAGAAAAATATTAAGCATACACTCTTTTCTAAGGGATTAAAGCCATAAATTATTATGTAAAGTAGAAATATTGCGACAACCACAATAAAGTCCCTTTTATTATCATTCCAAGAATTTCTCGGAAGTGCCGATCTTTTGAAACGGGTCGTTTGGGGATTATTAACGAACGATACATTTAGGAAATATACCGCAGCATCACTCTTGTTTATTTATCGCAGGCGTAAAGATATAAATTTGCTTCGTTTTACTGTTAAACGTGTGTTGGTGTGCATCTGTCGTTTTTGCGCGAAAGTTTTAAGAAAATGTACTTCAAAATGGCACGTGGCAAGCTTACCAGTGTGGAAAAACGTTTACGCATTATTACGCTGTTTGAAGAAGGATAATCGGGGCGACAAATTGCTGAAAAAATAAATATAAGAAGTTCAACAGTAAATCACATTATAAAGCGATATCGGACAACGGGAACTATAGAAAATCGTGTTCGTCCTGGAGCATCTAGGAAAACAACAAAAGCTGAAGATTTGAGAATTGTATTATTAAGCAAACGCAATAGAAAATTAACAGCGCCACAAATAGCAGCCGAAGTCAATCGCGGCCGTGAAGAACAAGTTTCGGTCGACTTCAACAAGCGGACCTTCATGGACGCAGTACCATTCGAAAACCCTTATTACGTCGGGGCAACAGAGCAAAACGGCTGCAGTGGGCCCGTTCTCATCTAGATCGGTCGTTAGATGATTGGAAACACGTGCTTTGGACTGACGA
The DNA here is from genome assembly GCA_902654985.2 of Oryctes borbonicus. NCBI lineage: Eukaryota > Metazoa > Arthropoda > Insecta > Coleoptera > Scarabaeidae > Oryctes > Oryctes borbonicus. The sequence continues at coordinate 5,923,084 of LR736869.1, read as the reverse complement.
GTCAATGTTTGAGGTTTTTAGGCAAAATCGACGAGTTTATGTCCGAAGATCTAAAACCGAAAAGTGATCCCGAACTGCATTGTGCCTACAGTGAAGCAAGGGCGTAGTTCTGTGTTAGTGTGGGGATGTTTCTCCTTTGCTGGGACGGGAGATTTATGCAGAGTGCAGGGTGTAATGAGGAAGGCAAATTATGTTGCAATACTCCAGAATCGTGCAGTGCCATCGGGCTTGCGTATAATAGGCCGTAACTTTACATTCATGCATGACAACGACCCAAAACACACTGCGTTAGTGTGTAAGAACTATCTAAAGGAGCAAGAAGAACAGCACACCCTGAAAGTAATGACATGGCCCCCACAGAGCCCAGATTTCAACCCTATAGAGTTGTTGTGGGATGAACTGGACAGAAGGATCCGAAAAATATGCCCAACTTCACAAGAACATTTACGGAATATTCTGCAACATGAATGGATTAATATTCCACAATCCGTTTTAACAAAACTTATGGAAAGAATGCCTAGAATAGTTCGAGCGGTGATTAACAGCAAAGGAGGTTTTTGCGATGAAAAAAAAAAATAATGTTCAGTGTGTTATATTAGGCTGGAATAACTTTTTATTTATTTATTTTTGTCTTTTTTACCTGTACATACGATAAAATTGCATTTTATTTTTAGTTTCGTTTGTTTCTGTAACCTTTAAATGTTTTTTAATAACCGACCGAACTTCTCTGAACGGCAGTGTACATACGTCCTTTATTGTCAGGTCTACCAACTCAACCCATACGCGAAAATGTTAAATCGGCATGGATTCAGGAAAATTATATTGAATTATATAGATGCGAAGAATTTGACCCTATCTGTATATTAATTATAAAGCAGAAATTCAAAATATCCCAGAAAAAGTTAGTCTTTTACGTATTCCATGTATCTTTTTACCCTTCTTTTATTTTGAGCAAATTATTACATTTTGTAATGAATAATGTTATAAGCACATTATTGTATTTTTCCTCTCCTTGTCTCGACATTCATTTGAATTAACCGCGATTAACAACGGCGAGTTTCAGAGGGCGCTCCAGCATCTGAACTGCATCCAATGTTGCCTACCCAATCCGTGTATCAATTGTTTAATTTATTTCTAGTTTATTTTCAATTTTCATCCTTCTCCATTTTATATTGGAGCAATCTTAAATAGGCGTGTTAAAAATATACATTTACAAATCAGATAAATACATAAAAGACCCAAAAAAACTTATGTTAGAAACGCCTTGATTTTGCGATTGGTTTTTATTGGATAGCATGCATCCTATGAGGTATCCTTGCCTTATGTTTTTTTTAAGGTGACTAGATATTTGAGGAAAATTTATTTTTAAGAAAGTTTTTAGGATTGGTAGATATTTATTCTAGGGTCCGCCCAGTATAGATCAAGGAATTAGGAATGACCCCCACTCATCATCTTTTAGATGCAGCCTATTGGAAACGGTATGTAGTGAGGTACGGTGGGAGACGAAAACCTACTGGCAGGTCTGGCATCCATTCCTAATATTTAAAATCTTGGATTTTTTTATCTCTTAGGTTTTTATTGGTAAATATTTAAAGAGAAGGCTTGTTATAAATGAATGGGTGTGACCTGGGATGGCTTGTTTACAAGTTTGGGTTTTAACATCTCTTATTTTAGCTTTAGGAAATCCTTTGGATGGATTCTTGGATTATTAATTAATTTTAATTAAAAAGGCCTGGTACTTCTGGGCTATTACCATTGGTTTCCTTGACGGGGGCGTGTATGTAAAGTTTTTCTTTGGATTAACTTGTCTCTCCCTTATTTAGAGATTCAGAAAAGATTAATACAGAGTTAGACGAAAACTCTTAATACATGACAGAGAGAGAGGGAGCACATTTTCCGCCATTTAGGGAGGCGCTGATTTTGTTTTGTTTAAATAATGAAATACACCTTTTACTATATATTTCTTTTATTTATTTCTATTCAAAGAATACATTGTGTCGTCTAAAGTCAATATCATTAAATGGATATAATACATTTTGCCCAGAACATTTTTAGGTATTAGTTACAATATATTATAATATATAAACGGGGAGAGAAATCTACAAACGAAAATCTCGTTATTACAAACATACTCTACTTCTTGGAAGTAAAGAAACAACATCAATGAGAGAGAGACGGAGAGAGAGACAGATAGTTTCGAAAATGACGAGAAAATCGAGAATTTATATAAAAATTACACGTTATCTTCATATCTTTTATCTTTATCGCTTCTTTTTCTTTTTGTTAAATTGTATTTTCTTATTCAGTTTTTCTTTTCTGGACAAACTGCATAGATTTCATTGTATTAAATATAATACATCTGCAAAAAGGCTTACTTATGATTATTATTAATTAATAATAACTGACAATCGCAGCTTTTTTTTTTAAGTCTATATTTTTTAGAATTACAATTTTTTTTTGCTTCTTATTCTTCTCATATACTTCATAACTTCTAAAAGTATTGACAAATATATTCATAATAGTTCATTTCACAATGTGATAATATGGAATGTGACAATATGGTTTTTCTTTAATATAGAGAATTCTTTTTTCCGTAACTTTAAAATTAAATGCATTCTCTGGAATGTTTTATTCATGCAGTTGCCTTGCGTTGGGAATCGCAATTATTATTATCAGGAAAATTGTGAGTCGTCCAAGTTTGTAAATCGAACTCCCAAGTTACAGGAAGATTAACAGTTAAAAGTCAACTTGTAACGTTATGGTGGATTCACGTTGGAGCCACCATAAACGATAAGGACGGCGATACTCCATCCGTTTTCATGGTTACAGAGGTGCAACGCGCACTGATTGGCTAAATAATGCCCCGTGACCATGGTTATGCAGCGCCAACGTAAGTTTACCGTTCAATTTGTGTCTGTACTAAATTTATATGTACTCGGGAACTAGAAATCGGCTTGAAAACAGTCTGGAGGGCATTAAATAAGTTTAACAAAGGCTTGGATATCGCACAAAAGGCAGGTTCTGGGATCTCCGACGTGGAAAAAGCAAAGAAGATCATTGTCTTGTTCAAGAACAATACTAACATTTCAGGTAGAAAATAGCTCAAAATGAATGCTGAAAAGAACAGGCTAAAGATCGTGCTAAAGAAGGTTAAAAAAGTGCTACATCATGGACGACGATACCCGTATTTTTGCCGTACCTTTCACAGCTTCTTGGTCGGAAATCTTAGACTGTCGTTTCGCGAGGAAATGTGGACGAGAAATGTAAAACAAAAAAAACCTTCCAGAAAAATCTCTATTTCATAGTTGTGGAAAAAGGACAGCAAGTTTCTTTTCACCATGGGCACAATTATGTCCGGTATTTACGTCAAAGAATGTTTAGACAAGAGATTATTGCTATTCGTAAGCCAGCATCAGATGACTCATTTCTTTTGGCCCGACCTCTTCTCATTGTAGTAAAGCGGGCTTAGAGTGATGAGGAAGGAATAATGTGTTTTTGGTGTCTCGAGAAATCAACTTAAAAAATTCTCAAGAACACAGGGCAATTGGTAGGTATTTAGACTTTGGTTCAGAGGGAAATAAAAATAACGAAGAAGTTGGATGGAGATGTTAATGACTTTTGGAGAAAGCTCCAAAGCTCTATAACAAGGAACGAATAATTCAAAACATATAAAATTGATTTTAAGAAAATGAACCACTGGTCGTTGACTAACCTGATCATCGAGGACAACACATGACTCTTGTAACTGCTTTCACACTATCAACTTCTGCGCATGTCATATACGCGCCTGTAATATTTAGGAGGTTATTTTAAATATTCAATGTTATTTATTGCAAAAAAAGAATAAGAAAATGGCGTCTTTACTTCAAGGTTGTAAAATTTGAACCGCAAAATTCAAAGGCGTCGGTAGGAAAGTTTGCATCTGCGTAATCTGCGATCAGGTCACCGTTTTTTTAACGGTAATAAAATAAGAGGAGCTTTTATCATTCTTAATGAGAATTAGAATTAAAATAATTTTTTGTTTAATTGATGGGAAAAGAAGATAAAATAAAAAAAATAGATCGCCTGAGAATATAATAATACAAAAATAAATAAATGAATCCAGAAAAAAGAAGTTTTTTGTTTTCTTCACCAAAGACCTAAAAACCCCAAGAAAATAAAACAGTGGAAAATTACACATTTAAGATCATAAATAAAAAAACAAATTATATAATAAACAAGAGAGAACAGAAATTGACAAATGTAAAAGTTTTTAAAAAACAAATTATTTTTCCAGTTATTAATAAGGACGCCCTATATTAATAGTACCTAACCATATGTCAACATCCTCACATTTTCTCTTAGTTAGGAAGTTTCCATTGTTACGCTAAAGGCTTGTTTAGGCAAATATCCCGTTTCTAGAGCTACTGGAATCAAAATATACCATTCCTCTCTCACTTTGTTCGTCAATTTCATTTTTCTCCTTGCAAAGAAAAAAAAAACGTTTCTTTCTTACGACATCTTCTGGCTTAACTTACGTACTTAAACTAGGTACTTTCTAATTTCTCTTTAAAATCTATCTTTAGATACAATAATTATTACGCTTTCTTAAAAAATTGGCAGCAGCCTTTGAGATATACAAAAATGTTTTTTTTTTTTTTAATTTTAATTAGGTATTATTTTCGCTCAGCATAAACGCAGCATATGGGGGGCGTCTGTTGCGTAAATAGGAAGAAGCAATTTTTATGTTTATTTAGTTAATGATGATATTCGTACTAAGAAATATGACTCGTTATGAGAATATTGAATAGAATAAATTTTACGGTAAATACAATGCGTCCTTTTGGTTTGTATCTTACGGGTTATTCATATAGAGGGCGCTGTAATGAAAAGCTTGTTTCTCCGCGCGAAACGTTTTTAAAAAAATCCAAAGAAATCATTAGCGGATAGACGATCAAAAGAGCTTTAATTCGAGGGGTTACATCAATTATTAAAAAAAATTATAAAGGTTGGTTGGGCGGGGGGTATCTGTTTCATTACAACTCCTTCGTATGAAGTTAACATGTTATATGCTTATAAATATATAAATATTAGATTCTATAATGTAGTATAAAAAAATTATGGTTATATTTACGCCTTATAAAACAAATTATATATCGTGATAAAAGTGATGAAAGTGAACAGCGGAGATTAAATTTTTCGCGTTTCGTTCTCGTTATATCTTGTTTCTTCTCTTTATAAATATGTCATAAACGTATAGTTCATTTTGCTAAGGTACTTATATGTAATTTTAGTATAGAATACGAACTCTACAAACTAAATTTTATCATCATCGTTATTCTTTTGTCTCTTTCCTGTCGAATAGTAGTAGCGGGTCATTACGAGAATCGTCTTTTGTTTTAAATATTAACCAGTGTTAACTTGACTAGGTATTAATAGTAATATCGTTATTATTATTATTATTAAAAGTATATCTACAATTTTTTACAATTTTCTTGCATCATTTGTATTTATAAATATAAGATCTACGTACATAATTTATTATATAATATATATAATATAGTTTATTGGAATAGTTCTCTTCTCTTGTTCTCTTTATTAATTTCATAGTTTATAAATGAGTAAAATAGTAGTAGTTGTAGGAGAGACGTTTGTTTCTTTCTTTTCATATATCTGTCAAATCGAGATATTCCTGTAATATCTCCCTTATTATTATTAATTAAATAACGTATTTTTCTAAAAATTATTATATTTTTTTTAAATGAAACACTCTGTATATTTTTAAAATTCTTTAAAAATAACTCAATTTCTAATGGAAGTGTTTCTTTATATAAATTAATTATTTTTATATTTTTCTATTATTTTCCAGCCTATACCCAGGCTGATTTAATAGAAAATTAACGGAGATAACCATAGTGGTTTATGAATTTAGATCACCTGGTATATTCCATTTTTGTCGGTAAAGAAGATATCTGCTATTACCAGTTTTAGGGAAAAGCTGTATTTTTTTTATAATTTTTATGTATTAAATTTTCAAAATCAAAGAAATATCTCGATTTACAGCACCGTTTCTTTTAAAAAATACATTTTAATGTTACAATGTTGTGCAAAGTTATTATTATTGTTAATAATACAATTTTTAAATAAATAGAACCTAATGTGTAACACATAAATTATAACGTGTCCTAACCTCTTATTACATTTTGGATTTGGAGAACATGTTGACGACGGCTGTAAATATTTGGTATTAAAATGACTAAAGAATACGACTTAGGTATTAAAACTAAAATAAATAATCCTAAATATTTTAGAGGATTGGCAACACTTATTTAGCTACCGGACAAATATTACAAATATTAAAAAATTAAAAAAAAAGAAAATGGTACAAATATACTTAACTAAGGTATAAATAAAAATTAAAAACTAAAAAAATGAGAAAAAATAATTATCTGTTATAAATGCGTCTCATTTTTGCATATTTTCAATTTTTGAATCTCTACGACAGTTTGTACTGTTGGTATTGTAAATCTACAGATCAGTATTGGTTTTTTTTTTTTTTAAATGGCTGACTATTTTTTTTTTTACTGTTTCGTCTTGTATGTTCATGAGTTTTTGGACAAAGGGATTATAATTTTTCTTCTTCTTCACATTATTAATAATAATAATTGTTTCAGTCTTATATACATTTCTAATTCTGGGAAAGTTTTCTTCGCCAAAAAGCTTCATTTAAACGCTAACGCTATTAGGTTATAGTTTATTTAAAAGTTATTAAAATAATGCTATGTATATATGTATTATATGTATGGTTTTTACGACTGATGTACGAAAAAAACAAATTTCCCCATACCTTGATACACATACATTAAAATATTAAATATTAAGTGATGATTTAGTTACTTTTCTCGGTGTTGGTAGTATACAAAAATACGACGTGTTTTTTTTTTTTCTTGGGACAAACATCTATGCCATTTATATTTACAAGGATCTTTCATTTACGACAAGTAATAAAAATACATCTAATAGATCATCTACTAGGTGAAAGGCAAATTTATTTATATGTATTTAATATGTTTTTCCAATTTTCAAAAATTAAAAGCGTATCCTCTTTATTTACACGTTTATTTGTTGAGTAATTCGCATTTATATTCATGCCTTATCTCCCTTAAAAAGACGGTGTTTTGAACAGTTAAATACGAACGATTATAGATGAGAATGTGCAATAAAGTTCGGGTCGTGAAACCCTTTTAATGAGTGATCGGCGCTACCGATTAAAACCGGGATGTATGTATCAAAGTACAAGTGGAACATTTTTCATAAAATATTGAATTATTCTCCAATATTAACAAGGAATCTTCTTACAAGGTGGAACAATATATTTCTTCTTTTTTTCTTTTTACTTTAACGTCGTAATAGCTAAAGAATTATTATTATTATTAGTATTATACATGTTTCTAATCACAATGTTTCGCTAAACTCATAACAATCTATCGCTTTTCTCGTTTTTTGCAGTTTTTTAAATTTTTATAATATGTAGTTATATATTATGTTTATATATATTTATACGGGAAATACTTAATCTAACACATCCATAAGAAGCACTTATTTGAAATACTTAAAAAGTCTATATCAGTATTATTATAATGTATGTTATTTATATATTATATAATTGTTTTTTCCTTGTGTGTATATATATAGATATAATTATATAATGTTTTATATTTATATATATATATCGTGAGTCTACGGTTTTATTTTTGAATGCACTACACCCCTATACTACCACACCTTCTATAAAATTTCTTATTTACGTTTGCTTCTCGTTTCATTCTTTATAATTCTTATCAAGGAAATGATTCCAAATCTCAAGGATTAATTCTAGCTTATTGCAAAGAACGATTCTTTACCTACTTTGAAGCTGAACAACAAACGTAGTCCCTCTAAAATTCTTGTAGGTTGGTGACACTTCCTTGCTAGCATAATAATATAATCACCATTTTCTGTTTTCTTTTATTATAATAATCATCATTAATAATAACTTTATACAATCTAAAAATCTTTTTTTATTATTATTATTCAAACAGCTAATTATTTCTTTAAAACGTTAAAATTTCCTTTTCTCTTCAACATGGTTAACTTATTATCTCTCGTTGGAGTAAAGATACTTGTAATTTGTATGAAATACGTGCGTAGAAAGAAATTAAGATTTCAAGGTTGGTATTCTTGCTCGTCATTTTTTGAGTTATTTTCATCCTAAGATAGCTTTGTTAAAACTAAATTTAGTTTTTAGTTGATCAAAATTAAGGCTCTAGAGCTTTAATATTAATGAAGTTAAATTAGCTTCTTGCAGAAATATTTTAAATGAACGGTATGTTAGATTGGCAACTCTGTTAGTGTCTTCTTACATTCGTAAGAGTATATAAACAATGAATATTTTTGTTTGTTGGTTGGCAATAAATTGAATAATTTTCAAAATTTTTTAAAATAAAGTAAATATGTTAACAGTGTAGGGGGCGTAGATTGAGGCAATTAAATCAGAAAAATTTAATCTTCAAAAAGAAAAGAAATTGTATTGAAAAATAGAAAAATAAAATAAAAAAAAAAATAATAAAGTTGGGGCACAATTTATTATTAAAAATATCATTGAATGGCCGAACCTTGAGTTTTAACACCAACATTAAAAATAATTGTAGAATACAAGGGAATTATTTATAATATTCGTTTAAGTAGATTTTAGATGTTGGAATTGGCATCATTGAATAAGAATATTCAGGTCTCTGAATAATGCTTAAGCTCACTAAATCCAGTGAAATCGTTTGTAGTCACCTGAAACATTACAATGAAATTAGCAATTCATTAATTACAAGTATTTTTCGCAATTTTTGAAAGAGAGACATACGTAAAAACAGCATTAAAGTTAAAACAAGTTATATTTTCTTTCGTGTATTCTCTTTTAAATTTATTCTTTTTTGGTTCGAGGAGGGAGAAGGTGGAAAACATGTTACTGTTTTTTTTTTTTTTTTTTATAAAACTCTTTTAAATGTAGATAACCCATATTTTAGGTTATTTTCCTGTTCTTTTCTCATGTTTTTTTTTTTTTTGTTTTCTTTTGCTTGAACAGTTAATAGCGTTTTAGTTTCATATCGTCCCATATTTATAATAAATATGATACAATAATCTATTTATTTTAATTTATTCGTAAGAACGGGTGGTTGTCGAAGGTGAACGGGCGAGCTATGCCCTGTAGATGTAGGAGGCAGTGCGGGGCGGCGTTGGTGATGGCGAGGAGGAGGGCGGCGAAGGGGAACTGGAGGAACCGCTGCTCGTAGGCAGCGCACTGTGCCCCGATCGCGGTGGGCGCTGTCTGCCCAGGCTGCGGGCACCCACTACGCCCTCCTCACTGTTTTCTCAGAGGTACACCTTCTTGACGCTGCGGGTTGTTGCAAAGCCGTCGCCGCGTCTATAGTTGTCGCCCTGCAATTCGGAGGAGTATCGGGTGAGAAAAAAAAGTGTTCTGCTGCGACATCTAGCGGAGAATACCGCAATTATCGCTTCTAACTACTTTAAATGTGGGAAATTTTAATTCACTGTAATTAATTTTAATTATTGACATTAAATCTAAACGAATTTTTATTGAATAGATGAAAGATAATTTCTTTTCTGAGCAATTTAGAGAAATTTAGAGAAAAAATAAGTAATATTAAATAATAAGAGAATTGTAAAACACCGTTTTCCGCTTTGGCGGAATCTCACGTTTAGGGGGAGACAGCTACCTTTAAAATTTCGACGATTTTTGGATTTTCACAATTTACACCGTTGTTATGAATAAAAAAAATATATATTTTTCTAAATACGCTTTCCATAGGTCTGTCAAACTAGCCCGGAGGAGGATTTTTTTGCGCCACCCTTATCATTATCTCCTTATCCCCTTGCAGAGAGGATCCCTGGGAAATATTGTTTACTCCTTATACTCACACTTGCTGCCCCTTTACCCCTAACTATCCTGAAAAAAAGGCAGCTATGAAACTACATGTGTATACCATATAGCGTCAAATAATTTCTTATAAGATGAAAGATATTTCTGCAAATGAGGTTAGTACGGTAGTAGTTATTATTTTTTTCATGCTTTATTGATGGTTGGATTTGTAATATTTTGTACGATGATTCTGTCGACGGAAACTACAAATTTTAACATACATTTTGTTCATATGGTTTAAATAAAAATAAAAGTGAATAGTGAAAAAACACCAAAATTGAGAGGAATTGTACAATTAATGTTGAGAAAATATTCTGAAAGAGATGTAACACAACCATGGAAGACTGCTTGTGTAATGTAATAATCATCAAAGAAATGTTGAAAACGGAAATAATAATTAGAGTGCGCACATTCTATAAAAGTAGGCTCGCAGCAGATTGAACATAGAGAAACAGAGTCTCTTCATTGTAATGTGAAGAAGCATATTTTACTGGACGGATGCAACCATTTGGTTTAGTGTCTATGTAATCGCTTTTATAGCAGGAATAATGGAATAAATTATGATATTTTGGAGAGGAGAGGTGATTGCGAATTTTTTTATGTTATTCCGCTGATGTTAAATCAATTCGTTTTCACGAATGCTTTCCATACACGAAAGCGGTAAGCGGTTTTCTTGGTCAGAACAGGTATGTGCTCCCGCAATTTGGCAGGAGAGCCACTCCCAGAGTCGAGTAGCAAAGATGTCTGCGTTTCACTCGTCATTTAGTCTAAAAATCTGCTTCTTAAATATTTCGGATGTTAATTTGGCTGACGTGGAAGCCTCAATCTTAACGTAAATATTAGTACCAACCTGGGATTAGTGTTCGCAAATTCGTAGATCAAACGTGCCTGCAGTCTCCTTGAATACAATTGGTAAAAGTGGTACAAGTTTTCTTGCAGTCGATATTATAGGCAGTGCAGTATAATTATTATTTGTAGATGTTAGAGATTGTACAGCACATCCAACTGTTTTGTCCCCCTTTTAGGTTAGAGATTCTAACATTGAGCGCGACCAGTTTTCAGTTCCAAATTAAATCGGCTCTCGTTTGCGTTATAAATGTTATCAGCCCACATATTTCGATGTACGGCTTGACGGATGCTATAAAATCTTTGGTAACGGTATTATCATCCTGTAAATTTGGTTATCTTTCTAGAAACTATTGGATTTCCTCGTTTAAACCATAATATCCGGTTGAGAGATGCTTTAAAATGTTGTAAATTAACATCTTATAAATTTGTATAACACATATTTAGCAATTTCCAATAATATTTCTCTGTGTGTTCCTCCTCTTTCTAATTGTTTTTTCCATCTATATAATTGCCGCAGATTTCTTTTTTTTTAAAATTTGGATTGCACAGAAGCTAGTGATGGTTTTACTTGTTTGTGCGATCTCCAAAATTCAACGGCCTTCTATATTACCATCTTCCAGTCCGCATGTTTCTTCGTATTCTTCCCCAAACTTCTTTAAATCAGAGTACGAAGATGGTTCATTTTGATCTGCAATCTCCGAAGCATGTGGATGAAACGTACCTTCAAATTCTAATTCATTGTCGGTCTTGAACTTTCCGAGCGCTCGTCTTTTATTGCATCATGCAGTTCTATTTCACGTGGATCCCTTTTATTTAATTGTTTTTTATTATTCAATAGTTCTATGTAATTATTAGCGAATGGATACTATTACTTGGATTAATGTGTACCATGTTGGCATTTCCCACCACAAAATATTACGGATTAAGAACATACCCCGTGCTTATATAGTAGCTCTGTCGGAAATGGAAATTTACAAAATAATTTTTTTTTTTGAAAAGAAATAATCGAGAAAATAAACAATTATCTTTCGACATCGACACCTTTACAAAATTTCATCGAGAAAAATTTTCAATTAAAATACTTTGATGGGACCTTCTTAGTAAAGTTATTTGGATCATTTACTACAAAAAATTTCACCACCAATGGACCTGGGTTCACAAGGATTTCACCATTGGGAAAGACTTCTGGGATTTGGATTTGAAGAATATCACAGGTACCGAAAAATTAAGTATTTGGCCAAAAATAAAACTTACGTTCAGCATACACTTTAAACTCAATTATTAAAATTTAATAATCGATTAAAAATAGGCTATTGGATGAGGATTAAGTTAGGTTTTTGTAGTCATATCATTATTAAAAGAATTTTTCAAAATTCTGCCAGGGAAATATAATTAAATTTTTTTAAATGAAATAAATATTAACTCAAAGGATATGTTCTATTAGAACATTAAGAAACTTTGAATTTTAGATTTTATTTTATTTGAAAAAAGCAGTCCCATTACAATACATTTCCTTCAAATTGACACATTGGTCTTACCATGACAGGTATTTCTGGTTATTGACGCATTCTTCTTCTTATATTAGACACTAGAAGAGCCAAATAAATTCAGTTCAGAACATACGAATATTTATTTTTTTTTTATTATTTACGTACGTAAAATAAAAGGTTATTAAAATTATTTGGATTTATTTCCCTAGTAGTTCAGTTGGTTGGCTGATGATGGATGGCTGGTGCAACGTCGCAACGGTTAGCCACGGTCGGTAGAATATCAGTAAGATATATAAAACCAAAGATATTTTTTTAACGTTGGGTTTGGGTCAACAAAATCGGTTAAGCGTTGGTCGACAATCAGCATCTGTTGAAGATCAGTTGCCAAGCGTTGTAACGTCGGCACGCAACCGTCAGCCAATTTGCACGCCAAAGCAGATAGCACGTCAAAAAATCAGGATAAGTATGAATAAGTATGCGAGAACGTTGTGAGTCACATTTTCACGTAATGCTGACATCGCTGCCACGTCTAGCCAAGTTATCCGTGATCAGGAGCCAACGTTGCGCCAACTGTCTGCGCTACAAGGATGCATGCTATACAAGTTATCTTTAATTTTTTTTTTGAGTAGTTAGGAGTCAGTGAGCAGCAAATATGTGGCGGATAGTGGTAGGGGTGGTAAAAAAAATCTCATCTTATCTAATTTGATAGAGCGATGGAATGTATATTTACAGATACATATTTTTTGATTATTATTCGTAATAACGGTGTAAATTGCAAACATCCGGGTAGCTCTCGCTCCCTAAACGTGAGATTTCGCCCAAATGGAAAGCGGCGCTTTACAACACTCGCTGGGTCCTGCAAATCTCCCAAGTTTCAATTCGATCGATGATTGACATTTCAGGGTGTTCCCTCGTTAGTATTGACAACTTACAGCAATGACTTGCTTCGTCATAGCGTACCGTAAATTAAATGAAATTCAGTAGATTTATCGTATTTGGTAGTGGAGCATCTTGTGGACCCTTTCGCGTGTTATTGCTCCAAAAGTATGTCTAAAGCAGCTTATTTAGACTTTTAAATGTTCATACACGTACAGCAACACGTGTTATAATTCACCAATCCTCCCAGTTGCTTGCTTCAGCATAAACGCAAAATGCCCGAGTCTAATTATAAAATATGAATTTTAATGTTGATAAAAAATACAGCAATATTATATTCGCAACACCCAAGAAAATAAGTACACATTATTAAAGAAAAGTAAGATTTATTAAGGTATCATTCCACATATTATTAAATTAGTACAACATATTTCGTGCTTGAGAATGTAGAACAAACAAAAAATAGCTTTGATTAACTGGGGCATTTTCACACTAACAAGTTGGCACTCGAAATTTCCTTATTTTCCTTGTCGAAAGGTGCTGAAGTCCTGTGAAGATATTTCTTTGCATTACATAATTTCAATTTGTTTCATGATGATTTCCTCTTCGGAAACATGACGACTATGAATTATAGCAAATTTCCCAGAAAATCGAAAGCTTTTCGTGTAGATATTGCAAAACGCACGTCACCTTTTGATACACATGGCACATACCAGAAGCTCATTTTTAAAAAGGCAACAAGTTCGTTTAATTCGAGACTTCCTAAGAGAGGGTCGGTCCTAGGCTTCTTTTATCATTTATTTCATGCAGTTTTTGCTTTGCACCAAAATTTTTCTTAATTATAATATCGTAAATCAATTAAAGAAGACGAACATATACTTAGCAACAAATTAGCTTTATTTTTATATTTTTTTACATAAAAAAAAATAACTGTAAAATCATGATCCAACATGGTACGAGGGAAATTCGATAATTACCTGACCTCGGCAAGAGATGTAAAGTTAATTGATGACTGATAGCCGTTTAACGTTTTCTCGTGATTTAATCACAATGCACAAAGTGGAATAGATTTGTTTTTGAAAAAGAAAACGAACGATGGAACACAGTAAAGTTTGTGTGAATTCTACACATTCGTTATGGACCATAAAATATTGGACAGCTGAATTTAATCGCGCCGGTACATTTTTCATAAAGAACTACTTCGTCCAGCTGAGGTCACCATATCAGAATTGATTGAAAAAATTCAAGAAAGGTAGTTCGATGATCGATAGACCCAAATTGACCGGATGCATAACATTGGAATGTAATGAAGCTTGCAGCGATGTTGCGATTGCTCGCAGTTAAACGCTTAGGTGTGAACTTCAAATGAACGTTTGGCGATGTGAAACGCGCAATTCGAATGATCTTTTGCGTTAATTTATAATTGTGGAATAATCACAGCATACCAGAGACCAAAGATCAGCTCAAACGGTGGGTTTTTCGTGGTCAAGAGACGCCAAAGAAGACCAAAGCTACTTTATCCGCCATGGGTGTTTTGGGATGTACACGGTGTAATCCACGTTAATTACATTGAAAAGCGCGTACCGATTAACGGATAGCGTTATGCTAACTTATTGGATCGTTTCAATGATGCTGTGAAAGGAAAACGTCTGAATTTGGCGAAAAAAGGAATTCTGTTTCTTCAAAATTAATGCATAAATGCTCATTTGTGTCGTCGCCATGGCAAAATTCCATAAGTTAGGATACGAATTGCTTTCGCACCCACTATATTCGCCAGATCTAGCCTCCAACGATTATTTCCAATTTCCGAAAATTAAAAAGCAGGGTTGGATCAGGGTCGACCTCAAAGGAGACCATGTTGAAAAATAAAATTAATTTTATATATAAAAATGTTTTTTTCTTGCCAAGGCCAGGTATCTATCGAACTCCCCTCTTTATCCAACCATAATTTTATTGAATTAAATAAATGTGCTGTAGTTTTTCTCGATAAATACTTACTAATGTCTAAGTGTTGTTTGACTTAAACTTTACTGCTACAATTCTGGCCTGAGGATGCACCTTTGGGTGCGAAACTGGTCGCTAAATTTCACATCATAGAATCTCTGAGAAAACAGACCCAGTTTTATTAAATCCTTTAGTATAAATTGTTGTTATTTTCAACGTAAAAGGGTTTGTTGTCGGGTCATTGCATGTTAATTCAACACAGAATAAGATCATTTTCAACCTCGCCGTCTCATATTTTCTTGAAATTTGGCACGTCTACTCGTTCCTGAATTACAGAACTGTAAAGTTCGCATAAATGGGCCCGAACACAGGGAATGGCAATGATGATATACAACATTTTATAGGTTAAGATAGGAAAAATGTCTCAAAATCTAATTTAAAATTTTAATTTAATTTTTTTTTATTTTATTTTAAAAATTTCAAATTCGTTCAATGAATTAGTCAGTATTGAATCAATATAGAACGAACAACGCAAAATTTTCATAAAAATAAATACGAACACTATTACTATTAAGTAATAGGACCCGTTTATCATTTGCAATTAGAAAAGGGTTCATTTCACGCATTCGTTTCAACATGTTCTTCCAGTGGGAGTCACAGGGTTCACTATCGTCAGAACTTCCATTACTGAGACTCACAGAATATGTTAGTAACAGTGTTTCTTTGCATTGTTAAACTTTGTTTTCCTCTTTGTACTATATAACAAAAGCGTAGATTGTGACCTGTTAGCTTATTCAGTGGTAGCTCTGTGCATTATCTAGTAGGACTATGTTGTAATTTTTAGAAAAATCACAACGAAATCCGATTTTTTCATATTGTTTTTTTGTTGTTCGGGAAAGATGCCTACTGGTTAACCAATCATGCTGAACCAAAGAGGACAACTCGCTGCAGAATAAATCATAAAATTCTTCTGAATCTTACTCTAAAATCTGTAGAGCCAAAGGGTTAACTGACATCTATTGGTGGAATTGCATCTATGCAATAGAATTTTCAGCAAAAGGATTCTTCTAAAATTTAACGTACCTCAGTTCTACCTGAACGGAGGGTTACAAAGAATTTTTCCAAGGCATTGCTTGTAATTTTGAATTTTAGCATTTATTACAATATTCTATACTGTCCTATACCTATTATCAGATGTTTATGTTTTAAAAAAGTCTGTAATTTTGGTTTGTGAACATTTTTCACGCCAAATAACCGATGAAAATTTGCTATGACTTGAGCTGAAGTTTCACTGTATCTAAACAATGTATTTATCGCACGGATTGCATCACGCACTTCTTGATTTCTCGGTGCCGCAATTTCTAAATCACAAGTTTGCTCCTTCAAATTTTCCAATTCATTGTTCCAATTTGTAACCAGTTTTACTACATCAGCGTCAGAGTAAACGTTAGATGTAATCAAATCATGATCAATATTCACGAAATCTTCCACTTCAAACGTATCCGACTGATATTCTTTTGTCAAAAAATTTTGCCACCTTTTTTGGAGTTCAGGCAAAGGTATCATCTTAGTCTGCACTGATTTCTTTTGTTGACAATTTTGCATGTTGAAAGCAGTTCCCAATTGTTATTCTAGCAATTTCATACCAAGCTTTTGCCAAATATTCTACAGCGTCCAGAATCGAAGTTTTAGGCCTCCTCTGATCCATGTCTAAAATAATATTTTCTAAAAGACATTTTAGGCTACGTATTATTCTGTGATCCAATGGTTGTAATACACGTGTACAGTTTGGAGGAAAAAACCTTAATTTTATATTCTTTGAATTGTGTAATATGGGATGCACCGGACAGTTATTAGCAAGCAGCAAAACGTTTCGTTGTTTTCCTATAAGCTCTTTGTCCCATTTTCGTAACTCGTCTTTAAAAATCTCTGAAATCATCCACGATTTTTTGTTTACATGATAGGCTACAGGTAACATTTTAATGTTTTTAAAACATCGTGAATTCTTCGATTTTCCAATTACGATAAGCTTTCTTTTTCTGTACCAATCATATTTGCGCATACAAGCGCTGTTAGCCTTCCTTTAGCTAGTTTCCCTCTTACGCATTTTTCATTTTTGTATTTGAGTGTCCTATCAGGCAAAAGCTTATAAAAAATCCCGGTTTCATCAGCGTTAAAAATGTCTTCATCTTTATATCTTTTTCGCCATAAATTCGTTAACCACTTTTCTGTTTCTTGAAGATTGACACTTTTTGCCTCGTCACTAATTTTTCCGAAGCTTATCCTACGTTGAAGCTTAAAACGATCAAACATTTGAACTCTGAATCTCCCAGTAAACGTCCAAATTCTTCGGCCTTTTCCATAAGCAGTGGCCTATTCATTGGCAAATTTGCACTTCGACATTGAGAAAACCACTTGATTAACAAAACCTAATCTTCTTCGCCTGTCTTCCTCCTTCATCAAGCGATTTCAAAATCTTTTCTTTGTTTTTTATTATTGCTCCCGCGATAGAGTTAACCAAACCAAATTTCCGGCACACGTTCGCTATTTTCCTACCACTCTCGATAGCATTAATAACGCCAACTTTATCGTCCAACGTAAGGACTTTACGTTTACAACCGGACATTTTAAAATTCAAATTTCCAACCGCAACAAACGCAATCAAATTTATTCACACGACAACTGAAGGAAGACCGGAAACTGCACAAAAATCACATAAAGAATTTCTTTGGCAGCGGTTTATAAATCGCATATTCGGTCAAATTGTAAGTTACATAGTATTGTTAGATGGTTTATTTATTCTAAGAAATGAGGTCATTTTTATTGCCTACAAAGTACTTCTGAAAATGCGAGTAATACGGAGATTCTCAGTAGTTATTGCTTAAATATGTTCATATTTCAATTGACGTTAAATCCGAGGTTCACCAGAATTTGATGCCATATATGCAATGCTTTTTAGGTTGTCTATCATAGGAAATTCCAAGGAATAAGACGATTAAGACGCTATACCCGAGTTGCTGCTATAACCGATGACGATGATAAACAAGTTTTTGTTTTCTATTTTCTGAAAAAAAAATGTTTTCTTATCTTAACCTGTGTAGTGTTGCATATCATAGGAAAGGGCATGAAAAATGACCAATCCCAGCTCTCTAACGCAATTAGAAAATATAAGACGGTGAGGCAAAACATTATTCTTTTTGCTGTGTTCACTCTCTCCCAACATTTCTCGTTCGCTGAATAATTAGTTCTGTTTGGCTGCTCGCGCGCTGCGGTATTGCCTATATTTAGGACCGGCCCTGCCCTGAGACTTGTTGCTTTTTCAAAATAAACTCTTTATCTGCGTGTTAATTTCAACTTACAAATTATCAGAAATTTAAGAAGAGAAAGGTAATTCCCTTCTTTTTACTTTGCAATATCTCTATATATTGTGAATATCATTCAGTTAAACGTGAGTAATTAAAACTTCAAGTGCGTAATGATATCTAGCGGTGTTAATGATACGAATCGTGCATAAGAAGAAGTGACATCCTTGGAATTTTAGTTTGAACAAAATATAAAATAAAAAGTAAGATTTAATTGGAAGTTATCGAGATTTCACATAAAACTCATTGCCAAACTAAAATTCCGCGTTAAAAACTTCACTTCGTCCTCTTAGTCCACTCTAAGCTATCTTACAAGACAAACAGCAAGGTGTAACATGCAGTTGTTTCGGATATGTTAAGAAGGATTAAGATAGAGATGTCATAGGGTGATATTGTGGATGATGGCGAGTGTAAAATGTGTAAATGTAAAATGTTGATGTTACAACTTACAACTTACTTGATGAGAACGCAGAGTCCCAAAGTTATCCCGGCCTCTGTACTCCCGACCGTTGTAAGCGTTATCCGTTTGGAACTGGAAGAGCGTTTCCGCGTTGTTTTGATGGGGTAGCTTCCTAAGAGTATTCTTGGGCGAGTGCAGCTTCGGAGGAGGTTGAGGTACAAGCACGGGTTCCGCGTAGGTAACTTCTTCTTGTGGTAACAATTTGGGTTCGGCTTGAATCCTGAAACCAAACGGAAAAGGTGATACCCAAGTTTACTAGCTGAAGGTGGGAGAATTTTACCTATTCATATTTTGCCGTTGTTCGAAATATTCATATTCAGTATCCGGGTATGGTAAATTATCATCTTCGTCCTTATGACATTTTCTTCCGCACAAATATCCCGCAATGAATCCTACGACTAAAGCAGATACTGCTCCAGCGACTACAGCCATTACCAATGTTTCGACGGAGTATTGTGGAGGTAAACCGTCCGCAGCTGACACTGAAGGACCTAGAAACATCAAAGAAAATAACCAATCCACGTAATCGGTTTACAAAATTATTACCATTTGGTTCATATTCTTGATCCGGGACAATATTAATGATCTGCCCTTCGGGTTGATCTTTGCTTGGCTGATGTTCATTGTTGTACTTCGGTTGAGCCGAGCTTAAACCGCCAACGGAACTAGGATCCTTGATAACTTTTGGAGGTGGGCAAGCTGAGTGTTGGCCAGTGGCAACGCTTTGGTAGAAGTAAGCTTCTTCACCCCATCTTCCGCTACCCTGTGAGCGACATTTTCCTTGGAGCTTATCCCAAGCGCAGTAGGGATCTTGCAAGGCTACACATTCTCTGTTGTGGAATTGAAAAATGGAGAATTATTATTAATTTAAGATGTAGGTTATGTGTCGCATTTTTGCGGCATTTCTGGATGGCGAATCGTAGACTATTAAAATGTCCCCGAAGCGCGTTAGCTGATGTATCATCCCCAAAGAATATTTCAAGATCAGTTTATCGGAACAGTACCATAATACCTGGACATCCTAGGTACTGTGGTTCTGTTGAGGTCTCAGTCAGTGTGCAGTAACAGCCCTGAAGGTGTCTTATAAGAGTGTGGATGAAACGTCGGCAGAAACTAAGACTGCGACGTGGTTCCAACCCGGAAACCAAGCGATAGCGGAAGCCTAGGTACCACATTTTCATGGGTTTTGTTCATGTTTGCTATGTTTTAATAACATTAAAAAAAAATCGCATATTCCACAAAAGGGATTAAGTTAGACAGAGTCACCTAGCAGGGATGCTCCTAACGAACATTTATGACAAAATTTGAACCAAATTATTTGATTTTTATAAATCCCATTATTGAAAAAGTTTTAAATTTCGTCAGAGAAGAAGGTTCTTTGGATTATATTGGAATTACGTAGAAAGTATCGATCCATCACTATGATCCAAATTACAATTAAAAGAGCGGAAAAAATACACAGAAAAAATAAAATCTTCAGTAATCGTACAACAATTAGCGTAAATTTTGATACAACCCATCATTAAAAAGAGCTTCAAACTTCGTCGAAGCAACTTACCCGCAACTCGAGATCTTATTGCTATCGCATCTGTGCAATCGCAACGACTGCACTTCGCCATCGGACACAACAATCAACCTGCCATCTTGTCTGCTGTTTCTAACGACTTTGATGCTTCTAACCGCGATGTGGCCGGGGAAAACTTGAATCTCTTCCACGACTACCGGACGGACGCCGTGTTTTGTTTCAGCGGAGAGTCCGTTTACCGCTTTTATTACTTTACCATTATCTGAAAACGATTCGAGGACGAGTTAGAGATTGAAGATTCTTCGGGATCAAAGGCGATAGCTGCTGGATGCCAATTGAATGCAAAACTCACCTGTTCCGATGAAAAGTACGTCGTATGTCTTACCGCCTGGTACCTTGACTTGAGGATCGACTGCTATCTGGGTGAAACGGTAGCTGCGAATAAGAAATAAAGCGTTGAAATTTGGGTGTGTGAGAAAGTTCTTGCAAAATATTTGTTAAGGACTTAACATTTTATTTTATAAATTCAAGCCATCGCTTCTTTGCTTACGCATAACATAGGGCTTATTCATTGCAGAATTTTTGGTTTTCATCTTTCTTACTTATGTCTGAGGAGAACAGCTTGGAGCAGGTGTTATATCAAATAAATACATGAAGTAAAGAGAATATCGTTCACTTGGGTGCAAAGTTTTAATATACAAGTGAAGTGCTATGGTATGCCTGATTTATAACAGTGTATTCTTCTTCTTTTGTCTTATACATTGATACCAACTGAAATATTTTAAATCTATTCATTGATTCTTATTTTGAAAAGGTTAGATGGGTGAATACTGCAAATTTTTGATTGTTGGAGAAATGGCATCAGCTTCTGGACCACTCCAGAAAACATTCATCCTAAATCAAACAGTTTTTGGAGAATAATTTTGATAAACTCTCAATTATTGGTCAACACCCTGCTTTATGGAACTTTACGTAGGAAAGAACCATGGGCATCAGGAAGTGCTTCGTTGTAATCAGCGTTTTGATGTCAATATAAAGTTTCAAGCCTCAACACGGTCATCTTCATGTTGGGCCTACTCGTCAAAATTATTGCGGTATAATAATATAACTGCGCGTGCGCTGAAAGATGTTTTTGTTTAGTTGTTTAACAGTCGTTTGTGTTAATCGAGGTTAGTGTTTCTGTAAAAATGGAAAAATCGAAAAGTCGAGAGGATCCTTTTTACGGAGACTTGCATCTCCACTTGCCACAGAGAAATTTTGGGCAACTGAAGTTAAATTGGTTGTACTAGCTTGGTTGGCGATGAACGTTTGGGACGGCCCAAAACTACTAAAAATTGAGGTTTTGAGAAACAGTAGACGCCGTGGACATCTAGAAAGAACGTCCTTGTCATATATTGTTGGGCCTGAAGAAGTGAAGAAAACGCGCTTGCTCATTCAAGACCAAAAACGCACTCTTTGAAGGAACCATTCGAAACTGAAATAGGTCGGAGTTTTGGAGTCGATTAATAGCAGCAGATGAAACCTGGATACAACAGTACACCTCTGAAGCCAAGGCAGGGTCGAAACAGTGGAGTGCGAAGTGCTCTGAAAAGGCTCTGAAAAAGGCGACGACTACTTCATCGGTTGGGAAAGTGATAGTGACTGTCATGCCATGGGTAGTCATGGAGTCATGGAGGGCTTGATAAGCTAAAGGTAGAAATTGCGGAAAAATGGGCCTATTTGGAGAAAAAGAAGATTTTGTTCCACCAAGACACGAGAGCAGCTTACGCTTAATGGCCGGCATGGCTAAAATTCACGAAACTTTTTCTGAATTCTAGGCCCAAAGTTTCGGCCGGTGGACAGAGATTTTTATTGAATGAGGCTGTAAACATCTAGGTTGCAGAACAAGAGGCCAACTACAATTTCGAGCATCGCTAGGAAAAGCATATAGACCTACAAGGAATGTTGGATGTTGATAAAAAAATTGAATTTGACAAAAAAGTACTTGCTTCATATTACATAAAAAGTAGTAGAAAACCTTAAATATACTTTTTTTAATTTTTTAATTTTTACTTAAATACTTACTGTACACTTGTCCTTATCACAATGGGTTGCCCGAAGAAATTCGAAACGCTCTCGTCCATAAGCGAATGCGTCTTGATGAAGTTCAAGGTTAGATCCGGCAACGTCCTACTGTCGTTATGGCATTGTCCCGGCCTAGGATCCGGCACTTTCGAACTCTGAACCGGTAGCCAGTTAGAGTTGATTGCTGCTTGCTCTTTGAAGTTACCCTCGAAGGTGTCGGCGATGTTTTGCAGGCTGAAAGCGCAAACGGCGCTACCGGAAATGCTATTAGGAGGCGTCGTAAACGTCGCGTAGATAAGTTGCGCTGTAACATCGCCGTATTTTCCGTCAATGAGCTCCGTGGTGGATTCTGCAACAGGAAGCACGATTTTCAAAACGAGATTTAATGCATTTTTAACGCATTTTCTGTTTGCTTAGGTTGGCGAACACGAAGCTTATTTCAACTAGGAAATGTCAAATTTTGAGCGACGCGATCGAGCCGGACGATATTGATTTTCGCCCGCCAATATCGAGAGGTTTATTAGCTGTTAATTTAGAAAGCTATCAAGAAGGCATGGGTGGAAGCCTTGAGGAAATCTCCGCTATATTAGATGTGATTAAATTACGGAATATTGCACAGGTAATTCGTTTATACAAGCTGATTGATTGGTTCTCGGCGACAAATGGGAAGTTATATTTAGCGGGGGAAAGCTTTATATACAATGTGTCCGCGAATGGGGCATTGTACTCTTTTTTTTTTAGTTTCTTTAAACTATTCTTGATCGATTATTTTTCTTATTTTGAGACAGTATAACTTGCGTAATAAATCACACATAGAGAAATAAAATAAAATTAAATTCTTGAAATAATAACGTAGAATTACAGCTTAATTGTATTTCTAATTTTCTCTTTGCTCTCCTTGGTAATGTCAATTAAGTTGGTGTTTTTTTTTTTTTTTTATATTTCGAGATTAAACTATATTGCCGTTAAATATCTTTAGGGCCATCAGCCTAAACATAATTCATCTTTTATGGATGACACAAGACCTCAAGGCGTCTATTTTTGTAATTTTAGGGCCAATTTAGGATCTTGTTAAATTTCCAACCTAGGTTTTAGCATCCCTAGTTATAAGCGTATTTCTTACTTCGTCAACCTATAAGATCTTCAGAGGGAACCATTTTCTGCGAATCCTTAAATTATTCACCTTCTCCGTGGATATTTAGTTTTTTCTTATATACAGTGTGATCCATTTGAAAAGGAAGCACCTTTGTAAAACCAATATTCTGCATTAAAATGAAACGATTTTTTTTTAATACACAGAAGTCTACACGCACAATTTCAAGGCACATTATGATTATTTTTCGAATGAGTTCGAAAGTAGTAAAAATTTATTAGCGATCTTCTTGAAGTTCATTCAAATATGTTTGTTAGTAAAATAGTTATGAATATAGAATCATTTTTCAAACTTCATCGCGCATTATTTCATGAATTCGCTTCTAACAACATCTACTGACCAAAAATTTATGAAAAAACAAGAAAAAAAACTAACTTGAAGCTTCATAAAATTGCAAATAATCGTTTAAAAAATTTAACTATAATTTAAAAAAAATTAAATATAATAATAAATTATAAATTTTAGAGAAATAGGTAATACCTATTAGTTACATTAGTTTTTAAATAATTTTGCTTTATTTTTGTTTAATACGATCGTCTCCGCCTGGGCATAGCGGTCACGAGTATTCTTTTGAACATCATCTTCCTGTTGAGCGCATTTGCAATTTTATAAGATGAAATGGAAGTAGGATTTCTGCCTCTTAATTTCTCCCTTTTTCGTTCTTTGGAAAAAAAAATGGAAGGCGTATCACCTGGTCATTTTATTCCAAGTGAAGCTACCTTACGTAGGGATGCTGTTAAAACAAAGTAATGTGATGGAGGTACAGAATCTTTGCTTAGTAAGTTCTAAAATTTGCAAACTGTAAATGCAGAGACTGTTGCTAAAGTTGTAGAAAATATATTCCGTACCGACACTAGTTTACACTAGTGTTTTGTTCATTATTACCGATGTACTCGCATATACAATCAAAGCTGGCAGTTTAGTAAAAGATGGGTGCAGCTTTATGCTACTATTGGAACACAAATCTGACGAATAGAGAGAACAGATCGCTGTTCGCTGATCGCTGATCGCTGGCGGCAATAGTAGATACCTGAAAATAATTTTTTTCTCGAGAGTAGAGATAGAACAGACATGTTAAAATTTGTGGTCTCTTTTTTCCACATCATTCGGTCATGCGGTTGACTGGGATCTACGCCTTAAAACAGCTGTTTCGAAGAAATTCATTAAACTTATGTGATAGCGGAGTGTCCCGATAGTTTAGTGTTGTTTGCTTGGTAATATGTCAGCTGGAAAGATTCTCTGCTGCATAATAAAATAGATGATTCTTTTAAATTGCGTATGTGCAGCGGATATTTTGATTCTGCGAGGACGTTTGTTAAAATATTGTACTGCTTTGTGATGTGGGCTTTGTTTAAAGATACTGGTTCTATGACGCGGTAAGTAAATGGAAATTGCCATGAAAATTGAGGAAGACAATGGCAAGATTAGTTGAAGTAAGGCCTGTATGAGGTTGTCTGGGTAATGGGAATGTCACCTAATCGCAACTCAACGTTTACAATTTTAATGTAAATTTCTGTATTTCAATCGTCGAACTTATTGCTTACAGGTTTTCGCAATTGTACGCGGTTCTTCTTCCACTTTAAACGCGAATCACCGTCACCCTCAAAAATCGAATGACACGTATAAATGGAGATTTAAACCAGCTCGCCACATCCGATAATCCATGTAACTCTTCCTCCACACTTGAACCCATATTGAGAAAGCATTAAAGGATCAATTGAGAGGTTTAAGTCATCAAGGTAAACCAAGAAGAGAGACGGGGCAAGAATGAAGTCTGTGGAACACTGCGCACACTACGAGAAAAAGGATCTACTAACGCCGAGCTGTGCACCATTCATTGAGGAACTTGTTTATTTGATGCCAAAGAAGTCCAAGGCAAGGAATCTCTCAGAAAACCTTCAATTCTGCTTCTACGTACCATTAACACTAAATAAATTCCTCAAGCTTATATCTCTATATCCTTTCTTTGTACTGCAATTAATTGCAATAAACATCAGTCTATGTTCGCATAGACGCCCTGACTGTATAGCCTCGGCAAAGCTCATCTTTGGCGAGACCATTATCCTCATTTAATATTAATATCGGTCTCGGACTCGCTGTGCGGTAGCTGCATGATGTATGTATATAAGTACCTAGTTTCAGGTCCCGTCGTTAGGATCTAATAAGAATTTTCACAGGCAGAAATTGCGGCCGTTACACCGCATTACGCCTCGGAGATTTTGCCGGAATTGATGATTTACTAGACTGCTAATATATGTATGTATATGCAGATATATATTTTTAACGAGCGTTGCCCGTAATCGTACGCAAATTAGGGGGATGATTGCCAAAAAGGAAGAGCAACAAGGACCTAGCATGCAGGAGGAAGGAAATTACCGAGCAACTATTTAGCATTGGATACACGATAGAGGAGAAATGGAAAAAGATATCTTGAGACATTAAAAAAATTTTTGGTCGTTAATTTCTGTGTTATTAAAGTAATATGTACGTTGATTGTTATCTTTATTTGATGTAAAAGGAAATAGATCATGACGTAGCGTAAATTTTGAATTATCTACGGTTTACAGAGAAGCTACCTAAAACGGAAAATTAGTATGCGGGAAGAGAATCGAGAAGGCCTCGGAGTGATAGGTAGTATATCTATTGTTAGTAGAGAATCTAGGAACACTCGCTATGGAGGCTTAGAATACCATGTAGGAAGGCTGTTCTCTTTCTGCTGAGTCTATCTAGCAGAGAACAAATAAATTTTGCTTAAAGCCCGTTTGACACGGTAACTTTTCATGTACATTTCTCTGATGTCATAGAAAATTGTACAGGGACATTGAAGACAGAATTTTTATGTAAGTATGAGCGCAGAGCTCTTTTGTAAACCTTGTGATGTGGAGATGTATGTAGTAGGTTCTATCTGTGTTATATTAAATTATTATTGTGATTTCAACAAAAGTTGTGAAAAATGCGCAGGGAATTTTTACTGTTAGCCGCTCCTCTATTTGCTCGTGCGACCAAGACACAAGAAGATACAATATGTCCTATTGTTTTTTTAATATGTACACTGCCGTTCAGAGAAGTTCGGTCGATTATTAAAAAACATGAAAAGGTTACAGAAACAAACGAAACTAAAAACAAAATGCAATTTTATTGTATGTACAGGTAAAAAAGACAAAAATAAATAAATAAAAAGTTATTCTGGCCTAATATAATATACTGAACATTATATTTTTTTTTTTCATGGAAAAAACCTCCTTTGCTGTTAATCACCGCTCGAACTATTCTAGGCATTCTTTCGATAAGTTTTGTTAAAACGGATTGTGCAATATTAATCCATTCATGTTGCAGAATATTCCGTAAATGTTCTTGTGAAGTTGGGCATATTTTTCGGATCCTCCTGTCCAGTTCATCCGACAACAACTCTGTAGGGTTCAAATCTGGGCTTTGTGGGGGCCATGTCATTACTTTCAGGGTGTGCTGTTCTTCTTGCTCCTTTAGATAGTTCTTACACACCAACGCAGTGTGTTTTGGGTCGTTGTCATGCATGAATGTAAAGTTACGGCCTATTATACGCAATCCTGATGGCACTGCATGATTCTGGAGTATTGCAAAATAATTTTCCTTCCTCATTACACCCTGCACTCTGCATAAATCTCCCGTCCCAGCAAAGGAGAAACATCCCCACACTAACACTGAACTACGCCCTTGCTTCACTGTTGGCACAATGCAGTTCGGGATCACTTTTCGGTTTTAGATCTTCGGATTCGATTTTGCAAAAAAACCTCAAACTTTGACTCGTCACTCCAAAGCACGTGTTTCCAATCATCTAACGATCAATCTAGATGAGAACGGGCCTACTGTATCCGTTTTGCTCTGTTGCCCCGACGTAATAAGGGTTTTCGAATGGCGCTCATGAAGGTCCGCTTGTTGAAGTCGACGTTTTACCGTACTCGCCGAAACTTGTTCTTCACGGCCGCGATTGACTTCGGCTGCTATTTGTGGCGCTGTTAATTTTCTATTGCGTTTGCTTAATAATACAATTCTTAAATCTTCAGTTTTTGTTGTTTTCCTAGATGCTTATGGACGAACACGATTTTCTATAGTTCCAGTTGTCTGATATCGCTTTATGATGTCATTTACTGTTGAACCTCTCATATTTATTTTTTCAGCAATTTGTCGCCCCGAATATCCTTCTTCAAACAGCGTAATAATGCGTGAACGTTTTTCTACACTGGTGGGCTTGCCACGTGCCATTTTGAAGTAAATTTTCTTAAAACTTTCGCGCAAAAACGACAGATGCACACCAACACACGTTTAACAGTAAAATGAAGCAAATTTATATCTTTACGCCTGCGATAAATAAACAAGTGTGATACTGCGGTATATTTCCTAAATGTATTGTTCGTTAATAATCCCCAAATGACCCGTTTCAAAAGATCGGTACTTCCGAGAAATTCTTGGAATTATAATAAAAGGGACTTTATTGTGGTTGTCGCAATATTTCTACTTTACATAATAATTTATGGCTTTAATCCCTTAGAAAAGAGTGTATGCTTAATATTTTTCTAATTGTATGTATTAAAAATTGTATACAGTGTGGTGTAATAGATTTTTATTATATGACCGAACTTCACTGAACGGCAGTGTACATAAATAAGTGAAGTAAAAATTGATCACTTTTGTTGTAGGATGAGAAAACAGTCAAGTGTGTATAGAAGAGAGACAATACTCAGCTAACAATTAAATTACAAACTGTTGAATAAGATCTGAATATAAAGCGATATTACAACGTAAGAAAATGAAAAAAAACTCGTAATAAAAGCAGAGAATAGGAAGCTGCATGGTTCTAATAATTTAAATATTCTTGTATTGAATATGGTTCTATATCGCAAAGATACCTTATTAATTGCTTCTTAAATAAACCGATAGTTGTTATTGTTTTTATACAGTGTGGTAACTTATTAAAGAAAGTCATACCAGCATGTTGCACATACTTCTCACTAGCAGTCAATCTGTGTTTAGGTACCCTGTAATTATTTTTGTTTCTTGTAAAATATTCATGCTCCAAAAGCATTCACTAGCGGTATATTTATGCTTGCAAGCAAATATTATGCATTTTAAAATATAAAGTGCGTATATTGTTAAAATATTACCTAATTTGAAAAGTCTTCTACAAGTTTCTAGATAGTTTTTACCAAAAATAAACCTTATTGTCCTTTTTTATAGAGTAACAATTCTGTTGAGACAAGCCCCAAAATACAATTGCCAAATTTGGCTTTGTTTGGAATCAAAGTTCCCATAATACACCGCCATTAAAGCACCCATGTCTAACACGTGCGACAGACTTTTAATTAGAAAACGGGCATTGCCTAAGGATTTACAAAGTTCGTTTATGTGTAAGTTCCATCTAAGGTGTTGATCTATGGAAGTTCCCAGGAACTTACTAACGTCACTTACTCTGCCAGTATTATTGCCGAGGACAATTTCATCCAGTATTGATGATTTAGTGCTAAATTATTTAGTGTAAACCATTTTTCCACAGTTCCAAAACGTGCGTTGCAATTTCTCAACAGATCCTCGTATGTGTCCGCTCTAATTAATCGATTTGTATCATCTGCATAACTAGTTATTGTGCATTCGGTACCACAAGTTGACAAGAACATATCATTTAAGAAGATTATAAATAACACCAGAGAGGACCAATTACGCTGCCCTGTGGAACCCCCACACTGATTGCTTCCGGTCTAGACTGTGTTTTAGGTACAAGTAAGTTCGAAGCGCACCATTTTGCAACTAAAAGGATTGAGGTTCACTCTATGTGAGGTCATCTTACTTCAGAATTTTTTTTCCTGAGTCATTCTTGCAGTATGACGTCTGGCATTGTCCTGTGAGGTAGCACTTTCTTTCGATTAATCGAAGAAGGTTATTTGTGGATAAGTACTGTTTGTTCACTGTGTTTCCAAAAACTCATAATGGATAATTCAAGCTGCTGTCCACCAAACACAGAATAATAATTTTTTGGGTGTAAGGAAACCTTAGGGATGTGCGGTATTGGGTCAGCTGGCGACAACTGATGATACGAACGCTTAGAGTTTGAGTACAATGTTTACTTTTCGTCGTAAGCTAACAATCGACTAGAAAAAGGTTAATTATCGAAATGTTTACCAAATAAGTGGTGAGGCAGCTGAATTTGTTATCAACTGACAATCCATGTGGGATCCATTTGCTTAACTTTTAGCTGGTGAAGGTCTAAACGAATGGTTTCATCGCTCACATCGAACCTTTCTACAATCTCTAAGTACGTTGTACTGGAATTTGCCTCCACAATCTATATGCATGCATCATTTTTGGGCTTAATCCCCACGTTTTTCCACACAACCTTCTATATATACCAAAGGCAATAGTAGATTTGTTTATGGTTTTATTGGCGTGAGAGTTCCATGTAAGTCTTCGATCGAACCGTATCTGAAGGGATTTCGTTTCCTTGGCAAATGGATCTCCACTTCTCCTAGTTTTAAGCCTCGAATTATGCGTTTCTTTGTGAATAAGATTATCTGCTTTTTGATATTGACTGTCAGTCTTTCCTGTTTACATCAGTTCTCTATTGTATTTAAGGCATTTTGCATTCTTTCAAATTAGCCTCGTACTGCTATTGCTAGGTCATCGAACAGTGGCGCCCATGGAAGGGGTGCTAGTGCTTCCCACTGAAGGCATTTATCTCCTAACCTTACTACGATATTAACCTCCCTTAAAGACGCTACCATTGGGCATTCCTTTAGGGCGGCCTTTTTATCCAGTGACGGAGTCGTGAAAGGACTCCCTTTTCTTTGATTGCCTCTAATAGGAAGGCAGTCACTGCCATTCCTCAAGTCTACAGATTTACAAGGTGGCTATGCTGAGAAATAAAATTGAATTTGATACAAGGGAGTGCTGGGAGTCTGGAAATTTTTACCCTTTTACTAGGCAATACAAGTGATATATTACACCAAACTTCTTGAGAAACAACTGCGAATCCCAGACGAGATTACTTTACCGCAGACTGTACGTGCCTACCCAAATACAGCCAACATGAGTTCACATTTAACTTTTCATCTTACACATGTAAATTTCAACGTAATACGCTTCTCAGACACCGTACACTCCGGGCTATTTAAAATTCTAATGTTAATTGCAACCTCCCACTTCAATCCGAGCCCGAGGAGACGGCTGCGAGATTGCGAAAAGTAACCAGAAAAAGGGGTTTCGCGTTAGTTTGATAAGTGTAAGGATGATGACGGAGGCAAACGCGAGAAATGAGAAACACCTGAACGAGCTCGCCGTTGGTTTGGTTAGCGAAGATAAGAGAATCTGCCGCGTAAGTAAAATTAAATGTTGCATTTCTTAAGGTCCTAGACAATGAGAAAAATTTTTAATACCCAACGGGAGCGGTGTTACACGGATTTTACGAAGAACTCGGTAAGAAGAAATAGAATCTACCATGGTTTAAATAACAGAAATTCTCGCGTAATAAACGGAGTAGGTTATAATAACAGCGACTGAATAAAGCAGCAGATTTAATATTACTCGGAGAATCTCTTGTTTACCTTTTAAATTCTGTTTACCAAAAGTTTCACAAGAAGTGAGAGGAAACTAACGTTTTTTTCTTGTTTTTTTTTTTTCTTTAATTTACCGAAATTAAATATTTTACAGGAGCGAAATGCAAAGATGAAACGAAAGTTTGCTGGTTGCAAGATATCACAAAGTTTATGAAGTAGAAAATGATGGTGGAAATGATTCGAGAATATATTTTGGCTTGTCCAAATTCCATTGACCATCACCACGCTAACGCCGTAGTGTATAGTGCATGAAGAATAAAATTAGAATCGTAATGCGCCGGAAGGAAAGTCCCTTTCATGTTCTAGCCTTATTAGAACCTTGAAGTGTTATTTTTGTGCATATTTTCACAACTTTAAATAATATTCATCCAAATGAATCCGTTTTAAATTTCAAACAGCGAGCTATTTGAAGTCCTCTAGACGGAAAATCGTATTTCCTCTTTGAATATCATCTCCCTAACTTTTTTTTATCCTACTGACTGCGCCACTTTTGTTTACAAATGCGAAGCGTCGGATGTATTAGGCGAGGCACTACGTAATCAACTTCTCATTTATGATAATTTTAATATTAAAAGCTTATTTCACGTTCTTCCCGTGCCAGGAGGTCCAGAGACCGGAACTTTAAGTAATGAAAGCGTAAATAATGAAGTGAAGTCGTCTCTTTTCGCTCTGCGCCTAGGAATGGTACTGCTTGCGTTTCGTCTGTAGTTTTAATTTTCCTGTTTCCGCGCACCAACGTCGTCGACGCCCGACAAGCAGATAAGAATTAAAGCGATTCTAGGATGGACGAAATTCAAGAGAAGACGTTGCGCTTGCTCTCGGTTTCTTTACTTTTTTTTTTACGTCAGTTTTCTTTTACAAAATAGTGACGAAGATATCGAACCGGATGGAGGAATGCATATGGAATAGGGTTTTAGAGGAGAGTGTTTTAATTTTTAATGAAGCGCGTTGCTCGATTTTCTTCTCCAATCAAATTTTCTGGAAATTTGTTTCTCTTTTTTGATCTACAATTAAATAATATTAATTTGTAACTTTCAGATGATGTTAAAATAACTTCGAACCACCTGAAAAATGCAGGAAAGCACTTGCAGATCAGACACTTCATTCACCGCCATCTCCCTTAAAATAGTTCCTTCGGAAGCGCAAACATCGATTCACATTTCCTTTACAATACGATCACTTTACATACCATAAATGCTTAATAATTATCCAATTCAATCGATAACCCTTGTATTATAGTTGTTTAATGTGTTCTTTTACTGTTAGAAGCAGCATTATCGTTTAACAACACTTTAACGGCTCAATAAAAATCATATTATCCTAGACTTTATTTTCAGTAAACAGCGAGAGAAGGCGCTCTCACGCATTAAGCGAAAACAAGGATAAAAAAAAGCCGGGCGGCACGTAAGCTTCGTTTTACGACGCGCTAAGAGCCATAAATGATACAGTAAGTCGTATAATGTTGCAGCCGTAATGCTCTTACTTCCGTAAAAACCTAAAAAATACTTACGTATTTCGTTGAAGTAGAAGGGAAAGTCCCCGGAGACCGAACAGTTGAGTCTGGACTTCAGGAAGGACGTCCAGCGGTTCCTGAAGCGGTGAGGGCCACCGCGATCGTTCTTGCAGACTCTGGCAACTCTTGAATATACGGTCTAAAAGAGGCAAATAAGTATTAGAGAGCTAAGAGCTTATTTAGGATATGAAATACGCGATTATTTTTACTGTTTTGGGGATATGCATTAGGAAAAGGAATTAGAATGGATCGAAATGGGAAAATGGGATATTATTATTGACTGGTTTCAATTATTTTTTTTAAGTTTGAAACCTATTCAAAATCTTTGTTTTTACCTTGTCTAAGTAAAAAGTGCAGCTAGAGTCTCTTCTGTTATAAGACAAGAGGTAATGTTTAACAACTATGACTTTATCTAAGCCTCTTGACAAAGTTGGTCAGGAGATATCGATCGCCGTTCTCTAGTTCGTTGGCGTAAGCATCTACGCAGTGAGATCGACCCAAAGTTACCTACAATGTCCGCTTTTTTGTTCACGGCGCCTTTGCGTGAAGGAGAGGACGAAATAACGTTCTCCTTGGAGAACATGCCGATAAAATCCACACCAGTGGCTGGTTTTTCCGGACCTTCAATCTTAGCAACAGGATAACTTTTATTGAAAAAAAGTATTTGGTTCTCCAAGATTAATTTATGGCTAACTCATTTAATGTTGTTGTTTGGCATAAATTTCCATAAATAGGCTTATTATATATTGCTATTTTTTTTTACAATAATTCTGGTCCATTTTCAGTTTTGGTTTGAGTTATTTTTTATGGTTTTCATGTTGCCCGTTTCCGGGATTTCTGTCGTGACTAGTAAGTACAAGTTGGGTCTTTTTACGTATTTGGTCAGCTTGCTCAAGCTTCCCAAAAATTTTTGGGAATTTGTAAAATTTTCGAATATATTTGGTTACTGCTGGTGGAGTATTTGCAGTTTCTTCAAATTTGCAGTGCTAAGCGTCCAAGCACCATTTCCCTTCTTTCATCTTAAGTATCTAACATGTGGCTTCCTGTCTTTTATTGGGTTCTTGTTTTCTTTTGTTGATCTTTTTTAGCCAACTTATTCTAGGTCAATTGATTCTGGATCAATTTAAAGGTTTGACAAGGCTTGACAACCTATAATTTATATCGGATCAGCACGTATTTGGGGCTAGATCAATTCGTACAAGAATCACACGCATCTGGATCGATTCCCACTAGGTTCTCATCCGATACCAGATGTGATTACCTTCCTAATAGAGCTAATCAAGTAGTTGTTGGCAAAGCCACTCTTATTGTCCTCAACACTCTCTGGAATCTCACCCCATTTCTGCTATTTCAAAACAACGATCGCCTTTATACAGCTAAGTACCGTTCTTAAGTAAGTTTCCTTATTTTGCTTATACGCTGCGTGGAAACCCATCCATACATTTGTTTGTATTTTAAAAGCAAAAAAGGAATTCTTAATGCAAATATTCGATATTTTGTTGGTTGTTCACCACCCTTATTGGATATCATTTCTCCGATTTTTAAACCCTTCTGGGTTTTATTAATGTTAAAACCGTGGTGACACCGTTCTACTTACACTATTGGAGATTTATTATCCCCTGTTCCCCATTCCAATCTCCATTAGACTAGTGGTACGGCTAAAAGATCTTCGTTGCAATTATTTGGGCTTCATTCATTGGAACGTTGCAAAGCTTTTTTTACTTGCTTACAAATAATTATGTAACTCCAGATGAAATCTTATAACGAATATTTTCAGCAAGACCAGACTACTGCACATGCATCAGCTAATTGCACTTGCACATTTAGAGGTTTTTTCCTCAAAGAATAATAGGTAGAGGAAGATGGTCAGTTAGATCATTACATCTTACTCAGTTAGATTTTTATTCATTTGGATCGTTGAAAAATAAATAATTTCGTAATAGACTCGTTAATACTGCCGCGAATAAATGCTTCGTTTTTACTGTTACTTTTATAAAAGACGCTAATTGGACTTCCCCTGGTTTTTTATTGTCTATGTTATTGTTGCGTAATTATTCTTCGATCGTTCTCGAGCTGATTGAGCTTCCGGACAATCGCTGTGCAAGAATAAATTCTCTCGGTCAATGCGAGGATGTCGGACTTTGATGTTCCCGATCAAACATCGGAAGGACAGTTAATAGTAGGGATTACGTAGATTAAAAATATAAGTAGTTTTGTTAGAAGAAGAAACTTCTTGGAAAGTTCTCGGACTTCCAGATAAGTTCTTGAACTTCTGGGAGTTGAAGAGACTTCAACTTGGACTTGACTGTTTTTAATAGTTAATATTATAATAAAGGTGAAAAGTGAAGTTAGGAGTTACATTGTTTTGGAGTGGGCGCACCTAATAAGTAGGTGGATCTTTATATGTTTCTTTAAAGGTAATTAGATGTAAATATTAAAAAAGCTCGGTTGTGCTTAGATAACAACATCATTTTGAAACGAAGTGTATTCACTTGTTTATTTGAAATAGAAAGTGTTCATGTTTTTTGTTTTTGTTTGTATTCACGGTCTTCACATTAAGAAACAGAACCTGTAGAAAATCACCTTCGTTTATAGCTTCCTTCATCGCTTGCTCAATAATTAAGATTTTCATGCAAGGAGTTAAGTACCTCGCGAAGCTCTTCGTTTCAACTGGATAAGATACATCCTCGTGAACGTTGGAATTCGAGCTTGATTTTTCAATTAGCTTGAAATTATGTTTCCTATTTGTAGCACAAAAAACATACAGGCTATATCCAAATTGATTTATGATCAAATGTTCTGTGGAAAGGTACTTTCAAATATTTCTGGTGATTCTGTACGTTGTGAAGATCACAATACTTCATAATTGTTGAGCTGCCAGGAAATGTGGCGTTTTGTGTAGTTGCAGCCTGTTGGTATGTATTATTGCTAAATAATCGTCCACTTTCATGAATTGTCACTATTTTTCAAGGATTATTACGCAACAAAGTAAACAGATCAAATGGCTGAAGTTTGTGCGAAATGTGTGAGAAGAATGTGGGTTTTATTTTCCTTTGATATTAATAACAATTTTTTATATGAGTACGGCGGCCATCAAGAGTGAATAGGACAGATTGAATTTTGTCGTGGTTTAAGTAGGGGCAAAGCGTAGAAAATCCACTTTGCCCAATATAAGCCTATATGTTGAAAGTAGGTAGGAAAGCTCTTTTTTTGGTGAGATTTTATATTTGAAAATACGGCGAATTCCGACTCTTCATGCCCTTCAGGCGTAGAGCTATGCGATTTTCTTCTATTCTTTTCTATTTTTCGCTATGTTCCTTCAGTTGCGGATCTTCCAAATCTTCCAGTGTTGCCTCACTTCATCTTTTCTTCGGTCTACCGCATTTCCTCTTTGCTTCAGGTTTTTTCCAAGCTGCATCTTTTACTTTTCTACTATCCTCCATTCCTGCGAGCTGTCCCAATTATTGTAATCTTCTTACCTTCACAAATTCCCCAATAGGTCGGTCTCCAAATAGTTCGTACAGTTCCGTCTTTGTCTTCTCTCCGAACCAAGCTCCACCAAAAATCGTTCGTGGTATTTTCTTTTCCTGGAAGTCTAATTTCTGTTGTTTTCTCCGATTAAGCATCCTTGATTCTTCTTTCAAACTCCTCATATCAAATTGCAATTAGTAGAGTAGGAGCTTCCTAATAATTGGCTGATGCTGTCTGTTACAATTTTATGCCGGAATCAATATACCTTTAATAAAAATTGAATTTTTTATGCATGCATCACGCAATGTACGTCCAACATGAACATTCATCGCGCAAAAATTAAATATTTTCCATCGCTGCGGCCAGACATTGACCAGCAACGTATAGTGTGTTGCTTCTATCAGCGGGATTAAAAATTGCGAGCCTATTTTCAACGCTGCTTTCACGCCATTCAATATTTTATGTACGTACATTGACGTATGCCAAGAATTTGGCGTTCGGATTGTGTACACTTTTACTAGAAACTCGAAAAATTGAAAGGGTAAAGCGCTGACTGGCTAGACGCGAGCATTATATCAACGGGCGTACAAATAATCGGACGCGGTGGGCGATTTTTTTTTCCTCGGCCAATATGTGCTTTGTTAGCTGCGGAACAGAGGTAAACGTTTGTGCAATTTCTGGGATTAAAATATACATATTTTATGCACGTAATTTCGTCGGCAACACAGGAGATAGGGTGGAATTGTTTGATGCGTTTTATTCGGGCTTAATAAGCTAGTATATTGTGTGGATGGGATTGCCAATTTTCAATTTTATGGGGCACTATTCGATTCGAGAAAGATTAATGTTTGGGATGTGATGGGATTGCTGGAAAATGATGTTCTTCTTTCTTAAAGGTTTTACAATCAAATAATTGGTGGGCTGGCTGTTAAGCAAGGGTCTTTAATAGTCAACATTTTCGTATATGCGGCTCCTCAATTATCTCGAAAATCGAATGAGTTCGAAACGGAAAAAATCAAATTTTTAAAATAGGCGTCAAATATACCGTGTATTCCATTCGCCGTTCTTTTCTACATTATTAAATCACCCAATAACATTTTCGAATATTATTTGAACATCCAAAATTTGTTACATCACGAAGAACTATCCATATATTCCCCTTACTATTCGATATTTACCCAACCAAGAGGAACAGCCAGTTCAGGAGAGCGGGCCTAAGGCCTCTAGCTGAACGTATAAGTGAAACAAGAAGTCCCGAGGGCCATACCGCAATTCTCCTTCTCCTTTTCCTATAAAATATTTACTCTTCGTACCCGCAAGAATACAAATAAAATACAGCGAGGGTAGCTTTCGCCTCTATATTCATCCCTATCTCCATAGGGGAAAAGGAAACTAGGAAAAAATTGTGGTTGATTTGGGGAAGGTAATAGGGGGAAGACGATGAAGTAGGAAAAATCAGAAGTGAGTCGAACAGTGGAATTACTCCTACTAGTAGAGGTAAGGAGAGGTTGAAGAATTAAGTTAAATAATGAAAGGAAAGTAGAACATGTTGGTGCATACACTGCGTGCAAAGTTATTTACACAATCGCCGTTGTTGTGTACACTTCTTTATATATAAGGTGTTCTTAATGTTGACGCATTTATATTTGTAGGTCGTAGAAGTTAAAAAAAATCATTTTAGCAAAAATCGCCTAGATAAAAGTATGACAATTTTTTTGTAATAATGATGAAGTAATGGACTCAATGTTTGTTAATTTAATTATAAGAGCTAGCAAAACAGGGTATTTCAAAAAAGGCGAACATTAAGGACGCAATTTTAGAAATGACCGAAAACGATCCAATAACTGCAGCGAGTCTGTAGCAGATCAAGTTGGAGTGGTTCACAGTATTGAGGACCATAAAACAAGAATAATGACGGATAACATTATTCTCCAACTTGATCTGCTGTTAAAAGATACAAGTGTTACAGCTGCAAGATCGTTCCAGAAGAGTTGAATGTTGCCAATGGCTTTTAAATGAATGCAATAGAAATGGAAATTTTACTATATTTACTTTGGTTCCTGATGAAGCTACATTTACAAGAAATTGGGCGAATAATTTTCATATTTGGGCATTAGAAGATCCACATGTTCTGAGATTCAGCACAGATTTCCAGTTGTTGTTTGGAATGGTTTACCAAAAGACATGTTTGTTGGTCCTTTATTTTTTCATGCTTATTGGTCCTTTATTTCTTCTATCAAAGGATATAGGTGATGTCGAAATAATCTTATACTTTGTACATAAAAAAAAAAAATTGTACAGCTACCTTTTTCATTTAACCTTTGCATGATTCGTTCATATTCGTCGTATGTACAAAATTTGTTATTATTTAGGATATTTCTCAATGTAGCTTTGGATTTGTTAAAATTTGATGCGTTTTTTTTTGACTTCTCAGACAACGGGTTAAATGAGCGGCATTCGAAGCTGATAGCTGAGATTTTGTAAAACAACTCAACGTCCAAGTTTGGCGGTTCAAAAGTAGACTTTGTCATAAAATATGATCGGTTTGAAAATAGAGAATTTGGAAATATCTGTAGTTATGGCGTCAAATCGCACATAATGACACCATTATCCAATCTCCAGCAGAACAACTTCATGATTCCCCAAATTCGAATAAGAAATATTATTGAGAGATGTTGTTGTAGACTTGCGGTCGTTGCTCTCAATTGTATGGAGCTTCTTCAGGGCTGCTGCACGTTGCATTGCTGCTGTACGAAGAACATTCTTTGCTCCATATAATTGAGAGCGAAACGTCGGCATTCTCATGCAATTACGACGCGGTTTCAACCCCAAATTATTGAGAGATGTTTTGGAGTTTAGAAAGAATGTTTTCTAATGTCAGCATTAGGTATACGTTTATCTGTTGATCAGATTGAAGGTAGTGGAGCAGCAGCTGCAGTTGTTCACAATATTGCTTGTGCAACGAATAACATTAATAAATTTACCTGAAATTGCAAATAATGAAGATGTTGACAATAATAATTACAATGGACGACGCCTGCTAATTAATTAATATTTTCAACCATGGTTAAATAATGGGTGTTCCAACATAAACTTGGGGATTTAAATTCTGAATGAGATTCTTCGTTTTTAGAAACGGAATATCTGATAAATGTCTGCCGCGACTCTTTCTGCATACGGTAATTTAATCGCATGATCTCGAGGGGTAACCAATTTCACTATTTCGGGAAATTACACCTGCAAAAAGCTTTTCCTGCAACAAATGTATAGTTTCTCCGGCAGTATGGCAAGTAGGGCTATCTTGTTGGAAGAAACAGTTATCGGGGTCCATATCTTCCAAAAGAGACCATAAAAAGTTAGTGAATTTCTGACAATATTGTTTACTATTAACATTTACTGCTTTTCCATTCCCATTTTCAAAAAAAGCAAGCCCCAAGCACACCTTGGGATCACAAACCATATCAAGCGGTTATACGAAGAGGACACTCTGGTTTCTCTACAATCTCTCAAGGATTTCCGCGTCTCCAAAAGAGATAGTTCCCTAGCAGTAAAGGCGGTTGGCGCAACGTTGGTTCCTAATCACGGATCACTTGGCCCAACGTTGGCAGCGACGTGAAAGTTTAAAAATTTTATACTTTTGGCTGAGCGTTGGCTCGCAACGTTCTCGCGTACTTACTTGATCTTTCTACGAACCATCTACTTTTGTCGTCCCTTTAAGATTCCCTAAAAATTAGCAAAATTACAACCCTTAACAACAGATTTCAACCGATGTTGCACTGACTGAATTGGCTCAACATCGGCTTGCTTATGTCACTGAAGTGTTTAGTGCCAAACGTAGATTATTATTTCCTGATTGTCGACCAACGTCACGGATATTGCGCCATTGTATCAACAGAAGGCCAACCGTCAGCCAACTAACTGTTCTTTTACGGTTGTCCTAATTAATGTAACCGCTGATGTGAAAATGGGCCTCATCGCTGAATTTGACTCCTTCACAAAATTCGTTATCAACTGCAGTCTGCTTTAAGATCCAATCGGCAAATACGCGGCGGTTTTGGTGGTTCATATGCTTCAGTTCTTGGGTCAGTTGAATCTTGTACGCACGAAGGTGAAGGTTTTTTTCTCATAATTCGTTGCAAGGATGATTTTGAATTGCCCAGTTGCTCTGACCGAAGACGATTTGGAATTTCGACCCTAGCGACATTTTCAGCTGAACGAAAATTACGTTCAGGTAATGGTCTCTTGCTATCAAGAACAGAATTAGTTCGCTCACATTTCGCAATGACACCCCTAATTGCTGTAAAAAAGCAACGCGAAGTCGACGAATTTTCGTAATAAGTGTAGGCAATTTTTATGTGCTCTTTGAGGACAACGTTTGGAATTAATGTTTAATTAAAATCCCCAAGTTCATTCTGGAACTCCCTATATGAATAGACTCTGAGGATTTAATAATGTGTACGATACTGTCTTTAAAGAATATACAGGGTGATTCAGTTTCATTTGGGGAAACTTAAATGGCGTATTCGACCAACCAAGCTCACGAAGAAACTGTTTTATTCCCTCAGTAGAATTTTTATTTTTATTTGGTGCTTCTCTTCCATCATCTTCATTTTTAAATTACTTTCTTTTTGGATAATTTCTGAATTTTCTGTGTCTGACCATAAAAAAGAAAACCGCATACGACACGATGTTGAATTTCGAAAAGTTGTAAATATGGCCGGCGCACTTTATTTTCTATTGAATGCCATTATTTATGTACCAAATACCACGGTTCCATGTTACCAACCGATATTGACTGGCAATCGGCCCTATTAGATATAATTTTAAATAAATGTGAAGCATGTACAAGGATTGATAAGATACAACTTAATCAACTAAAAAAATAAACTTAATTCAACTTTTTTGGCTCCAACATCCACCCTAGCCGAAATAAATAATTTGGACGCAGTGTATATCTAAGGAAACGGGAAAAGCGATTGTGGTAAGAGGGTGTGCAGTCATACCAACCTTGCCGCAGTTTATGTATTCAACCGCCGTTTCCCGGAAAAAGAAGTATACGAAATCTCCTTGGGCCATGGAAC
The DNA here is from genome assembly GCA_902654985.2 of Oryctes borbonicus. Taxonomy (NCBI): domain Eukaryota; kingdom Metazoa; phylum Arthropoda; class Insecta; order Coleoptera; family Scarabaeidae; genus Oryctes; species Oryctes borbonicus. Next base: position 5,881,761 of record LR736869.1, on the reverse strand, counting down.
TGACGAAATCGGGCGCTGAAATGAAATAACAAGCGGTTAAGTTTTTGTTTGAGGGTCGTCCGAGGAGAATGAGAGAGGTTAGGCAGGGGGAAAACTTAAAATTGACTCCGGCGGTGTTCGTAAAGCCGGTTTAATCATGATACTCTGGGATGGTGCGCTTTGAATTTACTTCCGACCGATATTTGTCTTTTCGTTTGATTCGAACGAATGAATAAATAAGGAATAATTTCCTTAGTAATGTTGAAAATTTTAAAGTTCTTCTGAAACTTGTTTCAAAACTGTAGCGGTTCTAAACTAATTTTTGCCAGAGATAACTATGTTTATGTGTTTCTCTTTGATAATCAGCTACTTCTGAATAATAACTGCGGGTCATCGTTTTCAATTACAACTTGAATTCTTCAAATTACCACCTTTTAATTGGAGATTTATTTAGGCACAAGCCACCTGGATGACTCAAAGTCAATTATAAAATTATCTGTGATGTCTTCTTTACTATTTAAAGTATCTTGATGGAGAATTAGAAATGGAAACTATGAATTTTGATGTAGGATGATGCAGGGACGTAACACTACAACGTGAAACTTATTATTGAGAATTTGGACGGAGACGAACCGAATGATTATTAATTGATGAAACTTCACTACATTTACACTGAGTCTTATTGTACTTAGATTTGAGATTAATTTAGAAATTTTGAAAAATGGGAAAATAGAATATGAAAGCAGTTAATGTCCGTCTTCCCCATTGTCGTCGTTGGCTGGACTTATAATATTCCTCTACCATTCATAATAGGCCATAAGAAGGAATTTTCTTTTAGAAATTGGGCTTTCTACCATTAGAGGGACCTTTACTTTCGATAGGTAGAGAAAGTGAAGTCACTGGTACGACGCAATCAATTTGTCCGGATCCGAAACACACCTCAAGTGGCGAAACAAATATGGCAAAGTCTAAAACTCACAACAATGCTTCATCCAATTAAATGCGTAAATCTCTGTAAATCGCGAGAGGATTATTATCAATGTGAAAATTACGAAGAATCATATATAACATAAGATTCTGGTGAGTAAACCGTACGTCCCTTTGGAAGGATGTTCCATTTAAAACAACAAAGTTCACAGTTTCTTCCGGTATAACCGGAAGTGCTAGATTGTTAAAAATAATTTAGTTCAAGTCGGCTTTAGTGTACTGTCGAGTTTTCAGAATTTTACACACTCTTATATACCGATCGATGCAATTTCCGGTGAGATACTCTGTATAGTTGCCAGCATATTTTTTTAAAAATGGATTCTCTATGTTTGTTTTATTCAAAAATTGTTTGTTCAAGTTTTACCATTACAAGGTTTGTTATAACTGCTGGAAATCACGTCATCTAACTTCATTTTTCTTTCGATTTGGACATGCCGAACCTATCCTTAAACGAATTTTGTGATTGAAAAATTTAATTTTTTTCTATTTTTATATAATGGTTTAATAGGAAATACTATTTTTATATTAATTGTACGAAAATGGAATATTTCTTGTAAAAAAAAAAGAATCGAATCATTTAATCTAGGAGATTGATATGAAATTAAACGATGCCCGTCTAAATTGCTACAATATTGTTTGTCCTCAAGAGATTTAAACTTTATTCGCGTTTTCCTATTTTCTCTGATGCATAAACAATACGTAATCTCATATACAAAGCATACTCGATATAACTTTTCTGTAAAACTAAATACGCGGAAGTTTCTATGGTTCAATTAAAATTGAATCGGGCCAGAGTCTCTGTAACTGACACCGCCTCAGCGTTCGCCATTTTGAATCGAAAAAAATAAAAGAGAAACGGAAAAAAACGTATAGGAAGAGAAATAAAAGGTTCTGCGCTACATTTCGTTCGTTTTTCTCTCTTTTAAAAAAGAAAAAGAGCGATTGATGGTAAAAAACAGAGGATCGAAATTGTGGCAGGCCGCGGCGGCGGTGTCTCGTCATTATCGGGACGTCCGGATCCGAGGATATTCTCACCATTCAAGCTCATCGAGTCGTATTGTTCGGTCTGCAACGACTCCCTGTAGATAATAGGGTCCATTCCGCTGAAATCGGCCACAGTCCCCGAATACAAGTCGCCATCTGAAACAATAACGCCTATTTATATTGATGCGCTTTGAAAAGCTCTCCCCCCCATTGTCCGCCCTAAATGTCTCCATCCCAATATTTCCCCAATCCGTCACAAATTCTACCCTTTTCCTCCCAGAAACCGGACGTAAAATCTAATGGGAAAAAGATAATCGATCCCCATTGTGTTACCTCGCTTCTTCCCCTGGTTACTCCCCATTTCGAACTCGACGGCAATTGTCCATTCTGCCGGTGACGAATTAATCTCGGCCGTATCTCGTGCTCGTGCTCGAACTCGACTTAATACGGAGACGGAGGCTGTTCTTTGCGTTACGTAAAATAACGTTCCGAATGACACTTTCTCGTTACGGTTATCTACGAAATACCTATATATATATATATGATTGTCCGAAGGTTTCGCTATTGCGGATCTATGGAATCGAAGACAATAGCTGCGATATTAACGATTAAATGGGGGAGAATAGAACGGAGGTATTGTTCTTCTTCTTTAAATTAACGGAGGCGGTAATAGACAGCGTTGTCTAGTCGAAATTGAATGGCGGTGAGGGGATGGGGAAGGATATCATTATGGTCAAGGAAATAGATGTGAACGTGACGCAAATGAAATGTTATTATTGGCTGAGAATTTTTGCTTGCGTTATATTATTTACGATATGGAAATTGTCAGCGATTACACATGAATTTTTGTGGCTGTATTCACTAAATTTCGGGGCTGCAGGCGCTTAAGAAATTAATAAGTAAAATATAAATGTTCTAAAATACAATTTTCAATTATTTCAAAGTATACAAGATCACAAAAAGGACATGAATATGAGATCACTACAGAGAACATGTTAAAATACAAAGTAAGCAATATTAGATGACAATGTACATTGTTTATTAACACAGAGTGTTAATAAATAAGATTTGAACACTTTGGTAAGTGATAGAGATGATATCAAGAAGAAAATTCTAATACACCGACGTCCAAATTTTATAAAATAATTTCCAAATTATTTTCCAAATTCCAAAATTATTCCAAATAATTTTTTTTAAATTTTAAAATTTGAGTGCCACATCGAGTTACCTAAATTACCTTGAGGCCCAATATTCATTGCCTTTGGAATTATGAAATATATGTTGCATTATCTAATTAAATGAATGTGATAAAAACAATTTCGGAAACTTCATTTTAACCGTCGAAATTCGCGTGAAGTGAACTTGACAGTAGAGAGATCCTTGGCAACAGATCTCATCTCATCTAACCTTTCAAGACGTCGACGGTGCGCTCGGAGAAACATACTGCTTCAAGCCACCAAAATCAGATAGGGGCTGACTTGTTCAAAATGACCTCCATTTTGCTGGTGAAAAAGTACAAAAAGTTATACGCCTCATTATATAACATTTCGGGTTGAATTGTAATAATTTGCTCTTTTTTAATTCTTCTAGCGTTTTTTGTTATATCCTAATTCTAAATTTTTATATAATCAAAAGGCCTGGGTACTAGGACACGAAGGCCATCGAGGGAACTAAAGGCAGACAAATTAGCCCGAGCAAATTCGTCAACTGCTGAAAATCGCCCAATATACTCGGTCGGAATGGCACTAACAGTGGAAAGATAAGAAATCTCAAGACTGGCCAAGCAATTTAGATACAGGCCTACATTTACAGAGTACCCACTAGGTAGAGACAGGAAGTCTGTTAGAACAATAGTGGGCCTGCTAACAGGACACTGTACGTTCAAGAAGCACATGAGCAGCCTGGGCCTGACAGAGGAAACAGTATGTAGATTCTGTCAGGTGGAAGAAGAAACTGTTGTCCATGTGCTGTGCGGATAGCACTGGCAGGAGTACAAAGCCTATGTAGAGGGATTATTCACAAGATTGCTAAATCTAGCAAAGGAAGCAAAGCTAGTGTAATTGATCTAATGAGAGAGGAACCACAATATACCAGTAGTTAGCAAGTCTTTAACTGGTCGGTAAATCTGCGGGGCTGCTCCATCCTGCATAAAGCATTTACAAGTACCGTTCGCTAGTAGCAGTTACAGTTACGTCCTTCTCATTTTGTCACCAGAAAGTGACTTTCTTGAAGATTTTCCTGAATATTTGATCTTTTTTTGTATTATTTTTCTACGTTTTGCTAAAGTTTACGATAAAGAGAATCACTCTAATAAAAAAATATAATATAGCACCGGCTCTATTTTAAAACTAATTCTGTTCAAATTAATCGTAAATCATCTGTTACGGTCTTTATCCAGACCTGGTTAGCGAAAAGCAACGAAAAATCAAACGTAAATTTCAAGTAATTTATAGACATATTACCCTCATTCCCGTTTTTCCTGCCCATTTCTTCGCATTTATTAACAAAATTAGAAATAATTTACAATTTTCCCGGTTGTATCGCTAAGATCGATAAGTAGACGTCGTAAAACAATCACACCGGACATTTTTTACCCCGTTATTCGTTTCTTTTGTCTGTTATACATTCGATTGCTAAAGTCCGCAATGACGGCGAAGTCGCCAGATGTCGGCGTAATCGATACTGTCGCGAGCGCAGCTTTACATAGCCGGGGCAGCTTCAACGCGAAATTAAAAGTGTTAATGGACAGGACAAGTGCTATAAATATTGATGGGCGACTCGTTAATGGGACGATAAATTTTAAATAGATGGCGTTCCATTCAATGACGGTGTAGGGTGATTGACTGGACGGCGTATAAACTTGAATTTCGATGGGAATCTCATTCTTTGAGGTCGTTGTATGCAGCAGTTTCTATAGATTTTAAATTCGCTTTTCAAGTTTCGAAGATTCTGTATCACCCCGTAATATTGATAATTCTATATTAATATTCGATGTAGTTCCTTGTGAGACACCCTGTACAAAGAATTTATTACTACGGGAGGGTTTAGATAAGCCTTCCCCTAAAACTTACATTCTCGCCATTCTTCTTTTTAGTTTTTTTATCTGTTTGTTGTAGAAAATTTCCTACTAAAGGGGTCTTACATTGTACACATGTATATACAAGATCGGTATCTATTTTGACGTAGACAAGAATCGTTCCAGCGCAGCAACCAGCCTTTACGTATCGTTAAGAACGCGAAAGACGGAAAAATGGTAGCCTTCCGATAAAGACGGCAATAATATACGGACGGTTTGTTTCTTCGCGTGTGAAGGACGAAGGCAGCCTCGTAAAAATGTAACCCAATTTGTTGATACAAAGAAACATAAAATATAGGAAGGAATATAAAGTAAATTGTGTTGTTGCATCATTTATTTATGGAAATATGTAAAAGGCGAGTCGTTTTCCTCGACGGCTTGCTTCTCTCCTTTCCGCCGTTAAAATATTTATTATACGGAATGTAATGTCAGCAGGATGATAGATTCTAGCCAAGCAATGGAATTATTTCTGGAAAAAAGGAAAGACAAACGAGGAATGTTGATTGAATTTTTTGATATTTTACGCGATTAAATGTTGTTTGTATTTTTTTAATTCATCCAAGTCAAGAATTTTAAGTCTGCTGTACACTTTTGAAATAAAGGAGGCGCATTTAAACTTAGAACAAATATCATCAAAATATAAATGCTTCATTACATGGAGCGCATTGCAATACCTAGTTTTGGAAGCAGATATGAAATTGGTGAAACATGTTCAGTAAATAACAGCGTGTTATCGAACAAGGCATCAAAATTGCAGCAAATTGGAGAGAACTGGTGCGAGATTTAGACTCTGAGGAACGTCCGATGTTGGAGAAAATGAATTAGAGGAATAATCATTGTAGTCCATCTGCTTTCGGTTATCCAGCGCTAATGTATGCGAGGTTAATTGAGCTGCCCGTAATAAAAAAAAGTGAATATCTCTGTAAAACAAACGACCAAAGACTTTGGCGAAGTTGGAAATTATTTTTACAGGTTCTTAAATGCGGGGGCAATTATCTAAATGGAAATAGAAGAGGTGAGTACACTTTAAAATACATATGTGCTAAATCCCGTCTGCGTTGCGGGGGCGAGTCTTGCCGAGGACACTGCTTAGATCCCGTCAACGTTGTAAGGAGGAGAAGACTCCCATATAATAAGATTTGCAGCGGTTTATATACCTTTATGGACGATAACGTAGCACTTCTTCCATAATCCATCATCTCCAGTTGTCATATATTATTTAAGTCTCTTGATATCGTTCTCCATATCCGACTCGGAGAATACACGAACACGAAAATTATTATGGTTAATACTTTCGCGGACAATGTTTGCATATCCAGTCGTGTTTATTGTGGAAATTGGATCTGCCTGCGAATGTGCAAAGGTGCGCATTGAACAACTCGGTTTACACAACACTCGGGAGAGCAATGGAGAAGGCGTCCATGATTTCCTTTGGGCGGTTAAACTCTACGTCGTCAGATGATAGATGATAAGGAAGATGTTTCAATACATTAAAATTTGTATTTAGAATGTGTGACAACAACCTTATAATTCCTGTTAGAGAGACTCCATATTTTTGTTGGATTAAATAAACGTATTGTAATTCTTAGTACAAATTGTCCTTATTTTAAAAATACAGGGGTTGGCTGTCCCAAAAGTGTTCTCTGTGTGTAACAGCTGCTTTTTGGAAGAGGTTTCCTTGATGCTAATGAAACGCCAGAACAACTTAGGATTTCTGTTGGCATTAAATTTAACATGCGGAGAAAACGACCAAGATTAAAAAAAAAATGTAACTCTAAAATTTTTATTTTTGAAGCTGAAATTGAATTGAAATTGAAACTGAAATTGAAATTGAACTCTGAAATTTTTATTTTATTTTTGAAAAAAAATATTATTAAATTATAACTTACAATGAGTAGATAGCTAGACTTACGTTCATACCGGTGGAAAATAATAACTTTAAACAAGTGAAAGTAAGTTGTTGAAAATATTACAAATCCATCTCTACCTATTGTTTAAATTGTTAATTGTATCTAAACGAAACAAATATGAATACTTGTTGACTAGATGGATTAAGCTCGATCATCTTGATTTTCACAAATTGTTCAAACAGTTCGTACAGTTCCGTTTTCATCTTTCTCTCCCAGCCATGTTCGGTAATTCTTTCCTTTGGTACTTCTTTTGAGAGAGATTTTAGAACGTTGTGGAGCCCTCATAGGCTATTATTGCATTAAGCATTTATCCTCTTCACACTTCTTGGGTATTGATACCTTAGGTACACTACCGTCCATATTAGTTCGGACACACAAATAAATGTTAAAAAAACGAGAAAATATTCAAACTTATTTTTCCAAAATTTGAAATTTTTATTGCATTTTATTAATAGCGATTAAAATTAAAGTATAAAAGTAAAAAAAAAAGTAATTCTAACGAAAAATAAACAAAGAATTCTTAAACATTCCGTTCATCAAAGAAACTCCCTTTTGCGCGAAGAACAGTTTTCACAATTCGAGGCATCCGCTCCACTAGTTTTTCAAAGACTCTATTTGGCATATTAGTCCGTTCCTCTTGTAAAATGTTCCACAAGTGGGCTACGGAGGTAGGGCATACTTTTCGGATCCTCCTGTCCAATTCATCCCATAACAGCTCGATGGGGGTTAGATCAGGGCTTAGCGACGGCCATGTCATTATTTGTAAAGTGCCATTATCTTGTTCTTCATTTAAGAAATTTTTACATATCACTGCTGAGTGTTTGGGGTCGTTGTCCTGCATGAATACAACATTTTCGCCGATTAGACGTTGCCCCGATGGTTCTTGCAGTATTTCTAGACAACCTTCTTTTCGCAAAATACCTTCGATTCGCTTCAAGTCTCCTGTACCGGCGTAGGAAAAACAACCCCAAACAAGCACAGAATTTCTTCCTTGCTTGACAGTTGGCACTACACAATCCTGCAACATTCTTTCGCCTTTCGCTCTTCTTACAAAAACGCGCCTTGATTGTCCGAACACCTCAAACTTTGACTCATCAGTCCATAGCACCCTTTTCCAATCATCCGCTGTCCAATTTCTATGTGTTTCTGCCCACTGTAGCCGTTTTTGCCTGTTTCCCCGTCGAAGTAGGGTTTTTTTTTTGTTGCAATGCGGCCGTGAAGAGTTGCAGCTTTTAATCTTCTTTCCACTGTAATAACAGAAATTTTTCTTGCACGGTCGCGATTCATTTCGGCGGCGATTTCTGGTGCTGTCAGTCTCCTATTTCGCTTGCTCAGCAATTTTATACGCTCATCGTCGGACGATCTCTTAAACTGCCCGTGCGTTGATGTCTCCGAATGATATCACTAACAGTCGATTTATTAACATGCATTTTTTCGGAAATTTGACGCACTGAATAACTTTCTTGATGAATCCTTTCCAATTCTTTCCTACTTATCAGCAGCAGTACCACGTCGTCCGCATATGCGAGGCATTGTTGTTTTTTTGCTAAATAGCGTCTCCTCCATGTTATTCTTACTTTTCCTTATTATCTCGTCTGAACAAAGTTGCCGAACGAAGTTCCCCTTGGCGGAATCCTTTATTTCTTTTGAAGGTCTTGCTTATCCCTCCTTTGGACGTATTTCGCAGTATCATTTTTTATAATGCACGGATTTCTGATTTGCTGCTCTCATTCGTTTACATTCATTGAGATATTGTATTGCTTTTCTTCTTTTTCATTCTTTTTTTTTATATAAAATTGTTTTAATGTAATTTAATAAGTTGTTTTATTTTAGCACTAAACTTAGGGGAAAAGGGAGAAGGAAAGTCCTTCAATTTTTATAACAGAACGATCTATAACGGAATCTAATGTGGTATAAAATGCATTAATTGCAGTATCCATATCATCCTACTCATCCAAGCTCCAGTCGGCTGCTGGCATGTTACTGTATAGGCATAAGAAGTTTGCTCTTCTGAAGTTACAGCAAAACGTTATTGGTAGGTGGAAAATTTACTAATTCCACCCGTGTATCGAAAATAATCTCAATTCCCAGCCGTGGGTGAAAAGTGTTAATGTTAATCAAGTAGTTCACAAATCCATTCCATTCTTCCAATTTAAGATGTCTCTTTGACAATATTGTTTATTCTTGTTTATCGGTGTTATCGTGTTATTCGGGACAGAAATCGCCAGCAACAGGAATGTTCTTGTTGATTAACTTCAAAAAAAAAGCTTCATAGACTCATATCAGGCGGTAAATAAATTACAATATTTTTATTGCTATTACTCCAATAAAAAAATAAATTAATTTATTATCTCCTACTCCTAATACGAGTATAGTACAGTTAATCCGTCTGCAATTACCTTCGCTTTACTGTAGTTGCAAATTCAAACCTCGCAAAAGCAACAATCCAACCCGTAACGCTTGAAATCTTGATGAGTTCGCATTGTACAGCGCTGTGAACCGACAGAACCGAACTTGGCAGGTCTAGCAATGTCCTCAGTTCCCACATGATGACGGGCAATGCTTAAACAATATCCGAACGCCGCACAAAGCCCGGCGAATTTCGCAAAATTACACAGCAGTGCCGTGGTCGCGACGCAATTGCCATCCGTGGAGGCTAATTATTTAACAATAGTTGAATTCGCCATTATGCGCCCTCGTTAACACAAGAAGAAACGCAAATTAACATGAGATTCGCCGTGCTATTGTTAGAGGGCGCTCGATGCGAACGTAGGAGACGCAGGTATTCCTCCGGTGTACGTAGAAATATACACTATCTCTCGTGAAAATTTGCTTTTAGGTGCATTTGGAAATGATTTTAAATGAAACGATCTGTTGAGTCTAAGAGTTATTTTTTTTGTAGCACAGATGAAGATTAATATTAAGCTCCATGCTTTTGTGTTGAAGGCTGGAAGCAGCATGTACGTGCTTCACAATTTACTTGCTCTTTATTTCTTTTAATACTTTTACCGCTGAAGATCCTTCATTAGGAATCTCAATATTTCTTATGCTTCACGAAGCATGCAAGCGAGGCATGGGTGTAGGGTGGCAAGGATACTAAGAGTACCATGATGAAATGTTACGGCGGGATTTGTAAAGGAAGAAAATTAAATTTAAACAAATTTCATATGAGTACTAGTTTACGTGGACCTTGATGTGACTCTGTGTGGCGAGATAATTGACAAAGGTATCATTGCTCAAATGATGGAGATCGACCAAGCTGAGGATGGTGTCTCTGGGCATGAAGAGGCTAAGAAAATACCCTTTAATTAGTGCGGCAGAATTATTTTATTGGCGGTCGATAATATTTGCACAACGTTGTACATCATTCTGTTTACCAAAAGATCTAACCACGTGCTACGAGTCACCACCACCTAGCGTCTTAGCGGTTTGAGTGTATCGAATTACCCCATACAGACGAGTCGATACTTCCACCTCGCGAAAGCCCTAAAACAAATTTCGTGTATAACGCGAAGCTCGACATTCATTGGAAATCAAACTCCCAAACCGACGGCTATACATTTCGGAATGGTTCACGCGCAATGAATGGGACCGGCGGCGGCTGGCGTACTAATTCGCGATGAATAGCGCTAAAATTAATCAATAGTGACATCGTTTGTGGATTCCATCAAGGCATATAAATGTATACGGCTAGGCAACGCGATCGGGCTAGGGGACGACCTAATAAAGCACCGACAGCGAGCTAAACTCCATTTGGAAACTTTGGAAAGCGAGCTACAGGTACTACCTAATTCAACGGCGCCCCTTGCCGCTCCTCATCGTCGCGTTTCTCTCATCACCTCCACAGTTAATTACACTAGCACCCGCGTAAGTTCGCCTTTGTTTAAAAGAGAAGCGGAAACAGGAAAGCAATGGTTGTTTATGATCTTTTTAAATTAAATCATAATTTGTTACTAATAATAACAATAATATTTTTTGGTCAATGTGATTAGTGATATGGAATAATCACATTTGATAAGAAGTAATTGCACAGCACAACACAAAAATATGGTTTTATATAAGTTCTTAGAAAAGAGAGAAAGACGAAGTATTTTCTGTAGATTTTTATTTATTTTTCAACATAATTCCCATTTAACTTTAGACACTTTTCCAAGCGTTTCTCCAGCTTTTTTAAGCTATCCAAAAAGTGGGATTTTGGAAGGTCTTCAAAATAGGCATTTGTTTGGGGGATGACCTCGTTCGATGTGAACCGTTGTCCGCTGAGCCATTTTTTCAAATTTGGAAATAAAAAGAAGTCGCTGGGGGCCAAATCCGATGAATACGGTGGATGTTGTACTAATTCGAACTTCAATTTTATATGTATCAGTAATCTACTCCATTGCGTCAGATTCTCTTTGTTGTAATTAAACTGTTGGTATCATCCGCATAATTCCAGAATAACATCTTATTTTTGAATGTAACTAGCAAGATCGTTGATGTAGATAAGAAACAATGTCGGGCCTAATACCGATTCCTGAGGGACGCCGACATCGGTTTTTAATTTACTGAACGTAGGTTCTGTTCACAGGAACACTCTGATTGTGCCAAAAGGTTCCAATTTCTTTAATAAGATCTGGTAGTTGAGTGTAGGCTTTCACGACCGTAATCCATAGTAGAAATATCTTTCGGGTGATGTCGCGTAGTTAATATTTTACTTGACGTTTCGCTGACCATCCTGTCAGCTTCTTCAGAAGATTTCTAAGAACTGCTGTTGTTGTCTTTTGCTCCTCGTTATATATCTTATTTCTGTTCCGCTTTGCTGATCCATAACCGTTCTGCTTTGCTGATCCATAACCGTTCCGTTCCGCTGAATCGCGTCGTTCATTGTATGACGACTCCGTAGTGCTAACCTCCACGTGTTGCTGATCTTGTATCAGTCTTGTACAATCGCGAAGATGGATAATGAAATTTATCAATTCATCCATATTAGTTTACCTGTGCTATTTATATGGCCGCCACTGTATATAACTCTATAACTGTTCCTTACCACTTACTCTTACTCTTGGAGTTTGTTTTTTTTTGTACTTTCATCTTGTAATAATCGTAATAATAATAATAACATATATTTGACCAAAAGTGAAAGCCAATCACAAGACGTTAGAATCAAGATACAGAGACTTATATAACTCCGATTAATCGTCCACTCTATCTACAAAAATAATATTTCTTATATATAAATTTTTCAAAAGTGGTACTGACAATTTCCATCTTGCTTATTATCTAACATAATACGATACTTTTAATACGAGATAAATTACACTCACCAACGTATATTGCTGTCGAATTATGATGTGGATCGTAAGGACACAAAGCTTGGCCAGGTTTTTCTTTCTCCATGGTATAGTTCCCATTGAAAATGTTGTATTCCCTGCAGATTGGTTTGAACGAATTAGTTCCGCAGACTAGCAATCTTCCTTGAGCCGTCTTGGCCATAATTCTGATGTAATTTTGGCAATTTTCCTGAAAATAATAGAAGACTTAATGCATTCAGTTCCAATACAATAACTTGGTTACGGTCAAAATTTTATTGCAGATTATTTTGACTTCTGATGAAAGCGATATTACAGCATATTTAATTTACACAAACATCATTACCATGTTTGTTACTATCTCTGGAGAATTACCCATCCCGATATACGTAGTAAGAAGAGGGAAACAAGAGGTGGAGAACGATGGAAAACAAGGGTAGCGTATAAATGGTAATTTGACGCGTGTAGCAAAAAAACACAGTTATTAAATTTATTTTCCTCCTTATCCCTTGCCTATCAACGTATCACGTTCCGAAACGAAGGTAATATCCCGAATGAAACTCTCGCTTGCCTTGGTGCCTTGCCCTTTTGTTACGGGCGGCGTATTTGTGATGCGTACCGATACGTATAGCCATCTCTAGGGATGTCAAATCGAAATTAGAAAAAAAAAAAAAACAGAGGTTGTAATGGGAATTACGAGGGTTCTTTTTTAACGGTTAATATGGTAAATGAATATGGCGGGTTTTCCTTGTTATCTGTTTGGTTGCTCACTTGATTAATGAGAATGGGAAAGATGAGGCGGGTTACTGCATGAATTTAAAGACCAAACAGAATGCTTCTAAGTTAATACTTTGCGCGACAAAATTATGGAATAAATTATTTAAATCGTTTTACGAGGAAATTTTATAATTTTAAATTCTCTCAAATCTGGTTCTTAATCAACAATTTTTTTAAATGAAGATTTTTTAAATTTTGCTAGATCGTTTAATGGTTTAAAGGACACAGTCAAAAATTTTAAAGCCTGATATAATCCAATTTTCCAATAATAGTTATTTATGGTACTAGTAGTACGTTATATGGTAAATAACAACACACCCGAGAAAATTAATTAGAAAAATGCAAAACGTACATTTTATTAATAACAAAAGACAAAAATAAATGCTGTTATTCAAGAAGTTTCTTTTGAATCAAATCATCCACTGGCTTATCGATAATAAGCAGATCTATGGACTCGCGGCTAATTCGCCTCATGTCGTACCAAATTCTCTTTTTCAAATCTGCTGGATTTTGTGATTTATCAACATAGATTTTTGATTTTTAAGAAAAAATTAAGGGGCGTAACATCCCAGGACTTAGTACTGAACGGGTCACTTGCCTACTGGTCCATCTGTTAGTTGTTTAAAAGCTTGCGAAGAAAGCATGCAAAGTGCTCTGTTTTGCACGTTATATTTGGCAAGTCAGGGTGACCTTTATTTGGAAAAATTCTTGAAAGAGTAGGTACAAGTGTCCATGAGAATTTCGGTAAGAAGAGAGGATTGGAAGAAGATGGAATTTTGTCGATTTATTGAAAATTATATTTTATAAAGTGTTTGCAATTCGGGTAGAAAAAAGCAATTATCCTTGATGGAAAGGGGATAGAAAGTTCTAGCCTAGCACTAGGATGGTGTTAGTAAGAAGGAAATTGCTCGCCGGTTACGACGAAAGGATCATTGCGTTAGAAATTTCCTAAAAGATCCGGAAAATTACGGCAAACCAAAAGGCCAGGGGCGACCGAAAGCTGTAAGTGAGCAGGAAAACGCATGATATTGCGGGGTGCATCCAATTCTTCTGCGTCGGCGAGAGTTATTGCAGAACAGGCGGGGGTACAAACGCACGTGCGTAATGTTCAAAGGATTTTAAAGGCGTCACCGGTAATATCACCGAAGAAAATGTTGGGAAAACCGCCACTTTCGGCGAAACACAAAGAAGCGAGGTTGAGATTTGCTGAAGAACACGTATCCTGGAAGAAACAATGGGAAAAAGTTATATTTTCCGATGAGAAACGTTTTAATTTGGACGGACCGGATGGGTACTCGCAATATTATCATGATCTGAGAAAGGAACCAAAAGTGAAAATGACCAGACAATTAGGGGCGGATCTGTGATGATATGGGCAGCAATTGGATTCCTCGATAAAAGTGGAATAGTGTTTTGCACAAACAAAATTACATCTGTGACGTATAAAGACTTATTGAGTGACAATCTTCTACGCTTTGGAAACCAGGGGGCCGGGCGCAATTTTGTTTTTCAGCAAGATAACGCGCCAATTCATAAAGCAAAAACCATTCCTGAATGGTTTAAAGAGAAAAAGATTAAAACTTTACAGTGGCCGGCACGGTCACTAGACTTAAACATTATTGAAAACAGGTGGGGTGAATTGGCATGTCGCGTTTTTGGCGGAGGCCTTCAATATTTCACGGTTCAGGAACTGAAAACTTCAATAGTAACTGAATGGCAGAATATTCCTCAAAATTACGCGTTAAATTTATATAAATCTATTAATAACAGACTATTGGAAGTGATTAAGAACAATGGAGGATCTACGCATTACTGATCACTCATTTGTTGATTTTTATTTTACATTTGCAACAGAGCGTCTAAATTTTTGTCGCAGAAATTGTTTAAACATTGGAGTAATAATTTATTATTTAGTTCATATATTACTGGAGGAGATATTTTGAAGTTTATTTTACTTTTATGAATAAAAACTTAATTAGATATCTTGATAATTTCGCAAAGAAATGAAGTTTTTGTTGGGGAGTGTATCTTTATATTAAAAAAATGTATAAACTCGTTAGCGTTAATACACCGAATTCCTTAAATAAGTTCCTACATCTATGATTAATGTTATTGAGTTATAAAGACATCTGTTGAGGTAGTTGAATTTCCCCAAAAGCAGACGCTATGCCTCAGTCTACTCTCGACTAAAACATGATAAATCGATATTAATTGTTCCTTTGCTATCACATGCGCTGTTTGCAATGCTTTTTTTTCTGTTAGATTTTGATCTAGTAGTAATAAAAAAATTACTATTCTCCACACATCATCATCATCAGCACAAGTTCATAGACGTCGAAAGTGGCGGCAATGAAACGTTGAAAATTGAGACTTTTCATTATTTAGTAAAAGATTATGGTCACCATTGAATTTAATTTCCAAAATATTGATAACCTTACTTGACGCCCAAAACCGAAGCTCTCATCATCTGCTTATAAATTTATGTGGGTTTTCCATACTATAATGTTGTTGTCCAAATCATACATATATAATAGAAATAGAATTGGACCAAGTGCAGAGCTTTGCGGAATTCCAAAATTTTTCTCTAAACAAGCAGAAACGCGAAATGATCCAATAGCTGTAAAAGACGAGTTATCGGTTATAAAATCGCGTTGATTTTGGCTAATAATATTAATTATTTAGACCTTATTAGCCTTGCCATGAAAGCGTATTCAAAAATCGTTGAAAATGCAGGTTTGAGAGCTATCGATGGACAATTATGCATATTCTTGTCCATTTACAAAAGAAGGCTTTATTAAAAGTTGTAATGGAAGTATCTTAGCATCTGCTTCTTCAGGGATCATGATGCTTCTGGGTTTGTAACAGTATTAGTAACCCTCAACAAAAAACATCCGCAAGACTCATTTGCATTGTCAAAAGAATACAACGTCGACCAATCTTCATCTAACAAAGTATTACAAAAAGATGCAATAGAATCGACCGAATATTCGGTCACCGGTCACATGCTTACATGTTTGCATATCTTGCCTCTAGCTCCAATATTCTTCCAATGGAACTATCTACATCCAAGCAGAAGCGTTCCGCAACATTAAAGTGCATATCTCCTCCTTTTTGTTCATCGCGAGCACATCCTTGATGTAGGTATAGCGTCTTCCGGTTGTCATTAATTGCTTTCTGGATCTCGCCGGGTAATCGACGGAGAAAGAAAGCGAGGCGGAGAAGGACGGATAGTGAGAAAGATAAATAATCAGCACAGTATAGCTATTAGTGTGATTCTCTATAAATTAGCGGAGGTCGTGTATCGACCCGACCGTAGGTTTATTACCGCCGGGGGCCTTTCACCTCAATTGAAACATAGCGCCCCACCTCGATGCCTAACCTTAGCCCGTGTGATGGAATCCCGTGTTTATTCAGTTTGAACTATTTATTTACTACGCGGTTCAAATTGCTTCCCGTACTAAATACATACAATATATTATTGTGTACAGGGGGGCTTATAGAAATTACATCATCTCAACCCCTTTAATTATAGGATAAATGGGATAAAGGAGATTGAAATATAATTTTTTTTTTATTTTGATTTTCACTATGAGGAAGCTGGCAGGAACTTGAAAAAAGTCAATTTGCCATTCTTGAATTTGAGAAGAATCAATTTCAGTAATACGATTTCAGTCTTATTACTTTCTTTCATACCGTGATTGCAATGAAGGTTTTCATGAGTCTTCACATATTTCCAATAGGACTCAGGTCTGGAGAGGTTGCCAGCCACGGGATTGTTTCCTCTCCATTTTCTTGCAGTCAATTCCGGTGTGTTTGACATCTGGCGTTATCTTGAGCTAATCTCGAGCCGCCACGTAAAAATTGATCTCTAAACGATAATTTTTGCAGGGAATTTTGATTTCTGTACAGTAGGACTGTAGGACCTCCTCTACTTAGGACTCGCAGCTAATTATTATCCAACTCAAAGCAAGTTTTATCCAAGATAAATACATTTTCAGGATTGTCTTCTCAAAAATCATATTTCTTGAATATGCCTTTCTGTGAAAGCTGGTATCTTTTTAGGCACTCTTGCTTGGTGAACTGTTTATTATTTATTTTATTGTTATTATTACCACACAAAACCCTATATTTCACCACACCAACATGGTTTCGTACGAGGAAGATCAACAGTTACCAATCTTGTGTCTATTACCCAATTTATTAGCCAGCATCTTGACCCGCAAGGACAAGTTGACGTGATATACACAGACCACAGTAAAGCATTCGACACATTCTGCTTTTGGCTTCAGTCCATCACTTACTCGATTTCTGAAGCCCTCTTTGACCAACGGAAGCAATTATGTTTTTTATAATGGGTTCAAATCTTTCGAATTTAGTCCGTCTTCAGGTACCATTGGTTCCGAACCGATTGGTTCGCCTCTTCAAAGCTGCTGGTCATTGTGAACAAGCGCTGCTACATGTCGTGCACAAGGAAATTTAACTCAATTCCTTCCACTTACTCCATTAACAGCCAAGCACTCCTGAGATTTAATGAATTTTGCGATCTTGGAGTTATTTTTGATAGTCTTTTGAGCTTTGGGCCGCATATCAACCACCTTTGTATTTCCGCATCGAAAGTTTTAGGCTTCGTAATGCGCACCTGCAGATACTTTGAGAATATATCCCTTTTCAAAACTTTATTTTGTACCTTTGTTGTAAGCAAACTCGAATATGCTTCACCTGGTTGGTCACCGCACTACATCTATCTACAACTCCAAATTGAGAAGATTCAACGGAGATTTCTCAAATTCTTATCCTTCAAGATTGATGGAATTTATCCAGTGCGGAACATCGATTATGGTGCTCTTCTCGATCGACATGGGATGCGCACTGCGGCTTCTCGTCGGGAGTGACAGAGTGCACGTTTTGCCTGGAAGTTGGTGCGTGGCGTCCTTAATTGTCCCGACTTGCTTTCTTCCTTGAATTTTCTACTTCCTCGCACATCTTCACGTTCTTCTCCTACTTTCTCCCTTCCCGTACCTCGAACAAATCTATTATCCTTTTTTCCCATTACTTCTATGTGCCGCATAACCGACACACTCTATAATGATGTATTTTTTAGTAAAATTAATGAGTTTTGATTTTTTTTTCCTTTTACTGTTTTTTATTTTGTCTTCAATTGTACGTATTTTTTGTATAATGTTGTCCTGTAACTGGAAGCCGTTGGACAATAAACTATTATTATTATTATTATTATCTTTGCTTTGTTCTAAGAGTATCTTGATGAAACGCGGTTAAATCCTTTGTTTTGTATAAACATCATACGGTTAAGCAAAAAATATATAGGTTCGCCCACTGTATAAAATCGTTTGCATTATTGTGGTGCTACACAAGAAACTGCTTTGAACGCTGCTAATATGTAGACCAAAGACACCACCTCTAAACAATACTCTTAACTTAGCGTCCAAGTCCTCATTATACGCGTTTTAGACCATCAAAATCGGGGAACAGGCGAAGGTTATGGTTCAATATGTGGAGATTTCTTTCTATTAGTTATATTCTGCTGCGCTCATAAAATATACAGTGAGAGTCAAAGAACTAAGTACTCGTTTTTGTTTATTCAATTTTCTTGATATTTCACTACATCATTCAAGCAGCACGTCCTGCGTATAAAAAACACGTATTTTGTCGTATGACGAAACTTAAGAAAGAAGATGTAACCATCTACATTGTATCATATTCCTCAGAAACTCGGCCACAATAAAGATGTTTCTCGCCTGCTGCGCCACTGTCTGGACGTCTAACCTTCTGCAATAAAAATAAACCACCTCTTCAATTAAACTGATTGAAGCCGGCGTTGCGGGAAATACTAAAAATGGTTAGTTACTGAGACGCCTGCACTGCAAACTGCCACTTCTTATATCACTTCTGCACTCGACCGCTACGTACAGCTATAGCGACGCCGATTGTTTCCTGCGGCTCATTTTCAAGGTATTTGCGCTGGGCAGTTAATTTTAAAGTAATTGAAACTGGAGCGTCCTCTACCTCGAATTGTCTAAACTTAAGGAACTGAAGATCTTCAATTTTGATCGTTCGGTAATGCGGGAAAGACGATTTGTAATTATACAGCTTGCAGTTTAGTAGTGCGTTTAGCATTGAGCAGAAATTGCCAGAGTCGACAGTATGGATTGGCTAAATACCACAAGGGCCATTATTTCATCAATTAGCTTAAGAAGAAATGTATAAAATTAACACGGTCTAACAATCTGCACATTGCTACATAGTTTTCATTTTGAGCAATATTGGCCAGCACCAATGAAAGGATCCAACGAAATACACCCACACATACACACATATAAGATCAGCAAAATCTCGTTTGAAAGTTTGGAAAAACGTTTTTCGACGAGTATCGAAACTCGCTCAGGATTCAGCGCCGTCTACGATTTATTGATTGTCTTCTTTATATATGAAAAACTTTCCAAATATAAGTTGGCAAAGTTTGTTTCTTTCTGGCCGCACACGAACTCATAAATCTTAATCATAAAAGAGAGATTTCCTAAAGCAATTTAATACTCGTTGCTATTCAGGACGTGTTGTTTTTGCAAAAAAAAAAGGATAATAATAACTCGTAGAAATTGAAAAAAATGTAGAAACTTGATATTGTAGTGAGGTAAATAGGCTTATAGGATATCTTTGGACAATAATGCAGTTTGTAGATGATAAATGGTAACATTAAAGCAAATCTGCATTTGTGTTGATTGATATCTATTGAAATTGCTACAAAATCAGCAAGTACGTCCTTTCGTTTTGACGACTTCCGGTATGCGCCTTTTACACTGTTGATAAGTGCTTTAGATGTAAATACCAGTTTTTGGATTAAAGTTTTCAACACTGCATCCTACGGATTATTTATTTGCTATTAATTCGAAACCCAATTCATGAGTTTTTGCGATCTCGACCACTCTAGTATGAGTCTTGGTTGAACAAAACTCTCTTTTCCTTCAAATGCTGCTGTTTTTTTTTTTTGTAATTCCTGCCTTCAGTTTGCCAAGCAATGGTGCGTAGTATGCTCCCGTTGCCACTTCTTCTTCTCAAGTCTATTAACACTACTCCATACTATTCCAAAGAACTTCTTCCTCATTTTCGGAGTCTATTCGAATGCGCTTTTGGTCTTGAATGGGTAAGTGTGGCATGGTCAAACCTTCAGTCTTGATAATTTTTTCAGCTACGAAGTATTGCTTCTATATATTGTTTCAACTAACATTACTAGGAAGAATTTGCCGGAGAACGTCAAGGGTGTAGTCGCGCACACAGTGTTGAACTATAATGTCATTAACCAAAAAATATAACGCTAAGATAGCTTAGCTTCCTCATGGTATTAATGGAATAATTCATGGCAAACGCAACAAAAGGAGAGAAAAAAAAAACATTAA
Organism: Oryctes borbonicus; assembly: GCA_902654985.2. Taxonomy (NCBI): domain Eukaryota; kingdom Metazoa; phylum Arthropoda; class Insecta; order Coleoptera; family Scarabaeidae; genus Oryctes; species Oryctes borbonicus. The sequence continues at coordinate 5,861,348 of LR736869.1, read as the reverse complement.
CACATGGACTGCCTACCTGGCGTCATCAGCGTGGTTTCGAGGGTATTTTTTATCTCTGCCTTCTATCGCTGTTGCCTCACAGTTAATGCCACAACTTTCACAACGACAAACTTGACATTTTTTGGCGCCCTCTAGTGCCAAAGAAACGCATGCCTGGTGTTCAGGAAGCAGCGACATAAACCGGGTACTGTTCCCCAAACCATCCCTTGCTTTTTATTATTTTTTGGTTATTGTTTCTAGGCATTTTCTGATGTGTTCTGTTTATAATGTCGTTGTATAGGAAAATAAGAAATTTGGAGGGAGTTCTAGTACAACAAAAGAGAGGCCCAAATTCAACCTAAAGATAGTTGCTGACCGTTGTTTAAAGCTATTAAGATTGACATCTTGTTCAGGAAGTCATTTGAAGCAATAGATAGACTTCACACAGACTTTTCGATCCTACTTTTCAATGCCTCAGAAAATCTGGTTTACTTCTTGTTCCGTTTCCATTTCCACTTCGTATGTTGACCATTGCTTTGTGCACATTGTACCTTGAATTAGGAGTACTATGCAAGCTAACGCAGAGCACTATCTAATTTTTCCAACGTGAAACAAGGAGAATATCCAACGTACTCCGCTTCTTGATCATCAACAAATAGCGCTCCAGCTCACTACAGTAGACACGCAATTTAATGGTTGAATGTACATTTTCCGCATCGATTAGCCGTAGAGGTTCTATTGCTTGACCCTCACGTTCTCCCGGCCTAAACAACTTGGATTTTTTTTCTTTGGGGTCATTTGAAGCAGCCTGTTTTGCAGCGTCGAAATAAATATACGTGGACAATTACGACTTAATGGCTCGCAGGTTTTATGCTTGTATTCGAGTACAAGAAGGACATTTTGAATAACTATTGTAGGCAATCTTTATTTCTTTATTAATATTTAAATCTAAATTTAATTCTGTAAATAGAAAAAGGGACCTATATTCATTTAATATTTTTTTGTTTTGAATGGGTTACCGAACAAGATGTTTTTCTACACGTATTATAAGTTACCCTGTATATAAGACCAAATCTTAAGTTAAATCAGAAATAAGCGGTTACGTTCACAGATACGATATAAGATAACACATAATATAATTACGCCAGGATATGGTTGATGAGTTTGTGTTTGTAAATAAAACAAAAGATAGCTAAACATCCTCCGCCAGCACTAGTTACCCAAAAACAATTTTGGCAGCTAAGCTTTCAGCAATGGTAAGAAAATTACACCTAATAAGCTAATTGTAAGGAGCTCCGTATAAGACGACAAAACGAAAGTTCCCAGCAACAACACTATAGAATCTTCCATATCCTCATCAAAACGGAAGAAGGGAACAACAAGAAGGAAAACAATTAATAAATAAAACTCCAAAAACCTGTTTCGTCTGATGAAATTACTTACGCGCAATAAAATCTCGGCATCCGATTCTACGTTTCCGGTAAGGCTCTTTCAGCGGAATGCCGGTTGGTTGTTTTTAGCTAGCCTAAGGGCCGATGGGACGATAATAGCAATCGGAAGCCTTGTCGGGCTCCTCACGGTTCTAGCGGCTCCAAATTTCGCACCGGAGGGATAATAAAATTGAATTTTCAATGAAATCACCGACGAAGGGAAGAAAAAATGCTGCTGCTTTGATTACGCGGAGAAGTTATTTTGTTGATATTTGTTTATTATGAAATCTTCTGCTAACGCAACAAATAGATTTTTTTACGATATCCTTCACAACGAACAATTTATTTTTGTTCTTCGAGCATTTTACTTCATGGTGTTGGTAGTGCTTTTGATAATATTAGCAGCATGGGTTAAAGAACTTTGTAGGTAGATAATCGAATGCCATTATTTGTCCCCACATTTTTGGAGACGAATGCGCTTTGGTTTGGGGAAAAGGTACTAGCGGTAGAGGTGGTAGCTTTGTACTTTTATATTTTTGCATCACTATGTTTAAATTAGACGGAGACATATTGTGGCGAAGAATACGTTTCATATAGATAAGAAGTATGGCAAGACAAAGTCAGGTCTCTTTTTGCGCAGGGCGATTCGCTATCAAAGATCTCGAAAGCTCTTAGAGGAAAAAAACAAGTCCAACGCGGTTAATCCATTGCTGAGCAGTCGAGGTTTAAGGTATGAAGACAGGGATCAAGCTCCGCTCATACGGAATATCTCGATACTGTGTTGCTTTCCAAATCAGATGGCGATGATTGGATCCTTGAGGAGCATATTGAGGAAATTTGACAATCGATAAAAAATCTTCTTTCTTTGTGGAAAAAAGAGAGCTTAAACTGGACTGATGAGGGTTGTGAACGTTCAAAGAATTAAACGGCTGAAGAACGGGTCTCATCGTGTATTTAATTGAGCTTTAAAGGCTTTTCAGACGGTGACATTCTAGATATTGGCGACGTGTATGCACCCTAAGAAAACACCGAATTCTTGCGAGGAATTTGAGGGCATCACAATGCAAACTTTACATATCGGGTGATTAATTTCAGGATTGTTAGAAGGTTGTCGGAAATATCAAAGAAGATTTCCGAATAGGCGTCGTCTATCTGGCCGTGTATTTTCCGATGCTTATCAAAGATTGTGACAATGTGGAATTGGTAATCGTCACACTGATGGTGGAAAACTACGATACAACGCTGCAAGAGAAGACGCTTGACGAGCCAGGTATTAGTACTAGAAGAATTGCCTCTCGTCTGCAAGTTTCTCAAAATTTTGTTTGGAGGACTTTAAACAAAGAAGCGTTGCATCCTCACCATTATCACAGCTAGGACATGAAGTACAAAGATTAACATTTTCGCGATGGCTTCTCGAACAGCGTGGGTAAGATCTTAAATTAAGTCGTTCCATTTTGTGGTCCGACGAAGCTACTTTCACCAGAGACGATCTACTGCCAACATAAATTCTGCAGCATCTTGGAGTTGTTGGATAATCACTTGTACGAGTTATTAGCAGAAGAAGAAAGATATTTGAACAACTGTTACCATTCGCAGAGAGATCCATCTCACAATTTTCCGAAGTAATGATAATAGTGACATCGGCAGATTGATGCAAGTTACCAGGAATATGGTGGTGATGAGCATTGGTAAATAATATAAACAAGAGTGGGGCCAAAATAGAATCCTGCGGCACACCCTGCACCACACCACCAACCAACGACAAGGCATTACGTGCACAGCTTCTAACCAAAATGTATTGCGAAATCAGGACAGCCAATCTACTGGTTTCCACTAGTCCAGGCATCGATACGCAATATTCAGCGCCTCAAAAATTGCGCTGTCAGTCGATTTCCTGTCTAGTCAAATTAATTGCGAGGAAGAAATCAGATAACGCAGAGCGGTTTAGTTACATTTAGGCACAACGTAATAAGAGTTACTAATCAACACTACAGAAGACAAAAGTAAACATGAACCAGAATTTAGTGTAGGCTTTCACGACCGTAATCCATAGTAGAAATGTCTTTCGGGTGTTGTCGCGCTGTTAATATTTTACAAGACTTCTAGAGACTTTAGAAATCTTCTGAAGAAGCTCACAGCATGATCAGCGAAACGTCAAGTAAAATATTAACAACGCGACAACACCCGAAAGACATTTCTACTATGAACCAGAATATTAGTGATATAGCAACGTTCTTGTTGTTTGTTGTTAATCTTAAATCCATCTAAATGATGACAGTATGCTTAGCAAATTATACTAACAGATTATTTTAAAAATAAAGCTACAATGCCTTTAGACAGCTTTTACACTAGCGCCATCTGCGTTCAATTCTGAGAGCATTTCAAGCGATCCTCACATACTTATGTGTTTTCGTCTCTTAACGAACGCCGAACATAATTGAAATAATTGCAGCAACGAAATCCGCTAATAAAGGCATAGTTCGCACGTCGAAAAGGAAACGCGACACCTGGGAACTATTTCCCGTTAAACTTCTATAATACTAACTTGGAAACTTACTTATTGTCAGACACTAACTTTAATTACGACTATATATACGTTTGTTGCTTCGGAGAAACCTCGCATTTTCCTCTCCCCTTCCTCCCCTAGCAACTCCATCCCGCTAAATTTTGATAAAGGCAAATGTATATTTTATTTCTCAACGGGTTTAAATTTTAATAAAAAGTTCGTTTCTCTCGGTAAGCGTGCTGAACGCCCGGCGAGCGCCGCGCCGGTTCGTCGCGTCAAGGGGATATACGCCGAGAAGATTCAATTATTTACCTTGTCCGGGATATGGCTCACCTAGTTTCCGACGATACTTGCGCGAAAAAAGTTGATTAAGAAAGTTGTTTTCGAATGAAAGTATTAAAGGAAGGAAAGCTTTATTTTGTCGGTCGTTTCGCGAAGAGGAGATTTAGAATATCGTCTGTGCGTTTGCTTGATGCTATTATGGCCACTTGCTTCGTTACACCATTTCAGACATTTAGTACTTGAAATTGAAATTGAAAATTTAGCACGTTTGAGACAGATTGAGATATTCTCTCGCTAAACTATATCTTGAAATTGAAAAATCATCTTTTACTTAATTCTTTCAAAAAATGTATAAAATGTATAGAAGGATGCCAGCAAAACAGTTGGGAGCTACCTTAGGAACGTTGCATTCGTGTATACTAGATCACAATTCCCTAAACAAAAATAAATCAAAAGATACAAGAGAATCTTCGTAGCATTTCCTTAAAAATAAAAAAATTGTTAAAACAGGACAATGTACGGGGGAGTACTTGGTCTTGGTAAGAAGAAACATTTTTATGTGTAAAATTCGTTTCATTTTTCAACATAAATTTATAAATTACGTTATCTCCAACCCTGTAAAATAGGTGTTTGCTTTTGCAATCACGCAGTTGGTTTGAGCCAAATCTCTTTCTGCCGAGCCTTTTTTTTATATAGTAGGAAGTAATGAGTGGGGGCTAAATCTGGTCAATATGGTGGGCGTGGAAGCCAAACGCGAACGCTTTTCTTTCACAGCATTGTTGAAACGGTCCAATTAGTTACCATACTATTCGCCATTAATCGTTTCGGCCTTTTCAATGTAACCAACGTGGATTATGGCGCGTACATCCCAAAACACCGTGGCCATGATCTTGCGGCTTCGGCCTTTCGGTGCTGCTAACACCTACTATTTTGATTGTTCTTTGATCTCTGGTGTGGTGTGACGAATCCATGTCTCATCGATGGATGTGCTTTAACATCGCTAAACATCCTTCGAAGTTGACACCCGTGCGTGTTTATGGTCAATTGCGCGGAATCACGGCACCCATCTTGCGGAAAGCTAAATGGGTTGTTAGAATGTTACGCACTCGGTCAACTGAGGTGCCCACAGTCTCAGCAATTTCACGTACTTTCAATTTTCGATCATTCATTACCATATCATGAATTTTTTCAGTCGTTTCTGATATGGCGACCTCATTTGGACGACCTGGACGTTCTTCATCAAAAATGCTCGTACGGCCGCGTTTAAATTTAACTGTCCAATACTTTTTGGTATTGAAGGTAATGAAGGTATAGAGTCCCCGAAAACTTCCTCTCATCATTTGTCTTCTATTTCAAAAACAAATATTTAATCACTGCTCTATATTCGATTTTTTTTCTGCAAAAATTGTTTATTTTAAATGGCTCTCATCCACAAATTAACAGGCGTTTCAGTTTAAAAACTTGCAAGGACTCTTGTCAGCAGTTACTTTTATGAAAAATAGACTTGTTTCAATTCTAGTAGCGTAATTTCTTGTCGAGACCAGGTAGTTATCGAACTCCCGGTAGTATTAGTAGCATTAATAATGTATATTGTGTATTGCACCAATGGCTTGCGCTTAATAAATTCAGATAAGATGCAGTGCATTTTGTTTCGTAATTTGTTCAAATAATATTATTAGGCGTCTTAATAGACGACAATTTTAAATGTAACATTAGGATTAGAATTAGAATTATTTAAACTGTGCTTTGCGCTGCATAATCTGAAAAAATCATGTAATTAGCTCTAGCTTAAAACCTTTTATTTTTCTATCCTTCGAAAGGATAGCATAATGCATTGGGGTGCAAGTTCGGATGGTGAATGCTTAAAAAAAAACAAGCCATTGGAATAATCTACGGCCTAAATTATTATGAATCCTGCAACCCACTGCAGTTATCAATACAAACCAGACGGCATATTTTGTTGTTAATTTGGTGCTAATTTATTACCTAAGAATTGATTTTGTTCCTGCAACCATTTCCGAGAAACGATGGCTAAACTAGCGTGTTAAGCCAACAAAGGTCGTTCAAAGTATTCTTCCTTATTTGGATTTACAAAACAGACAATATTGTACGTACCAAAACCACTAAAGACGGTAATATTGCTATCCACAATGTATTCATGTTGCTGAATTTGACGAACTTAAGAGAAATAAACCAGAAATTGTACTCGTGTCCGATAAGACAAATTGTGGAGTAGATACATTAGATTTATTCATTATTCTTGTAAGAGAAGAGGAAATCGGTGGTCGCTAGATATTGTTGGTGTTGCAGCTTATGTGATAAGCTATAGAAACTATAGAATTATTCGATCCCAAGTTTCAAGAAGAACCTGAAACGTCACGCAATCGTCACGCCTAGAAAAGAACGTTGCCACGAATACCCTGTGAAGAAGGGAAAAATGCAGAAACCAGCGTGCAATATTTGAATGAAGCATGTTTGCAACGACCATGGTATTATCCAATAAGTGTGCTGCTTACAAAAATGGAGTATCTCTTGGAAATATACACTGCCGTTCAGAGAAGTTCGGTCGGTTAGCAAAATACATGAAAAGGTTACAGAAACAAACGAAACTAAAAACAAAATGCAATTTTATTGTATGTACAGGTAAAAAAGACAAAAATAAATAAATAAAAAGTTATTCTGGCCTAATATAACACACTGAACATTATTTTTTTTTTTCATCGAAAAAACCTCCTTTGCTGTTAATCACCGCTCGAACTATTCTAGCCATTCTTTCGATAAGTTTTGTTAAAACGGATTGTGGAATATTAATCCATTCATGTTGCAGAATATTCCGTAAATGTTCTTGTGAAGTTGGGCATATAACTTCACAGGATCCTCCTGTCCAGTTCATCCCACAACAACTCTATCGGGTTCAAATCTGGGCTTTGTGGGGGCCACGTCATTACTTTCAGGGTGTGCTGTTTTTCTTGCTCCTTTAGATAATTCTTACCCACTAACGCAGTGTGTTTTGGGTCGTTGCCATGCATGAATGTAAAGTTACGGTCTATTATACGCAATCCTGATGGCACTGCATGATTCTGGAGTATTGCAAAATAATTTTCCTTCCTCATTACACCCTGCACTCTGCATAAATCTCCCGTCCCAGCAAAGGAGAAACATCTCCATACTAACACAGAATTACGCCCTTGCTTCACTGTTGGCACAATGCAGTCAGGGATCATTTTTTCGGTTTTAGATCTTCGGACATAAACTCGTCGATTTTGTCCAAAAACCTCAAACTTTGACTCGTCACTCCAAAGCACGTGTTTCCAATCATCTAACGACCAATCTAGATGAGAACGGGCCACTGTAGCCGTTTTGCTCTGTTGCTCCGACGTAATAAGGGTTTTCGAATGGCAATGCGTCCATGAAGGTCCGCTTGTTGAAGTCGACGTTTTACCGTACTCGCCGAAACTTTTTCTTCACGGCCGCGATTGACTTCAGCGGCTATTTGTGGCGCTGTTAATTTTCTACTGCGTTTGCTTAATAATACAATTCTCAAATCTTCAGCTTTTGTTGTTTTCCTAGATGCTCCAGGACGAACACGATTTTCTATAGTTCCAGTTGTCCGATATCGTTTTATGATGTCATTTACTGTTGAACTTCTCATATTTATTTTTTCAGCAATTTGTCGCCCCGAATATCCTTCTTCAAACAGCGTAATAATGCGTGAACGTTTTTCTACACTGGTAGGCTTGCCACGTGCCATTTTGAAGTAAATTTTCTTAAAATTTAACAATAAAATGAAGCTAATTTATATCTTTACGCCTGTGATAAATAAACAAGAGTGATACTGCGGTATATTTCCTAAATGTATTGTTCGTTAATAATCCCCAAACGACCCGTTTCAAAAGATCGGCACATCCGAGAAATTCTTGGAATGATAATAAAAGGGACTTTATTGTGGTTGTCGCAATATCTCTACTTTACATAATAATTTATGACTTTAATCCCTTAGAAAAGAGTGTATGCTTAATATTTTTCTAATTTTATGTATTAATAATTGTATACAGTGTGATATAATAGATTTTTATTGTATGACTGAACTTCACTGAACGGCAGTGTATATATTTACAGTGCGAGCCTATCACAAAGATGCCCTGATAAAGGGTTAGTACGACTAATTGTTTTTGAAAAAAACAGCAATTTTAAAACAAAACATTCTTTTGACGTATATATAAAAGGATAATAACGTGTGTATCTCCAAAGCTCCTCTCGACTTCCAATCGATATATCCTCGTTTTCATATCCCATTCCTCATGATATATAATAGCATGACCTTCCTGCACCACCCTTTTATACACACACATATAGTACGTGGATATAGGTATCTCTATATACATGTGCTTTATCGTGCCTATATAAAAATGTGTATGTATATATGTGGCACTACTGCTGCCTGCAAAAGGTTTTATGTCCGTTCGACCTTTCCCCTTGGCTTTTGTATATAAATATTATCAAAGTTTTTCTGGTTCGGACATAAAACGTTTTATATACGCCGGGCCTAGCTAGACGGGTCGGCACTTTATAGATCTGATGAATTGCCTCTTACGCAAGGAATTCGGACGAACCCACGGAACAGCAGCATGTCATGGTTGGAGGAGAAGTAATTGCAGGCAGCTTCTGGGAAGTTTCGCCGAAGTATTTTCGTGTAGAAGTGGAGGTAGCGCGGTGCGGAAAGAACATGGAAAACTTTGACTATACATCCTCGAATTTTCCAAGAGGGAAAGGTTTGGGATATGGAAGGGGATGTGGGAAAGTGACCGAGGAAAATGTGGGTTATGGAATGCGAGACGGAAAATATCCGTCGATAAAACGGGGCCTAAATCTATAATACAGTGATCGGAGAACTGAAAATTAAATACCTAATGGTAAGAGGAAGAAGGAACAAGTGGGATAATAGAAGCAATTTATGCAAAATTACCAAGTAAAGAATGATTTAGTAGCTACACAAGATACAACTAGCAAATAAAAAAATATTGTGGTGGGGACATTGAATGGCCACCAATGAGTATTTATTTTGTCTTTATTTAGTTATTCAGTTTTTATTCTTACGATCACTGAGAACCTGGTCTCAGAAAATATGTTATTTAATCGCCTTCTTAAGGCATATTTGCTAATCCCTTCACATCATATTGGTTTTGGAACGGAACAAATTTCTCATAAAATAAACTTAGGAGATTTGCCCAAGGAGCATCGTGTTATTAATATAGGAGCTGCAGATCTTTAAGAAGATATAGAACCTTGCTCAGTAAAATCATACCGTAAGCTTGTGCAAAAATTTGAGGAAATAAAAGGCGATGGAGGAGGCTAGGTTAACAGAAAATGGAGTCGGTGCAGCTCTATTTTTATAAGAAATTCAGGACATTTATGACAATTCTGTAAATAATGTTTGTAGGGCTAGTAAACTTGTAAGTTGATAGAACAACGTAGCAAATTCTGAAAAGACAGCTTCGCCTGTATAAAATGAAAGTGAGTTGTGAACTTGAAGAACAAGACAAATAGGTTCAGATCACTTTTTATTTGCAAATTTTAGCAGAAATTTAAAACAATGCTGAACGACTGAACGACAAAATGTTTCAAATAGATGAGGCACAGTTGTGTCAACGCACACAGCTGCGCCGCATGGGTAAAAATTGAAGCCAGCGACAATAATGAGAGGCGATTGTTGAACAATTGGCTTTCCAGATCATCAACTATGAATCTGGCTAACTAGACTTGGTTAGAAAGGATATTTCTTAGTAGCCCTATTGGCTTATGAGCAATCGAAGATATGATATGTCTTTGGGAGAATTCCTGGGAATAGTCTTACTAATGGCGTTCATAATTTAGAAGAGTAGCCATTTTTAACCGAGCATTACGTTGGTGGTCATTCTTCTTCTTTTAATCCTTTCAGCTCCGATTTATTGAAGTTAATTCTGCGTGCAGGACGCGGTGAGCGAAAGACTCAAAAATGAAGCCTCGTTTTTCTACAAACAATTTCTGTCGAATTAAAAAATTTGTCCATTTCAAAATAGAAACTTATATTTGAATAACCCTGTATATTAACCAATAAAATCAATTTTATTTATCAAAAGATAACGTAAATAAAATATACGAGGATTGTGTTAAGCCTCGAAATGAAGATGGCTTTATTCGAGAAAAATATTCAGGTAATATAATTGAGCATGCGTTGGAAGGCATTTTTCAAGAAATTAGCTATGTTGGATGATTATTGGTTATTTAACAGTCTTTCGTATTGGTCGATGGGAAAAGGCGAATATCAAGCCATCATTAAATTCTTGCATTTGAAAGGCATTATGCTTGATTGCTGGAGCTAATGGAGAACGGTGAATGTTCTTCTTCTTCTTCCAAAATTCCCTTCTCTGTTAGATATTTATGTAGTTATTAAATCACTTTCAGTAGGCGACCTGTAAGTTTATTACAAGTAGTTTGAGCAGTTTGAGGCATATTAAACTTTATTTACTGCTATAACCTTTCCATTTCGCTACGCTTCGAAGTTAATACTGCAGAATTAAGGGCCAGCTTCAATATTTCTGCATTTCTTTAGTAACGATGAAAAGCGTTTAATGGGGAGGAAAAGGAGGAGTGGTAAGAGTACGCTTAATTAATTAAAATCTTACGAACGACTTGCTAAGGATATGTGTTACGCGATAAGGGGGGAGCGCTGCCCGATAATGCAAGACTTCGAATACCAGAAGGGTTGCAGTTGCATATTCTACGCAAAGGATTTCAGAGGAAGGCTTCTAAGTGAAGGGAATCTCTTTCTTTATTCTTTGCTTTCGTACAATTACTTTGTATAGAGCGGCAAGATCAAAGTGAAGCCGTATTTAGAAGCACTTTCAAGGTATTTAGTTCTTAAAGGGTGGAGATTCCATATCAAAGGATTAAATGGTGCCAATTAACATTTGTTTTTCCTGATGCGTTTAGGACATTAATTCCTCTCCGATAAGCCGTGTGTTTTAACCCGGTACGGCGTTATGATGCCTAATAAATAATATGTTGTTTCAGTTTGAAAATAATGGAAAAAATATTTTGATATTTCACATTATCCTCGGTACCTTCAGGTTTTATGCTGGTTTTAGAAAATTGCTTACGGTAAATAAGTAATAATGGTTAGTCCTTTCTAATAAAAGTTATCTTTTATGTGATGTCAGCAATTTTAAAATTACCTGAAAGTTGTACAGGGTATTTCACGAATTACAGCTGAATTGTTGGAAATACTGCAAGATACATTTATGGAAAGCTTGGAGGGTTGCCTTCCGATGTAGTAGCTTGCTTTGGATTATTTTTTTTTTATCGTGAAATTTGGAAGTTCTTGGAAAACCTCGTTTAATGAAGGTGTTCCGAAGAGTTTGAAGCCTCAATATGAAGATGGCGTTGCCAAATATTCCGGTAACATAAATACTCAAGACCTGAAAGATAATTTTGAAAATTTCCCTGCATATTGGATGCTTTTTTGTTGTTCGATAGTCGTTTGTGTTAGTCGATGCTAGTGTTTTTTACACCATACCATAAATTCATCGGATACTGTCCTGATTTAGTTTCCATGTTTTATATGGTCCTGCCCTCAACAACAATAAGAAAACTGCATAGAAAAGTGTCGACCCTGCAATAAGACATCTGGACGGATCACGCATGAATAAACGGAACCCTACATATGTTATCCGTATCTTTATGAAGATCTTATCTATAATTTATGTCATGCAGTTCTGCTCATTGCCAATTTTTACACATATTTTTCTATTATTCATTCATATATGATGTAATTCGGTTGAAAGATACTTTCAGCCATGTTGGCCGTTTAGTAGTGTGATAAGTAGGTGTTAGTGTTTCTCTCTAAAAATGGGAAAAAGCCACAAGAAAGAAAGACGTAACAAAAGCGAGAACTGAGGATCACAAATATCTTTGAAAATAATAAATACGTACAACAAACGGATGATAGTAAACACAATGCTAAAGGAATATCTTGAACCTAACATTGATAGATGTTTGAACTCTTCTTGACCATGGAAAGAATTTATTCAGATAATGTTAGATGTTGGATATACTAAAAGATTTTCTGTTTGAGATACTCTTCGGAATAACACAATACTTAAGTATTAATCGTAAGAAGATTAGCCTAAAAAAAGAGATACTCGAAAGGCAAATGGTTTAATAAAAAAAAAATCCAATGAAACATAATACCATACAAAACTCACGCCTAAAATCCCTCTTTCTAAAGAAAAAAAGCGAGAAAAACAATAATACACTGTTTTTATTTGTGCGTACAGCTCTCCCTGAATACTATTTGACCTCGTTTCTTCCAGGCATTTTCACTGTTATGCCGTGAAAGAAAAAAAAAACAACAATAACAATGGGAAGAAGAAAACGATCTTAAAGGGAAAGTCAAGAGAAACAACGGTTAGGAAAACGTACGATGATCTCTCCAAGATGGCTTTAAACACCGTCAGAGAAAACAAAAACAGCCCATTTAACTTCCGTTCTACCGTTTGGCGAATTTCCTTCTATTACTCCCAGGATCCAGCTGGGTTATATTATATTTAAATATTGCTGATATTTTTGAGACTTATTCGCTTCGGTTAGGGCGTGTGGATTATATACAAGGTGGATCAAAGTTCGTTTATTCTCTACAAGAGAATTGAAATTAAAATATGTTACTGGGTAATTCGTTAATCAAGGTGTACTCTAGGTGATATTTTAAAAGGGTTAGAGCAAAAAAGAACTGAGAGCAGCATTTAATAGAATCCAAAATTTACATTCTGAAGGATACGCTGGAAACAACGAAAATCCAAGGCTTATTAATTCACGCTAACATTGTCTTTTTTAATGGTTCTCACAATTCCAAGGCTCTATTTCTGCGACCAAAATTAAGATTTTAACATTTTTCCTGCATCCGATGCCAAAAAAAGCTCGTCGATTTCAATTTAAAATGCAAAATCGGTTAATGGCAGGCACGACGTAGGTTGCAAAATTAAAGTAACCATCATGTAAAAAATATAGGCAAAAGAAGCTTTGATAAGAACCATATGGTGCCAATACCAGACGGAGAGAAATGGAAAAGAGGTCCCCATTAGAGCTCAATCTATTTGGAAGGTGAGCTCAAAGACAGAGATTGGAATCCTCGCCGAAATCAACGGAATTAGATCAAGATCTACAGTATTTCATGCTGTGGATTAAAGAAATAAATAAGCAGTACATTGTCATCTGCTTAGATACTCGAACACTGTTGATGGCCCTGAATTCTATGAGCAAAATCGCAACTGGTGTGAGGTTGCATGAACGCGCTAGATATTTTGGGTAAGCGGGCTATGATGACTCAGATTTGGACAAGAACATGAAGAGAACGTTAGAGTGGACGAATTAGCAAAAATACACGCTTTTTAAAGTTAAAGCAGTTGGTAAAGAAAAGAAATCCCAAGATTGGTCGAAAAGTATCCCAGGTCAGACATATATAGGTCAAGCAATTTCTAATTGGATATAGGCCTAAATTAACAACAGATCCACTAGGTAGAGGCAGAAGGATTATTAAAGCAATAATCGCCCTGCTAACAGGACCCGGTATGTTCAAAAAGCACATGATCAACCTGGGCCTGGGAGAAGAAATAATATTCAGGTTCAGCTAGGTGGAAGAAGGACTACCGTCCGCATACTTTGAATACAGAAGACTGTAAGTGATCTGGCAAGTGAGAAACCGCAACAGATCTGGATAGGTTACAATGGGGTAAAACACGAACCATCTCGTGAATAGGGTGAAAGAAATGTTCATTAGAGAACAATAAGGGGCTCCTCATGTTACACAGCTATGTTTAATATGGTGAGTAAGCTGGTTGCCTAATCAAACGCTACAACAGATGTTTTTACGATAATCTCTTACGTCTTCCACTTCGAGAACAACATTCTTCGTTGTAGAAATAAAGAAAGAAGAAAATCACCCGAATTTAGATCTCCAACTTTAACGAGTTCACATCTTATTAATACTTACATCCTTTCAGTAATAGAATATATGAGAACGTCAGAACAGTAAACTCGTACAAAGTTTAAAGTTTTATTCAGTAGTTACGCTCCGACTGTCGCACTATCAAGCGGACGAGTTATGTCGATGCGAATCTAGTGTTGTAATTATCTGAAGTACTTGTCGTATTACCCGAGGAAATTAATATTTTAGGGTAGCGCAAGCAGGCGTACACTCTACGCTGGTACGTTCCAGTTTCGAAGTTCGGAGCGTTGTAGGTTGTAAATCTCTTACGGGCGAGAGATTCCTTTAGCTTGAAAGCATTTTTACGGCGATTTTTAGTTCTGGAGTCGCTTCTGGTATAATTTCCAATTGTCTGACGCCGTTCCAGCTTTTGTAGATGGATAAAAGTTATGTAAATGATAAAATTTGGAGAAATCGTCTTCTCTATAAGTTTTGAGAAGGATTTGTAAGACGATGAGTTTGCAGTGGTCTTCGGGAGGGAAAATTTACCAAGTAAATCAATGGTTTGGCCAAATCCATTTCTTTTCCAAACAATTAAAATTTGACATATTTGTATATTGTAATATTAGAATTAACGTTTGAGAATCTCATCTAGCGACTTCAGCTTGTCCATCTATCGAAAGTAAGGGTTCCTCTAGTGACAGAAAATTCCGCTTTCTGGCCTATTATCTTGAGAGCGAACGATTGTTCGTTGATTAAATTACATTTTTGATATGGCTAACTTTACATTGAGTCTTGCTGTGAAAAGATTTTACATTGATTTAGAAAGTGTCCAAAAAGAAAATGAAATATAAAAGAGGTAATTGTCGATTTTCTCCACTACTTGGCTGGACTTATAATATCCTTCTACCACCCTCGTTTCAAAGATGATAGGCCAGTTATCTTTGGAGCGAGAGCCAAGTACGTACGGATGTGTTTACAAAAATGGAACCTTTTGGTTGGGCTGTGATTTATTCATTTTGCGGAAGCAATAGCTGGAACTGGGTACTTCTAACAAATTCTGCTATCGGTTAGCAGATGGTTCTACGGTTCTGTGCCTTTTAATAGCTTCATGACTTGATAAACTAGTATGGCAGTGGTTCTCGAAAAAACGATAGCGTTCCTTTTCTTCAAGCTATTTAACTTTCGGTGTACAAGTGCACCACAGCACCACTCTGTAGCATAACAGTTCTATAATATTCAAGGGCTACGGTTCTTTATTTGTGTATGTTGCCAAATTATTTATATGGGGAAAATATAGCGCTACATTTTATTCGAAAATTATCCTTGCGTTTATTATCAATTTTCTTAAACGTAGTTATAATTTTGCTCCATGATGAAGCGTTTGATTTTGAAGCGAAAAATATAACCATCTTTTATAAACTTTAAATTATTTATTTTTTAATGCATCCCAGCAAATATCTGGCTGTGATTTGCAGTAAATTGGCTTTTGTTGGGCGAAAGGTCTCTGAACCTTACCAAGGAAGAGGATATTATTGTATCCTTTACTTTGCAATTCAAATTCTTATAACCTTCATTCTGTAAACGATGAAGAAAATAATGTTATTTCAGATTTGAAAGCTCAAGAAGAATCTGAAAGTGAAGAAGAATCATCAGATACCCTTGCAGGTTGAATTCAGATAAAAATACTCCGCTGGTACGACTTCTGAGATGATCCATCGAAGATAAAAATTGTGAAGGCTCCGGGAAAACTGCAACAACAGCTATGTTTCACAAAAGAAAATTTGGATTTGATTATAGAATACATGAACGAGGAAATTGAAGTTCACTTATCTAACTTCAGCAAAAATGCAGAAGAAGGGAGTCGCAGTGAACTTCCATCTAAAGATAATAAGTCTTCATATATCCAAGAAACGGACTCTATTGAAATTCTAGCGCTTATAGGATTGTCATGAAAATAGGAGTTGCTTTAACTAAAGAACTTTTTGGCTCTAACAATGAAATAGGAATACTTCGTGCAACCACGCTTGAAACACACAGATTCTTAATCAATTGTTTCAGATTTTATGACAAAGACAATCTAGTGCAGGGAAGATTAAATGAGAAATTGGCCCCTTTTCTGGAAGTATTTGGAGGCTCCATGATCAAAATGAAACAACTGTACAAGGTGGGCCAAATTCGATACTTTTAATAGGGAACTTATATTTCTAAAGGAATTAGACGGAAACTGACCTAAGCTTCTGGAGCTCGATTTTAAAGAGAAATCGATTGGTGAAATCCCTATTTTTATGTCTTCCTTAATATAAGAGATACAGAGCGTTTTCTTAAAATGTGCAATTTTTAAAAACCCTTGTAACTTTTTTATTTGTGAAAATGCTTGGTTTATATAAAAACTTTATTAGGGTGCCTTTTGACGCTCTACTTGCTTCTACTTTTTTCTTTTTTTAATCTCCTATTTTTTGAGATATTATCAAGACTTTTTTATACGGAACATCCTATATATTTTTACACTATTGAAAAGCATATAAAATTACCTTTAGAATGATGTAACACACTCGATATTTTATTTAAACAATTTTTTAATTATTCGTTTTTCTTCATTTCACGTTATTTTAAGATGGCTATGGATAGTAATTAAGCAATACACGTCTTTATTTTATATTGTCTAAATGTTCTGAAATGTTTTCATTAATATTACTTGGGGTTGGATTCAGAGGCCAATGTTCTTTCAATATCCCGCCCAAACCGGACAAATACAGCATCAAAATAATGACGTGCTTCGACGCAAAAAGATCTTAAGTGCTCGATGGAGAAGTTTGTACGGATGAGGAACCACGCCAGAAAACATACCGGTGGATCAGTATTATTGTGAAAATCACTCTTTCCTTTATGGAACTACGGGAACTTAATTATGGACGTCAGTAGATAGATTCTTTTAGAGAAGAAAATTACAGTGGTTGGTATTCTTAAAAGAAAATAAAAGAGAGATTCTTCCATTATTCGTAAAAATCGAGGACATACAGCCAAATTCTGCAATGTTCTGCTAGAGTGGACACCTTACCCTCCTATCGTGCTGCCCCCCAAAACACAAGAAGAAAACAGTGATTATGTTGTCAACTATGCAAGAGGATGACCTAAATTAATCCTTTCGGAGATTATTCAGTTTTATAACTTCACAACTAGCACATTAGAGCAGTTACGTTATTCTTATTAATGTGCGAAGAAAACTTGTCGTTGGGCTTTGCCAACATTAAAAAGAGGACCCCGTTAAACCGTCAGCCATATTTTAAATGGGTGATGGTAGAAGAAGCCCGAGGGAGACCATAGTCCACGACAGAACTGTGTTCTTTTTGTTCTGAAGCTTGAGATCGAAAATGCTGGGTTGGGTGTAGCATATGTAATAAATTTATATGTCCGGAACAGCGTTTCATGTGTTCAATAATGTGATTTCTTCTTTTTGGGCAATTCTTCTGCTTTGATTTTGTATGATTTGTTTTTAGTATTACTTTGAAATAAGAAAAGAACAATTTAAAAGGCTTATTTATTTTGCCGGAGTAGCAAACCCGTTAAAAAAAAATAATTCTAGCACTCCAGGACGAAAATATTATAATTAATTTTTATGAAAAACACTGTTAGTGTAATGCAAGCATTTCAGAGAGAGCATTATTCCTCCAAGATGCGCCTCCAAGATTATATTCGACGACATCTATTGAATCAAAGGCAACGTGGTAATTGAACCCAACGAAAAAGTTGATCCTATTTCTATGATGACTTGCACTAAAGATGTATCGTGAACATTATGTAGCATTAGACTTTACATCATAGATGCAGGGCATTTAAGGGACTCCGATCTTAACGCCAAAAAGAAAAAATAATTAGATAACAAATTAATGGATTTTTACTATTACTACAGCGCTCTTTCCTCCTCTTTGCTTCAATATTAATTCTAAACAGCGTGTTTAGTTTTTCCTACGAATGACTAACTTCATTTAATACATGTAAAACAGAATATAATCCGAGAGGAAGTTCAGCAAATTACATTCAGTCGACATCTTTCGCTTGTTTTCTTTCAGCGGCGGAGTATCGAACGCAAAAATCGAAACATTCCGGGGGAAGAAAAAGAGGAGGCAAAAGAACAACACCGAGCGCGAAGTTAGCCGTTATGCAGAGCAGCATCTGATAAATATTCCACTCGGGTACTGATGAGACTGCCAAAAACCCTTGATATGTACGACTAGACTTTTTATCTCTCTTCCCTTTTTTCCTATCGCCCTTCTCGTCCGTTCGCTACTTTTCCTATTGATGCTGCTCCCTAACAACGATCATTGTCCCTGTATCGTCTTCCTTTTCTGTATGGTACAAAGGATATTTTGGAGATGTACAAATAAAGCTGGGCGTCTACTGAATCGATTGCGCGGAGGATTATGCAACAATTCCTGCGGATTTGGTAAATGTTTATTCTCGATGTAGCAATTTTAATAAAAATTAAGCGTTTCAACTTTTGTTATTTAATTTTTTCGTAGCTAATCTCAAAACATGTAGATTGTGTTATTTAACAAAACGAAGGTTTTGTGAGGTCCACATTGATTCAAAGCGATTTTTTAAACCAAAAAAATTAATTCTTTTAAGCAAATATGTTTTCGCCTATTGCGTAAATTAATCAAATAATTTCCAAAGCATATGAACCGGTTCTTCCTTTGGTTACGAATAAGCCGGATTAGCTGCGACTCCCTCAAAGTCCCTCAAATCTAAATTAAAATTCGTTACACCATTGACAGCTATTATTGGCGTCACGATTAACGTTGTTCAGCCACGTACGTTGAGGTTCGTTTGCACATCCAGCGATTATATTCAGCAAATACTTATATTTGCAGATAACCATGTTTTGGGTTCCAAATTTGCAAATTTAGAGTAACCTTATCCTTTACACGCAGCATAGCAGATACGCAGCGATGACACTTTGCGGTGACGCTGAACGGTAAACTCTAATATATATTTCAGTCTTGAAATAAATTTGTAACTTGAAGTTATTTATTAGATCTAAACATCTTTTAATTCTTTACGAGGTAAAGCGCCGAGAAAGAAACATTGCCCAAGATGAAATTACGAAGCAAAACAAATAAAATTAGATCTTTCATTTTTAATACGTCCAATCTTCTTCCCTCGCCATGAAAGGTTTTTTATTATCCTTCTGGTCCGGCGTAAATTTCCAAATCTATCGACCTCTGTCGGTGGAGATGAGAATCACCCATCACTCGAAAAGAAACAGAAATAGCGAACTTGCAATTAATAAAAGTTCTTCGGGATGCCTTATCATACAAGCCGAACCTTATGGGAGTGTTTGCAGATCCCGATTTTTTTTCATTTCCGGAGCCTTATTAAATATGTAAAGGGCCGGGGAATGTAGGCGGGTTGTAGGAAAGAGGTGCTGAGGGGAAAGGAGAAAGGAGCCAGTCAGGTCGGTTGAGAAACGTGTTTTTTTTTGCAACTTTTCTATTATTTAATCGGGACGGAAGCTGTTTACTTTCTGAAGCTTGCATGTGTAACAGTTATTATTAAAGTTTGTAGGAAGTACAATCCATTGTAGCTAATATAAATTCTCTCACTGAAGTTGTTTCCGTGGTCAAGTTTCAGGATTAATGTCTCCTGTACGATCCTATTTTCGTAGAATTTTGGAACTAATCAAATCATACATTATCGACAGGCTCTTGAATAAAGATGAATTTTCTTCTGTTTCCAAGTTTCTACTAAAACATTGAAACAATGGTACAAATCGTCATTATTAAGATTTATACATTTCTTTATGCGTTCCAACAAATTCTCGAAACATTTTTTCTAATCTGAAGATGGAATAAGACCGATAAGGTCTCTGAAGACTTCAACAGCTTGATGAGGTGATAATGTCCGAACAAAGAAGTTGTTAGGCTATAAGTCAGGCGAATATGGACAAAGAAACATTAACGACATGATGAGAAGAGATATTATCTTGTTTTTTATAAGTAGCTTCCTACAGTGTGTTGTTTGCGCTATATGTGCGCTTTTTTTTGTAGAACATGCAGATTTGCCCCATAATCGAATGCTGCAGCTCATTTGAGAGTGGAAAAGTGCGTGATACGTTACCACTGCTGCTTCTCTATTGGCAATTGTGCGAATTCTCCATGTGGCATACACTGCCGTTTAGTGAAGTTCGGTCATACAATAAAAATCTATTATATCACAGTGTATACAATTACTAATACATAAGATTAGAAAAATATTAAGCATACACTCTTTTCTAAGGGATTAAAGCCATAAATTATTATGTAAAGTAGAAATATTGCGACAACCACAATAAAGTCCCTTTTATTATCATTCCAAGAATTTCTCGGAAGTGCCGATCTTTTGAAACGGGTCGTTTGGGGATTATTAACGAACAATACATTTAGGAAATATACCGCAGCATCATTCTTGTTTATTTATCACGGGCGTAAAGATATAAATTTGCTTCATTTTACTGTTAAACGTGTGTCGGTGTGCATCTGTCGTTTTTGCGCGAAAGTTTTAAGAAAATTTACTTCAAAATGGCACATGGCAAGCCTACCAGTGTAGAAAAACGTTCACGCATTATTACGCTGTTTGAAGAAGGATATTCTGGGCGACAAATTGCTGAAAAAATAAATATGAGAAGTTCAACAGTAAATGACATCATAAAGGGAACTATAGAAAATCGTGTTCGTCCCGGAGCATCTAGGAAAACAACAACAGCTGAAGATTTGAGAATTGTATTATTAAGCAAACGCAATAGAAAATTAACAGCGCCACAAATAGCAGCCGAAGTCAATCGCGGCCGTGAAGAACAAGTTTCGGCGAGTACGGTAAAACGTCGACTTCAACAAGCAGACCTTCATGGACGCATTGCCATTCGAAAACCCTTATTACGACGGGGCAACAGAGCAAAACGGCTACAGTGGACCCGTCTCATCTAGATTGGTCGTTAGATGATTGGAAACACGTGCTTTGGAGTGACGAGTCAAAGTTTGAGGTTTCTGGGCAAAATCGACGAGTTTATGTCCGAAGATCTAAAACCGAAAAGTGATCCCGGACTGAATTGTGCCTACAGTGAAGCAAGGGCGTAGTTCTGTGTTAGTGGGGATGTTTCTCCTTTGCTGGGACGGGAGATTTATGCAGAGTGCAGGGTGTAATGAGGAAGGAAAATTATTTTGCAATACTCCGGAATCATGCAGTGCCATCCGAATTGCGTATAATAGGCCGTAACTTTACATTCATGCACGACAACGATCCAAAACACACTGCGTTAGTGTGTAAGAACTATCTAAAGGAGCAAGAAGAACAGCACACCCTGAAAGTAATGACATGGTCCCCACAAAGC
>LR736869.1:5757317-5839721 GCA_902654985.2 Oryctes borbonicus | reverse complement strand
CGATGAAAAAAAAATATAATGTTCAGTATGTTATATTAGGCCAGAATAACTTTTTATTTATTTATTTTTGTCTTTTTTACCTGTACATACAATAAAATTGCATTTTGTTTTTAGTTTCGTTTGTTTCTGTAACCTTTTCATGTTTTTTACCAACCGACAGAACTTCTCTGAACGGTAGTGTACATAGCAGAAGAAAGCTTTTTAGAGAGAGTATCAATTTCAGCTCTCCAGGTTAATCTAATGTGTAAGAATACACCTAGTAGGTTTGCTGATCCCGTTTCGCTTAGGCGCAAAAAAAGCTAATTAAACGGTTTCTCTTTTATTAAGAAGATATTATCGGAAGCCATGAGGTGGCCTTACATAACATCTCACGAAGTTTTGCTTCCAGTTGTTGATCATTTAAGCCTTTGCACAAAAGCCTGGTGTCATCAGCATATTGCATTGTTTGCCCCAACTCCGCGTTTGATGTTCTTCAATTCACTTGATATACCATTTACTTGTGTAGGAAGACAGCAATTGCGAGATATGGCCAGGGATTCCATTGTATTCTATCTTTTGAAGCAGAATATTATACTGTACGCAATCGAACGCCTTGGACAAATCGCACATCAGCATCATAGCATTCTCTTCGTTTTCTAGGGAATTCCAAACAAAGTTTAAAACTGCCATTGTAGATCGTTCCGTGCGAAAACCAGCTTGTGTTTTGCGAAGAAGGATACAAATGTGACAGGAAGACTGCCTCGAGGAGGAGGAGTTTTTAGGTATCGATTCTTGTCGTTGCGTTTATCAGGTTGTTAAGAGATTCGAACAGATAATCTGAACATTTTTTTCATTTTTTGACTTATATTGACAATTAAACCAAATATTCTTATTATTATGTTTATAGAAGCCTAAACCTTTTCTTGATAGTAACGAAACACACAAAGCCATGAGCAACAAAATAAAAAAACTACAAAAGAGATTGAATTGCAACCATTCCTAAACCATAATAAAAAGAATGTTAAGTGTTATCAAGTAATTCTTGCTAAGAATGGGAGCTTATTGTTATTTAACGAGGTGTAAATTTAAATCATCAATATTCTTTCATTATTCTCAAAAGAGAATAATCCATATACATCAAAGACTTTAATTAGGCTCAAATTTAAACGCATTAAATCGCGACGCCATTCAAGTGCTAAGCGGTAAAACGTCTGATGTAATATTGCACTTCTATTACATGGAGTACTTCGTCAAACTTTCTATACGTAAAGTTTGAAGTGAGACGCAAGTATGTAACTGCATAGCGGTAATGGTAAAGAGTTCTCGAGTTACACGAGCGGTAAAACAGTATATAGAGACAATAGAAATTCGATGCGGCAGTGCTGCTTACCTCGTCTTTGCCTTTCATCACGCACATCTTGACGTCCGGTTCATTGGAATACCATTGCAGCTTCTGTTGTTCCGACAGATCGGTTAGACTCAGATTGTAGACGAGGTTTCTGAAAATGAAGAGAAGACAATTATTACGCGGAGCCTTGGATAATATTATAATCTGGTTCACGTCTTACTGTTGTCTTTAGAAGGGTTAAAATTGGAGTAGATAATAATAAGGTTTTAATCAAAATTATATTATATCAAGGAAAAGTGAGAAAAGGCATAAATTGGTGCACTGTCTCACAGTATTTCCCATTAAAACAAGTTGATATCGGCCGGTTTCGTATACATAACATATCTATAGGCTGCAGTAAAAAGAAAACAAAAGAGGGGAAATCAATTATCTGACTAAAAAGAGTTGATTAACAAAGCTAACTAATAGTGATTTGTTTTTTTACTACAAAAAATTATTTTTTTTTAATATTTCATAAAATGAAATTATTTAAGGGGATTTTAAGGAATATTAAGGTTGTCGAGATCTTTCGAATGAGTCCAAACTTAACCTCCTAGCTCGTTCGAATGCCGAGAAAAGCCATAAAAATTTTAACCTAAAGTAATGAAAGTTTTGAAAGGCCTAAAAAAAAAAGGTACGGAGTTTCGCCAATTTAACAGTACCTATCTATGGCCCTATAGTCGCATATATTCTGGACAAAATTTCAGCCCGCTGGCTGCAATGGTTCGTGAGATATGGCCGTTTGAAGTTTTCAGACCAACGAGAACGACGTGAGAAACGGACAAAAATTCGATATCGCTTCAGTTTCCGTCGAACACTTTCTTCGGTTCCAAGATTCGAGTGTTTCTGATAGAGAATTAACCGGCGAATCGATTGCGAACCCCTAGAACTCCCTACCTTTTTGGTTTGCGCCCTATGGCGCCTTAAAGTTGAAAAAAAAAGAATTTTAATTTTTCAATTTTGAGACGCCGTAGCGTCGGAATGTTTAGAGCTAGGAGTTGAAATTACTCCCCTTTAAAGTGCTCATCGAGATCTTTTGATCGAGCTCAAACTTAACCTTCTAGTTTGCTCGAATACCGAGGTATAGAAAAGGCGTGAAAATTTTAACCCAAATGTTTAAATTTGGAAGTACTAAAATAAATTATTATTAGTACTACTTACAAATTAATGAGCACGAAATGGTCAACAATTAGAAATAGTTTGTATATAATTTTTGTAAAAGCGATTAGTTCTTTTAAAAATTATTTTTGTCACAATTTCAAATATAAACAATTAAAAATGTAAAAAATAACGGATTGGAATCACACGAACAATACATAAAGCGGACCCTGTTTTCGTTCCGTAAACATTTTTTGTTAATGTAAATGTATAAAGTGTTTGTTGAAGGCCTCTGTAACAACTTTTTAAAGGAAAAATTGTGTACAGGGGCGTCTGTAGAAATAAAGAAGAAAACCAAACTTAGTAGATATCTAGATATCTATCATCTCCAAATTTAAACGCGGAATTTCCTTAAAGAGTTTCATTTTATGAATTATTAAAAAAACAATTCACTATTACCAACCTTTGTCAATCAACTTCTTCAGTTAGATAATTGATTTCTCCTGTTTTGTTTTCTTTCAGTGCGGCCTGAAGACACGAAACTGCTCGCCATTGATTTGTTTTTCCCTTCACCACGAACTCACACAGAGTCAAGATAAATGATTATATTATATTAACAACAGCGTTAGAAGAAGAATAGAAATTCTCTAGAAACTAAGGAATCTACAGTTCACATTTTTTTTATATTTTGAGACAAGATATGCCTATTCTATACCTACTCTCGAGAAAAAATATATATTTGCAATCCGAAAGATAAATCACACATGCAGAAGAGGTCAGGAATTTGTAAACTTGCAAACGAAGGGAGCGATAGGCACCAGATTAGATGAGCACATTAGGTGCTACGAATACGGAGAATAGAATCCTCAATTTAAATTGACTAGGAACGTAACTTCACCCCGGGAATTAGACGCTTACGAAATTACTTACGTAAAAAGGAGTACAAATTTGGTGAGGAACGGTGAGAGAACGGACCGTTGTTATACTCGCAGCAAAAGTAGATGCTTATCAAATAAGACATGATATATTTTAAAATTCATACCTTTTGATTTGTTTTTAAGAGTTTTTTTTTTTTTAATGAATCACATTATTTCCATTAGCTGACCATAAATAAATTTGTTGAAGATACTATTTGCTTCAGTGGTTTGCAAAGCCACACTGCTAGCTTTTCGCTGGGCATAATTGTTTGTTCTTCTAATACTGCAAAACAAAACAATATCTTGCGGAATTCCATCTGGTCTGAGAAAATTCTAATTTCAATTGTTTTTAGTGGCATTAACTCCACGTTGGTGATTCCAATGGTTTTTGAAAATAGAAGGCATTTTTCGAGAGAATATTAAGTACCGTAGCTTAATCTTTGGCATATGCATTAATTCCTCACAATTTTTGTTCAATATGAAAATGTACGTTGAACCAACGCGAATTTTTATAATCTCTTAAAAAAGAAACCATTTGAACTGAAGTACAAATGAATCCACGGCCGAAAAGGAAATGCATATGCAGCAATGCTTTTACAGTCCCACAACAATTAGTAACGCATAAAGAAATTAACTGCTTTCGTTTTTAAAACAATTTCCCATCTGCATTTGTTGAGTTATTAAATGTTTTTGTGGCTCAGCAAATCTGTCAAGCTTCATCAAAAAAATCAAGAATTAACGTTCGGTTAGGTTCCTTTGTTAGGTTAATTCCATGAATTTAAAGAGGCGGTTTAATTACCAGACAATGCTCCTTTTTCTTGTTAACTAGATACATATTCTAACGATGAACGGCATTTTGCATATTTACCGTCGTTCTCTCGCAAAAATTCGCGACGTGGCATTAATATTTCGGACGGGTAATCCGTGCGAAAATCAAACCGGATAGTTCCACGCATTGTCCGAGATGACTTCAGACATGCTCAAATTCCCTGTAAACATATATCCAGTCTCTTCTCCGATTTAAATATAGGCAGGAGAGGCTGTTTCAGATTTTGGGCCCCGGAAAAAAAAATACAGAAAAGATTTTCGAAGAGGAGGAAAGGAGGAAAGAAGGGATGAGGAGGACTATATGAGACGCTGCCGATTTTTTTTCGGGGGTATATTTCCTTTTTCTTCGACTCGTTCCGACGAAGTACGGACTTCCACCCTTCTCCACTCCTTCTAACGTCAGGCCGGATTATAGGAAGTGCTATTTCACGAATGAGATCTTTCGTTCATTCAATTTCGGAATAAATTTTTCCGATGAAAGGACATGGAAATGTATTGTGCCGGGGAAAATTTGTCACATTAGTGAGAGCAGTGTTGCGCAAAAGTGCCCGTTTAGCGATGAGGGAGAGATGCATAAATAATAATATGTGCTCCAATAAAGATATTATTAGTTTTCTGTTGTACGTTAGACTTATTTACACGAGATAATGAAAAAAAACTTAACTTGAGGGAGCTATGCCCTTTTTTTTTAATTATTGTATTATGAACTTTGGTAGGCTAAAATACTTATTGGCTTGTTAAATTGGAGTCCAACGAACTGAAGAGAAACTTTACAAACCAAGAAAAGTCTAATAGCAGAGAAGCTAGCAGTTTACGGTGATTCTCACCCGGGAACGTTAGGTTTTACAAGTGGCGCAGAGTCCTTAAGCAAGGCGGGGAACCACTTGAAGACGATCCACGGCCGGGGTGATCTATCGAAATGACCACTCTAGAACTTGCTCAGCTAAAGAAGAAACAACTCATAGAAATCCAACACAAATTTTTCGTGATCATCTTAGCATGACTAACGTCAGGTCAAGATGGGTTCACGCCTCTGCAAAACTAACATCGCGTGAAATCTTCCCAATGGCATAAAAAACGCGTACCACCACCCAAGAAGTGTCACAGTCCGATGGTGATGGTTTTTTGGGACTTTTGTTAATGGCTTACAAAGACAAAGGCGTTTCCATAACTAGAGGAGAAAATTAACGAAAGGTTCCCGTTCACAAGAAGCGAGTTGCGCTAGCTGCCCTGTATAAGGTAGGCTTCAATATTTTGGATCACCTACCTTGAAGCAAACAACATGTCATGCAACTTCCCTACTTTACATTTAAAAATCGATAGAATCAAATTAAACACGTTTTTTCTTTAACTTCCCATACAATCAACTCCAATTCGAGGACGTCCGAGGCAACGATAATAAAAAGAGATAAAAGCAAGTACCCAGCGACAAATTACCGGAACCCTAATGTCCCCTTTCCCTCAACTACAATTCTCCCTTCGCCGTATTATTCGGTAGCAGTTAGTTCGACACTGGCACTGCAGCGGTAGCAGCAATCGAATTTTCCATACGTTTTAAGTCTAATCTCGGCGTAGTTTTAGCATGATTGGAAGTCCGAAGATAGTGCCGAGCGCCTTGTTAAGATGTAGAAAGCTACAATCGCAGCGTGACCGGACGTTCGATAAGACGTAGAAGTGTAGGAGCGAATCGGACAGAGAAGGACGAGAAAAATCAAGAAAAAAAGTCACCGAACGAACTAAATCGACCGAGGGAGAAAAACAAGTTGCCGTAGATTGGGATAGAATTGGAGGCAGCAGAGGGCGCTGCGGATGCAGTTTAGTGCTTTAGTATTGAACTTGGGAGTCGCAAACAATTTACTTTGCAATTTCTGAATCGAGGAAAAATGGTTACTTGGACTAACTGTAACGAATTTTTACAATTACTGGAGCTTTCTTTATTTCGTGTTTAACAAAGATTTTGATCAATCTGGTCCTTCTTTAGGAATTCATATTTTTCTTTGTGCGACCGATTCGGTCACCGGTTGAGAATGTGGATCATTCGTATCCTCGAAACGGCTGTCTCGGATTAATTAATTAAAACTTGTGTGGTGCGGAGGTTACCGATACTTTTGTGTTGTTTATTTTTATGGTATTATTTATTCACATTTACTTCCATTTTATTACGACACAAAGCAATATTGATGATCTTATCTTTCGGATTCTTGTTGACCATTATAGACTTTTGGGCGTCAAATTTAAATGGGAACCTGTTGAACAGGAGGCATGTCAAAACATCAAAAAACAATTCTACAATGGTTTGGCTTATCTTAAGAATAGATGCATCCTATGAAGCAATAAGGGGAATGTTATTGGGAATGTTATTATAAAAAACTCCACAAAGTGAATCCATTTTGATCTTTTAACTTCAAAAGTATTATTCATAGAGCAAGAAACGAAGAAAGAAATTTCAAATTGGGTCCACCTTTGAGCTCCAAATTTCAAGATCGGACGTCGAAGTTGAAGATTTATTGAAGAACGTCAGTGTGCAGGTATCAAAGTGTACTATTTGGCCAAATAAAAGAATTCAATTGAATTATTTTCAGTTTTTTTTTTTTGAATTCTTTATTATTTTATTGCTAGATTTTCGACTTTGAGAAGCCTTCTTCAGGGCCTCTACTGAGAAACAATTAAGTAGTAATATAAAAACAAAAAACAATTGAACTTATCCACATCAATAAATTATTATTGAACTTCAATGAAGATTTAAAAATGTGAACATCTATTTTGTTATCACCTCAGCTTCACCGTGGGATTTTCCTATTGTGGTATGTTTTTTTACGTATTTTTTATTTATTTACTTATATACGTAATAATGAAAAAAAAAGTATTTTAATAATATTTTTTTCTTCGGGGTTATTCCTGATGTTGTCCGAATCGAACCGCCCAATTAAACGACCCATTAACACCTTATTAATAAAATCGTCAACACAGAATAAAACTCGGACCTTTTTCCATTCATCGATTCATCGCCGCGGCATTAACGAGAAGACGACAGAACGTCGGCGTTTTCTTTGGCAGAAAGATCTGCGCATTGTTAGAAGTCTGGAAATCGAGAGGTAATTCACAGCGCCATTAGGCGGTTCGAAGGTGGTAGATTCGACAAAGTTGGAAAACATGGTGGTTGGAATGAGGTGAATTGTAGAGGAGAAACAGGATGAAACGAAAAAGGAGGGGGGTGGTAGGGAGGGAGTTATCTTTAGTCACAGAGGGAGGCCGACTGCCATTAATACGAAGAGATGACAAGAGGAAAGTACGGTGGTAATTGTAATTTTTTGCCTTTGTCGTTTTTCTTTTGCCAAGGACATCGATGCTGGTGGAAGCTTTTGATGTTATGAAGAGGAATAACAAACAATATATGTGAAAGACCGTATTTCAATCTTGGAGATCTATTGTAGCTTTCCAAGATGGTTCTCGTAACAGTTATATAAATATTGAAATCTTTAGCTCGAAACCGGTGCAACAAAACCGAATACCACAGTGAAACATTGAATTATTTTGCTAAGGACACTGTAATAAAAATGGTTACGAAATCTTGGAACCAGTAAACTGAATCAATGAATATTGGTTTAAAGGGGAAAGTAACTTAATGAAGCTTTGGTGGTTTGTAGACCTTCTGGGACCATGTAAAATACCGGTTTCCGTTTCGGCTGAGAAATGGTTTTGCAATGTGAAGTTTCCATGAGAAATTACTGCGCTTTGAACGTTTAATAAAGGCAAGCTCGCTACAAATAGGACAATGAGGGAAGAAGCCGCGATTACTGTTGTCAAAGGGATGGTCGCAACAAATGGTTTCCGATATCTAGGTGCAGATAATTGGTTATGTATGAACGACTACAGTTCAATAATGTAATTCCTTTGTTTCCAGACGCGTCGAGATATTGTCGGTTGCTCTCTTTTGGAGATTGTTAGTGTATGTGCATCCTTACTAATAGGATTTTTTTTTAAGAATTAGGGCAATGGGCTGTCCAAGAATCCAATAGTAAAAGATTTCGCATTGTCTGAACGATTTACTGGTTAATTTCCCCAAATGCGATGCTAGCTAACAATATGAGCTTATTTACGAAATTAACCAACTATAGCAAGTGATCAGCATCACTTGAAATAGGCTTAGCTGTACTTGAGGATCAAACTTTCCCCCGACTTCTTGCCTCCTTTCGTACCATCTTTGTTTTGTTCTCCTTCGCCAACGTTCAACTGCTTGTCTAAAGTCATAAAGCCACCTTCTGCAACGTCGGTGTGGTTTCTTCCAATTATTGTATTATTTCTTTAACATCTTCCCGTAATGAGTTCGTACTGACAGTACTTATTTCCGGGCTTGTTGGCCGTGGTCTAGAGCTGGTGTATGTCGATGTTTCGCCCAACACTGCGATCTGACTAATGGCATTGTGCTGAAGATGCCAACCGTAGTATTTGGCGAAACGTTGACATACACCAGCTTCAGACCGCGGCTAACAAGCCCGGAAATAAGTACTGTCAGTACGAACTTAGATTCCGGGCGTGAAAGCCTACTGTTATTTACCTTCCTGTAATGTTTCTTCATCCTGTTCCACTACTTTCGTCCCAACAGCCCTACTGCTTATTAAAGCGTTTTGTAACATTCCGACCATTTTTGTTCCATTAATCCATCAATAAGAAAATAGTAAATTTGGTAAGAATGGTTCGGTCAGGGTAAGACGAATGGTGTCGAAGCAGTTTGAGGTAAACAGAGGCTTAGGGCAAGAAGACCCGTTATCTGCTCTTTTGTTTAAATGGGTCTTAGAAAATATATTCAGACAGAGCGTGATACGAATCAGAGGCCTAATCTACCATAGCAGGTACCAGGTCACGACGTTGTTCGTCTGACGAGAACAAAAAGTGAACTGAAGAAGGTTTTCAGACAATTGGAAGGAAAAGCAAAGGAATATGGAGAAGAAAAAATTAAATATCTAGAAATGAAAGTAGTGGAGAAAACACCATGTAACATTGTCCTATTAGAGAAACTGATTATCACGAAAGAGAAACCAAGAAGATGCTGGAATAGATAAGAGACAGGCTAAGGAAAGTAGAGCAAAGGGGGTGTTGATGAAAATCTAAATTAATAAATAGAAGAACAAAAATAAGAATACGCAGAACAAAAATCCGAGTTGCGGTTATCTCTAGTTGTGAAACGAGGATCCTTAACAAGAATAATGAAAAGAAAATTGTAATTTGGGAAAGAAGAGAACGAGGAGTTAAAATTCAGAGAGCAGGGAATGCCCCGCAAGGAAAGCATTTCTCGAAGGAGAAGGCCAGAGAAGAGACCGAGGTAAAGATGGTAGGAGGCCGTCAAAGTGGATATTGGACAGGCAGGAATCTAGAATTGGAAAGGCGAGACCATGGATAGGAAGATGTGGGAGTCAATAGTGAAAAAAATGGGAAGCTATGATTTTACAAGGTTTGTAACGCTGCTCTCACGAGGTTGGTGCGTTCCGAAATGCTCATAATTGATTTTCATATCCCCAAAGTTGGATGAGGTTTAAAAGAAGCTGTATTTTCATTGGTAGGGATTTTGTTTTAATTATTTGATAACCGAAGAAGATCTTTACCTTAAAAGAAAATCGGATTGAAAAGTATTGACTGAAGTCTTCAAAGGCTAACTCCGCTAAGTAACAATTGATCAATTAAAGAAATTTTCTTTATATTTGCCACCATTTGGGCTGCGATGATACCTTATATTAAAACCCGCAGAATTATCATCGCAGCACATAATCTTTCTACGTCCACTTGATACTAAATTGTACGTTTTAATATATTATGCGAAGCGTTGCCAACTTCCACGAGGCAATAATCTCCAACAGTCGAGCGTATAGATTCAAATTCGGGACGCAATAACAATAATCAAGGGATCTCACAAGAGCAAACGTAGTTTATACATTCCTCTGTAATTAGTTAATTTTCCTTCGCAACAAAAATGATACCATTAAATAACTCGAGTTTCGTACATACAGAGGTACAATAAAACGGTCTCTCGTAGCCAGCTAGTTTACGTCTCGACGCTGATCCGCTCCTCTGCATTAAAAGCGTCCGTTAGCGCTAACAGAAATGAAGGGGCCGCTAGTAAAGCTGCAACGACAGCGTAACAAATTGGAACGCTGGAGTTGGATCTTCTCGGTACAGGATCCGTTTTGCTATAGCAGAACTGGCGTACGTACGGGTGGTACTAACGGTTCAGTGCCGTGATTATTTAAGCTATAGTAAATCCTGACATATTACGGACACATCTTGGTGCACTAAGCGCTTACTATATAAACAGATTGCTTCCGTTTGGAATTGTTTCTCTCTCGATGAGAGCGAGGTATGCCGTTACAGCTCTAACAGCTTAGACGTCTTTTTGAAATAAAGAGAAGCTTGTTTTTATCGCCTTATATCGCAGATATACGTTGCATTGCAACGTTATTCTTAACGTTGATGGATTGGAAGCAAGTTTCTTAATTAGGGCGGATCGCTACTTTTACCTTGGTTTCGCTGGTTTAGATACTAGCTCCAGAATTAAATTGTAAATGTTCCTAAGCCATCATGTTGTGTACTGTGTGCCGTGTAATGGATTATGTAACGACTCACTCTAGTTCCTTAATTGAAAGTTGTAATTAGATGTTGCTTTGACGAGTTCTTTCCTCAACACTGGACGTAAGTCAAACCCACATCTTGAGTAACGCTTCATAATTTATTTGAAACTTTCTAATTCTCTTTTTGGCAAAAATTTTATCTATTTTGTCTTCTAATCTAGATCGAAGGTTTTCTCTTCCTTCTTCTCAAGCTGTCTGATCGATTCCACGGAGATGAAGTGGGGTAAGTCACAAATATAATTGAATTTCCGCCAGCGAATTAGTCTGGGAGAATTTCGAAGAAAGAGGCCACCGGTATTGTTTCGCCTTGCAACAATATGCAACCAAATGCAATTATAACAATGAATCTTTGAATAATTATCACAACATTACACAATAAGAAAGCTTCTAACACGCGTTACGACGGTTCATGCTCAAGGTAGCTTTAGGCCTTCTGCGGAATGAAGACTTTTTTTTGCATTTGTTGAATTACCCCGGATGATACTGTACCTTAGACATGAGTAAACGTTCGTGTAGAAACCAGACATTGAGACTTGAATGCCGACGTTATGACCTAAAATCTGTCACTTCCGGTTATACCGGAAACAGGTGTCAACTCTGTTCTTTCGTTCGTTTGATAAAACTATGCTGCTATTTCTTACAATTGGCATTTTTTTGACAATATTTCGCAGATGGACGGGCGCATCTGAACTTTGAAAATGTTTAACTTTAAACACAATTTTCTTCCAAAAAAGAGCGCTTGGCAGTTTTTGTAGATTTTTTGAAATGTGAGCTAATTTCGGAGATATGCAAGTTAGTCATGACCATTAAGAAAGAATTCAGCATAGCTGAAGCAATTAAATTTTTTCGAATTGCTTCAGTAATAAGAATTGCGTTTGTTTGGGGGACTACCATGGTGCACCATGGTGCTTGCTAGTACAAACGTCATTAATTCTGTGGTGCTTGAAGCAGTCTTGAGGAGTTAGTAGATTGTTTCCTGGTCTCTTTGTAAGCATTGTACTATTCTTTGCCTGCATTAGGATAGTTGTGTCATACGGGAACGTGATCACAAAGTCGGGTATCACTTCCGAGAGGTTATTTTCGTACAACAAGAGCAGCACTGGGCTAAGTATGGAACGTTGAGGAATACAGTTTGACCGTACTTGATTACCATGCATTTTACTCCCATCTTGTCTTTAGTATTTTTGCTGTGTTGCCATTATCTTAGAAAATCCTACTTTTCACGCTAGGGTAGAAAACTAGAGTGGAAGGGATGCGGCGCTCCAAGATTATTGCAGCTAGTTGACATAATTCAGATGAGTTTTGCCACGGATGAAGGGAGCAAAACAAGAATTTCTATGTCCCTCATTCACACGACAGAAGAATAAGGAATCAGGATAATCCTGGATAGATTGTTGGAATAATTCGCTCATTTTTTTGATAAATTTTTTACAATTATTATTTCTCAAATTTTCTATTTTAACCTTACTTCGTTCGTTTTATTAGTATTTAGTAACAAAACGAACGAAGAGCTCGTCCTTTTTTGCACTATAGAAAAATTAGGGCATCACAAATATTGATGTCCTTAATGTAGATTTTCTCCAAAGTTCTTCATGTCTTACCTATTTCCATAAAATACAGCTTCAGTTATTCATGCTTTAAAAAAGGATTTAAAATACATCAAAAACTTTATACGGCTACTAGTAGCACTTCCTCATTCCGCGCTCTCTACATTTCACAACAGAGTCCCGGGCACTGCCTCAGTACATAATTCAAAATAACCACTTATAAGGTCTACGTATATTAGCGTAACTAAATTACCCTACTCCCTCTCGAAAACGAAACTTTATATTCGTTAAATTAATTAAAGTAGTTTAAGTTTAGAGCGCTTCACCCATAACTCCATTACTCCTGGTTTTATAATTAATGGCGGTTTTTTTTCTTAAGTGCTGGATATGGATATCTAACGGGATCTGTCCGGAATCCTTCCTGGATAAAAACGCATCGTTAAGTTCGCGGAAAAAGCGCTCAAATTGCAGTTTAAACAACGCCAGAGCCGGCTACAGGCAAGAAATGGTAAATCTGATGGTACACGGGGGAAAAACATTTTCAACTTTGATGGAAGTCGCTTGATATTTGGCGAGGGGAAAGCTGGACGATGTTTTGAGATGATCGTTTAACGATTTCGAAATATACTGTCTGCAATTGAAACTGCCACACATTAGAAAGAAGCTCGAGTATTGGTTAGATCTTTCCAGGAACGTTGGCCACCAAATTGGCATTGCAAACCCACCCGCTCAGGCCGTTCTTGCAATTCCTTTAAGTACAAAATCAACTTATTCTTGCCATAAAACATGGTATTGTAAATATGGGAAACTATTTCACGAAATTTTGAGACAGAACAAATATCCTGCTTCCTTTACTCGTAAGTTATTGCATTCTTCTCCCTCACTCAATGGTATTACCTTGAGTGATTCTCTTTCTGAAACTAGTCCACCAAATTCCAACCTTTAGAATATTATTGAACGCTCTCTTTTTTGGAAACTTCAAGATTTACCTGATCTTGGCAGTAAGACTTGCTTAAGACATGCAATAATCTAAAAATTGCTAAAGAAACTTATGTATTTTCGTCAAACTTAAAGACAATCCGAATCATTTGGAGAAGTCCAATATTATCTTCCAAATTAACTGCAAGGTTTCCCCGGTTTGTTACATCGGTCAAATGCCACAAAAATTAAAAGGAAACTTTCTTAAGCGCTCACTCTTTGCAATATCGTCACTCATTTGACTTTCATAAAATTATTTTAAATTTGCTTCTTAGAAATGTGTTACATTGATAAATGTCCCGATTCCTTCAATTGCAGGAAAGACATCGAAAATGCAGATTTACTTCATTAACTTTAATTGCAATGCTTAGGTTGGTTTTGAAACGATAACATCTTTTTAAGAATCTGGAACTTTTTCAATAGTGTCTTTGGATCTGAAGTCGCCTTCAGCAGGCTGCAGTTTCAGGTTTCTGAAGAGTTCTTGAAAAGTTTTTCATAAAAAATTGGAAATAGCTACGACCAGTTTGGAGTTAACTCTAGTCAATTGGTCTATAAAGCGCCCTTGAAGTTGAACATCTTTCAGCTGTTCAAATCTGGCAAAAGTCAGATTCATTTAGTCTACAGTTGATTAAGCTGTAGTTAATCTCACTTTTAACATGCTATAACTAGGTTAAAAAAAATTACTCGCCCTATTCAAGCTTGCTTTTCTAATTTATGGATTTTGTTGCTTTGTTGCTTTGTTTGTTTGTTCTTTGGAACTCAAGTTTTGAATATCTAGAGGCAATTCGAACTTGCATCCGTTGTACACCGGGTGTAAAATACTTGAATTCACTATTTTTCCTACCCACATTGAAAAAGGCACAACGTTCTCGTTGTATATTCGCTCTGAATTCAGTAACGAGATCGATGGTTTGCCGTTTTGTAATCCGACGCTGTGGACGAACGCAGCGAACTTGATCTCGCTGGCGAATAATCAGTATAAACATGTCAATCGAATGCACTACGACAAATTGTATTGTCTCTGCAGTACGTGACGCATTGGGGGACGCAACGCGAAAGGAGGGTAGGGGTAGCAGGCCAGCGTCCTGTCTGTCGCCTCGATACTCGATCGTGTGTGAGATTACGCATGCGTGTCACGTCCTGCGTCTATTGCTTTTCGCTATTTTTTCGCCGGCTCGTGATGACCGAAAGCTGGATGGTTGTTCCCATATATCGTGCGGCTAAATATATGCGGCTAAATATCAATTTGACTTTCTGGAACTAAGCCCTGCTTGGTTTAAAAATTATTTTTTACTTTCGATTTTTTTAAATCAAGTAGGCCTCGATAGTAGAGCTTTAGGTAAAGTACCCTTTAGAAAAGTCGTTCAGATCGAAAGCTTATGGCGTTATGCACATTTTTTTTTTTAATAATCGGCCTACTTTGATAAAATCCACTATTTGTTAATTTCGTTTCTCCTAAACTTTCATCCTTTTTGGATGCAGCATGGGCAGAACCTTATGCCCACGTTTTTTCGGCCACCAATTTGAATACTTCTCTGAGAGTCTTGGTGTTGTAAGTGATGAGCTTGGTGAAAAATTCCACCAAGATTTACGAGCAATAGAAGAAACGTATAAAGGAAGATGAAGTGTGGACATGGAGAATTATTGCTGGAAAAAGAAGTACCCGAACTTCACGTAGAAAAAATGTTTTACGGGAAAATTTGTCCCATAAAATATCTTTTTGGAATGACGGGTATGGGTTGGTATTAAATTCTTGACCATTTACTATAATGATTGATTTTTGTCAAGAAATAATTATTTTATTCTGCTAGCTTTGTGCAATAATTCAAAGAGACATGGCCCTCTCGATTACCCGCTTTTTTATTATTATGCGGTAAAAGATATCCTTACGCTGAGATTCCGGTCAACAACCTCATTGCAAGCTCTTGATTGCCAATTAGACCGGTACAATGGAACATCATTCATTGGGATATGCGTTTGTGTATGTATGTCCTTTATTCCGGTTTCCGGAGCATCATCAGCCGACAACGACGTCCGCTTGAAGCGACGCAAGCACAAATAGTCTACATTTCAGGCGTCATAGCGTCTCTCCAGCCGCTTTCTTCGTCTGCGAAATTATTGTGCATTCTTCGGTGACTCGTACGACTTAGACAGAGGATTCTAACGTCGTTCCGCTTATTATGGCGGCGGGAAAAGATTTAATAGAAGACCAGACGATGAAAATTGCAAAGCACGAGTGTCCGCGCTCGTCCGGCGGACATTTATAATGCATTGCTGCACTACTCCCTACTATCATTTTAGACTTGACTAGCAATTCGAATCCGCTCCTTTTATCCGGCGCCGGATAATCAGGCGATTGTATATCTGACGTATGGGCGAGGAATTTCTGCGCGAAAAGAATATAATGAACTCTAGTTGCAGTCGTTATTTTCTATCTCCTTGTTACTATGGTCGATTGTGATTTTCTTTCTTAAAATAAATATAAAAGAAAAGTATAGAAGGAAACCTGGCGGGTAAAATTTATCAGCGTACGATGATGACTAGCATCCCAATTTGACATTTATTATTATTTATTATTATGGCCTTTGGTCACTGCGATCTTAAGTAATAAAATGCGCTTGTATGCGTTCAAATAGATGGAGACTTTCAATGATCCTTAGTACTACTGTAGGATGTTCTTCCTCCACTTCAATAGATCCAAGAAATGCCTTACTGAAGTCCTACTGAAGTCCCTTTTCGTGGACGATAAGCACTATTTTTGGTGTTTTTGGCGAGCCTTATACTTTCGCCTGTTTTTGCCCTGGAACTTTTTCCCCGTAC
Organism: Oryctes borbonicus; assembly: GCA_902654985.2. Taxonomy (NCBI): domain Eukaryota; kingdom Metazoa; phylum Arthropoda; class Insecta; order Coleoptera; family Scarabaeidae; genus Oryctes; species Oryctes borbonicus. The sequence goes on along the minus strand of LR736869.1, from coordinate 5,823,544 downwards.
GGGGCCCTTTGTTGCTCGTTTTATGCGTTTGGAGGCCACAAAAGCGGTTAGGACCAAGGCATATCTGCTTCTTTGACCAGTTTATCTCTCTTTAATTTTTTTTCAGTCAGAGGGAGGGCACTCGATATAACCTGCTTCTGAATATAGATGTGAAGCAGCGTTAATCCCAGCAGGATTTGCAGCGCTGCTGTGTGGCAGGTATGTATCATGCAAGTCTCTAATTCGTCGAAGTTGTTGTACAGCTTTCTAAGTTATTTTTGGCCACCAAACCAAAGATGCGTGATTATTGATGTAAGTATCCAAAAGGTCATTTAAGGCTTAAGACTCCACTCATTGGATATTAATTTAACTTCTTTTGCGCAGATTAGGAAATGTACTTCTTTGTAAAATTGGCGTTTTGTTCAGGCGATATTGAGGATTCCTTGTAAAAAGATGTGGGCTCTATTTTATGGGTTTTAAACGTATGTTGTTTATTAGGATTAAGGGTATGAGCAAGAATAAAAGTAAAAAAACTACATTTCGTTATTCACTTGTCAAAAGTTATATTTTCATCGTTCAATCACATCATTTAAAGAAGGGCAGATTCACTGCTTTTGTAATAAAAAAAAATAAGGAAATAAATCCGTCGGTCGCAAAGGTTGAGAGCTTATGTAAGAACTAGCGACCAAGAGGGCTCCAATTTTCAAAAAAACATGTCAATCTTTGCAAATTTAAAAACTTTGAACAGTACCTATACAGCTCTAATAAATTCGAACATACTGCAAAGACATTTATTATGACCTTAGAGGTCCTCTGGTGATCTTCTCGAATACATTAGAACATCGTGCGAGAGATGGCAAACGGACATCCAACGGAATCGAAACTATATTTAAATGGCCTTCGGATTAATGGACGGTGAGGATTTGCGAGAACTTCCGAAAAACTGCAACGTTTTCGTTTCTCACGCGAGATAGAACTACCAACTACCTACACCTTTTCACTTTACGTCCGCTACCAATCACGGGAAATGTACAAGTTACGACCTCAGAGATTTAGTTTTCAGTTATATCATCGTCTAGAGGGCGCTTCGAGCTTTACGACCGTTTGCTCATCTCGTCGCACTGTCGGTGGGAGTCCACGCGTTGGTGAGAGACATCCAGTAGAGTATGTAGATGAAATAATAATAATAATAAATGTTCTCTGCTAGAGACGGGTTATTATTTTTGATTATAAATGCTCGGCTTGAGGATGGTGATCTCGTCGTCGAGGGTGGGGAGGTGTCAGCGTCGCGTAATCCCGATGAACTGAAGTATCTTGTAGCTAATCTTTTGGCGTGTTTGTTTGAGTTAAACTTTTGTTACAAATGATGTCTTTTTTTCAGACACTTTTTAATCAATTTAATGTAGTGTGCAAGTTTGCATTCTACTCAAATGGTTGTTAAAGCGAAATGAGATTATTTCTCCATTTTTCCCCATTGAAGACAACTTTGAAGAATTTATTAAAGGAGATCTATTATATGGCTACCTATATTAAAGATACTGTTTGTTTTCTACTGTTTTTTTTTCTACAGTTACAATCTCCATGTACCCTTCCTGATCTCTGATAACAGGGTAAATTCAGCATGATTTTCATAGAAGCTGTTGGAGAGCTTTTAAGTTGTCATGAGTCTTACCAACGCGAATTCCAGGTCTGCTTCACGTCCAAAGTTACTCCTAAGATTTTAGACTCTTAACTGATATGTTCACTATAAAAAATGGGTGCTCTAGATTAAAACCTTAGAAAAATTTAATAAGTATTTTTTTCTGATGTTAATGAAGTTGCTTTCTTTAGATCTCACTGAAGCTGCGATAGGTTTGATCAAGCATCTATTCAGCAATGTTCTCTGGGCTAATGTTAAGAGGAACTCTTGTACAGGGTGAGTGCGCTATTCTGTAGTTCTTGGATTATTCCGACGAGATTTACTCCTTCTTTTAAGCTAGACGCACTGGGTTCAGAATAAGTGGGTGGGTAGGTCACCCCAAAGGAGTGATTTTGTTTCCAGAAATTGTTTAGCTATTCTACTGGCACGAAGAGGTGCATTGCATCGCTTGAATGAAATAGCTCCCCGTTGCACTTTTGCGTGGGTTAATCTAATGAGTTTTAATCATCAATCTGTGTCCAGCTAAACTTTGCCGACGGCCAATTGGCCTTTTCAAGCGCTCAGGAGCCAAGTTCGATGGTCAATTCTGGTTTCATCTGTTTATTCATTTATTCAAGTTTGGCATTCAAGAAATTGAAATTTCCAGGATAACTCAGGACCTTTTTGCCGTCTTCTGATATACAAATGTTAAACAAGAAGTTTTTTACGAATTGTTTCAAATTTTAACAAAAACTTTAACCTCTACTCGTTCTAAGCCTTTTGGAAGCAGTTTGGTTGTTGCTTTTTTTGTTGTGTTTGTTTTGTTGTGTTTGTGCTTCCTCCCGAGATCGGTAGCACAAATATTACAGCAAGTCCTCGTTAAACAATACAATGCCTATTGTACATATTTGCCTTTATTATTTGCCATACCAAAAGTTCTTTTTTCAAACGAATGCTGATGTAAATTACGGCTGATTCCGTATCTCATCTAAGTTCAGTTCCGCGCAATAAGTTTCTTGATATTAGTCTAAATTCAAATCGAAAATCGTCACGTTTGTATTTTGGAGCTTTTGAAGTTGGTGTTACTGCTAACACATATTTTCGCATTTGAAACAACAAGCTTTCAAGTTAATCTTAAGAACAAACCGAATCGATTAAAATTTTGGAAATAATCTATTCTACTTACTACGTCGTCGACAAATAGAACATCATCAGCAAGTAAGCGAAATTGAGAGGAAATGAATTGCCAGGTAATCATTTTGCGAAATGACTGCCTAATGTAAAGTGAATAAAAAAAAACGGTAGGGAAACAACCAGAAACGTTCATATACGCGAAAAAAAGGAAAAGCAACTTCCTTCATTAGTTGGTGGATTTTCCGCGAGATCCGATACCGTCGATAGCGTCAACAAAGCTCCGGCAGAAAGGAGTTCTATGAACTTTTTTCATATCCGTCGGGAACGACTGCGGGATCCGAGGAGATTTCAGACGAAATATTAATGATATACCATACCGTAAGATGTAAGGGGATAACGGACGATGACGTCGTAGAGAGAAAAAGCAAAAACAAGATATGGTAGTGTCCACCGTATTGCCCTTATGACCCGACGTCGCAAAGAGTCTCAGGAATGGGTAGTTTGTCGTTGTCCGAAGGTATTTGTGTTTTTTTGTATCCTTTTATCTTTTCCTTACGCACATTGTAGGAGAGATAAAGAAAATTATAGTTCCTGCTAATTTGCGTAAAGTTATATTATTTTAAACAAATCAAATTCTTAGTCGAACGGGGAATTATTCCTTGAAGGACACATTTGAAGCGATAGGCAATAATACAAATAATTCGTTGTCTTCTTCTATGCTTGATTTAAGCTCTATTTTCCGGAATCTGGCTGGAGGTGAAGATTTTTTCAATGTGGATATGATCCATTCGTAATTAACAAAAATAGATTTAACAATTATGTTATTGATGAGATGGCAACAAAGACAGAAACAGTCCTCACGACTCTTTCCAATTTTGATGAAATATCTACCGGATGTACATATGGGTCTTGCATGGAATTGTGCCAAATTACAACTTCGTAAGAGCCGCTAGACAAGTTTTTGTAAAGGGGAGCTTTTTCATATCACGACGGTAACGAATTAGTCATCAAGTTTGTTTCCTTATTTGATGTTCCTGGCTCATCTTTTTGGGTACCTACAACAAGTAGGCTAAAAGCTCAACATATCGCGGATTTTACGTAGCTTATATTTACCTTTAAACCTACCAACAACGGGACGTTTGTTCTAATAAACATCATGCAGCAGCGCCTACGAAAAACGCGATTTTCTCTGTAAGGGGCAAGAAGAGGCACGAGATTTACAACGCTATGAGCCAAAATTCAATCCAAAGGCAAACTTCAATTATTCCAGAATTTACAGTTCTTTATATTTTAAAAAATTTTCGAAGGCAACTGTATATTTATGCTTCACGATTCTACTTGAGAAAAGGATAAGAATAGAGAATTAGGTTCTATAGTTTTTGTGTTAGCCCCGTCCTAATATCATTGTAAACAGCTCATTTTGTTTGTTTAGAAAAAGCTTGTTTCATTTTCGAAATTTTACCAAACTTTGAGCTAAGAAATTTAGTTTTTATTCATTTGCATTTCGTATGGTAAGGTGGCTTTGCCACTATCGGTCTCAAAGAATGGCATCTCCATCGGCAAGGCGCCACGCTGGATAGCCAGGCAAGTCCAGCCACAAGTTTGTTTCTTTACAACAGCTTCCCAAGCGTGAATATCGGTATCTAATAGATTTCCAAGCCTGATTGTGTGCGTCTGACAGATTTCCATACTTTAGCGGATTGTACCGGTGGCTATAAGTTGCTACGACCACTTAAAACTGAGCCTAAAACTGGCGAAAGAAATTTTGCTGAAGTATGACGCAAATTTGTGACGATAACACTTATGAGCCATTTTATAAAAACCAGCCAGTTATAAAAACAGGAGAGGCTCCAGTTGGGTCCCTTAGTCCACCTGATGGAGCGACTGCCATTGAATTAATTTTGGGCACAAATAAGAAGGAAATAGCTCACCGAAGTATGGATTTTAAACTAGCAAGTGGTACCAACTTCCTTGCATGCAGTATAAAAAAAGGAAGCAGCAAAGCAAACATTTATAGAATTGTTGCAATTATAACATTTAATTTTTTTTTTAATGTAAAACGTTAAATTTGATAGAGGGACGCGGGCTATGAATTCAAGTTAGCTGCTATCTTCAAATATTTTTGTTCGATATTGTGTTTTTGGGACAAAGTATAGCGTATATTTGTATTCTGTATATTCTCGTTAAAAAGTTGAGGAAATAACCAACGTATTAAAATTGCGTCAACGTACACTTGGACGAAATCGTATTATAAGTGCCAGGAAGCTTGTCACGGATATAATTGCCTAAATTGCCAAAGGACACGGTTCCGATGTACAGTAGCAGTGAAACGAAAAATCTGAAACGACCTCTAACATCATAATTGGAAAAGAACAGACGACGTTCCTGTAACAACCACGCCAATTTAATGGAATAGATTAATTTAAGGAAACGCTGAATTTGGATATTTCGGGATCCATTTCATATGATCGATTCGCACAATTTGGCAGGTTTTTCGTAATGTACCCCCGGAAAAGACCGCGCTGTATCGTCGTCCGGAACGCTACGACACGGAAATACTTCACGTTTAAGACAAGCAAAGCGTTTCGACTTAATACGCGAGCAATAAAATAAATTAAGGAATTAAGAAAACGGCTTTGTCGGCTGCGCTATCGCCGCTAGCTAGGTTTACGCGAAGATCTACGCTCTTATGCGGTGGAATCCGCTCCATTTTGCACGAGGACCATTATTCATGGGAGGTAAACCGGAACAGCAATGCAGGGTTATACACGTTCGTTACGAAATACAAATTTACATAACCTAATAACGCGGATGTAAGGACGATATCGCTTGGACTAGGCGAATGGTTTCTTTCGCAAACATTACATTCTAATTGCAGCTCCGAATTTCAATGTATTGGTTAATAGTTAGTATTAGAATTGCCACATAAACAAAATTAAAAGTGGTCGCTGTTTTTTTGTTTATGTACATCAGACTTCTAATTTTATTTGCACCCAATCCACGACGCTAATTTCCCATTAAATTCCGCCTGAAACACCATCCGTACATTCCAAGGCTTCGCGTTATCGTTCGCGGAGCTAAGGCAGGATTACGACGCGATATCGAGAACTCAATTTCAAGTTTTTGGCGTCTCCTTTAAACCGGTAGAAGAAGCAGGTCGGTTGCAATAGAGAGACGGCGATTTTCCGCGAATGCACGTACATTACCCTCTCACCCCGCTCCCTCTTAAAGGGCATCACGTACAATAAAGTGCAGTGTGAAATTTCCAACAATAGTCAAGCTAATCCGAAGCGCATTATGCAAATAATCGGCGCGGAACATTTGCATATATACAAGAAATGGAGTTATTCGACAAGGCGGACGTGTAAAGACGAGGGGGGATATCATGGGGATGGTTAATTAGTTTTTATACGACTACGCGAGGTGTGCGGCGTACAGGGTTAGGCGGTTACAGACCTCCCTTCATAGAGCGAACGTCATGATTACAGATATATGCAAGAGTTGAATAGCATAACTTGCGTGATTATAAACCTTATATTGGAGATAAGAAGAAGGCAGAAATATTAGTGCTAATGCTATGGAATTGGTTGGTAGCAACAGAACGTTTCGAAGAATAATCAAATTAATTGCATCTGTATAAACTGAAATACCGGGTGTCCGATTAAGCGTAGTCAGCAGCTATATCTCAGCAATGCTACATTCTAAAAATAGTTCAATTGGTTGCTAGAGGACGCAATCAATGTGAGAAGGTTGAAAAAGAATAATTTCTGGAAAAATTCAAATGGAATGGTGGGTTGATATTATTGTCAGGGTGATGTTGCATGGATTTGTCTAAATACTGAATGAGGAAATATCTGAAATAAAATGAAGTTAAGAGCTCCGAAAGAACTCGTCATAACTTTGATTTGTCTTAATGGATTCTTAAGAACCTCGTTTTAAAGAGAAATTTGAGGAGATTATTCAATTGGAGCATATGCTCCTCTAATCAAGCGCTAAGGGGCGCCGTTCGAAGATAATTTTTCTGTTGTTTTTTTTTTCATTCGCATCTCTCTTGGATACGACCGCGCAAGTTAAACGAGAGGCGCATTGGGCCAAATTGGAGCTAACCAGGGCGATTACGGACATTTGCAAGCAGCGGGTGAAGTTCGTTTATTCATTATGAGTAATTTTAATTCCGTTGGAGTCTATGAAGATTACTTGTGTGGTGGGTTCCCGATGGTTACACTTGGACCACTCTAAGTTAAGTTCTCATGTTTGGGGGGAAAAAAATCGAAAAGTGAAAAGCGTGGGAACCCACGATAAACATTAAACGAATACCCAAAAAATATAATGCTAATATAGCTTAGCTTCCTCATGGTATTAATGGAATAATTCACGGCAAATGCAACAAAAGGAGAGAAAAAATTACACCAACACACGGACATGTTTCTGCCTACCCGGCGTCATCAGCGTGGTTTCGAGAGTAATTTTTTATCTATACCTTCTATCGCTGTTGCCTCACAGTTAGTGCCAAAGAAACGCATGCCTGCCGTTCAAGAAGCAGCGCAGGCATTTTCTGATGTGTTTTGATTAAACGAATACGTTTTTATTCGCTAATTTCTTCGTTTTCGAGCAACAAATTAACATTTTCACCCAGTGCCAGCCAAGTCAAGCCAAGTTAAAAGCTGATTTACATCACGCAAAGTTATGCTCGTTAAAAATTATTCAAACCAACATCAGGTAAATTTATATAGCTTGTAGGCATTTGCAAGCGATGTCTGTGCAACCTATTCGATGGCAAATAAATAAATTAAAAAATACAAAGTACGCAAGTTCCATGCGTACTATGTGTCGCGTTAAACAACCTTCAGCCTAAAACCCAAATTACAGTCATACGGTAAACACAATTGAATATCCATTTACAGGTAGCTGCCTTAATGTTATTGTGCGGAGACGGATATCGCAATAAATTATTGCAACCTTTCATAAATGAGTTGAATGATGTCGAGGGATAGATACGACGATGCCGCAGCTTTTGAAGTAAACAATGAACCTGTTACATAAATATTTTGATAGCCGCGCAGCGGATTTGCCTCCACATTCTCCTGATCTGGCTACATTAGATTATCTTAATTTTCAACCCATAAAAGATACAATCTTTTAAAATATCTGATACACAGATCGAAGGAATCCAAAATGTTTGTATCGTCAACCTATTTAATAACATGTTTTAAACAGAAACTCGTTTGCGCCAGCATAAAAAATAATTCGGAAAAAGCATGACGATTTAACCCATTGAACAAGTATTGGATTTTCCAGTGGATCTAAAAATACATATTCCACATTGCTTTACCAATATCGAAATATTATTTGAACCTTTTTCAACTCGCACAATTATAGCTCAATAGGAACTGTTTCACTACATCGCTTTTTTTGATGATAAATTATCCGGAACAACATTTAAAGCAATAACTTTTCGCGCGGCCACAAACCTGTCCCGAACATGACGGATGTATTACCTCTCTTTTGTTGTCGTCATGCCCCATAAATAAACGAGCGGGATGGAGATGTATTTTCATATCGTTTTTTTGAAATATATTTATGTCCTTTGTCAAAAGCAGCAGATTTCAATTTGCATCCGGGAGTGATAGAAGCGAAACGGGTCGAGATCGCCCCCGTCGCCCTTCGTAAATAGACCGGAAGCAAAAACGCGATCTTGCGCATTATGAATAATGTATCCTAGCAGGGGCGCACACGCGGAAAAAATAGGCTTCACTGCGTGAGTCCAATGCCAAGGAAATGTATGTAGAATTATGTACATAATCTCATTAGTATAAAAGGGAGGTTGAATAGATTCGATATTCGGTCTAATTCACGGTTGGTTTCTAACTTCGAGCGGTAAACTTTGAGAGAATGTTACAGTTAGCTCTAGGCAGAAAGGAATTCCTTCTTTTTTTGGTGAAGTTTATGAAACTCTATCTATGTAGGCCACTGATTTATCTTAAAATCTCTCCTTGTAGTTGGGTATCTTTTCTAATGCCCTTAAAATAGCTTCCGTCAAAAAATATTAAAAAAATTCAATTCAAATTCAATTATCGTTCAATTTCTGTTACTTCAGCAATAGCAAGGCTTTTCGAATACGGTATGTTGAGGAAACTGAATTTTTTCCTGGACCATTCGAAGATTGTTTCTCCTCTGCAACATGGATTTCGTTCTGGAAAGTCAACCATCTCCGCCATACATCAATTTTGTATTGTCCTTCTTCAGTTCATCGAAGAAAGTCGAGAGCCTTCGATTGCGTACCTCACGACCGCTTGTTAGAAGAGTTACCAGCTTATGGAATTCGAGGAAGAGCGGAACAGTGCGTAGAGGTTCTTCTGCAAATCCCTTCAATGTGACAATTAAACGACAGCTAATTTGCAACATCATCAACAAACATTAAGGCAACAAGAGGGCTTAATACGGATCTCTGAGGCACATCGGTTATTGAAAACAATTCATTTGGTTTAAAGCTCCTGTATTTTAGTCCGTCTATCGAATAAGTAGGATTCAATAACACATGTTACGCCAGAGGATATTCCGAATTGCCCCAATCTACTTGAAGATTGTGTGCTGAATCATGTCAAACGCTTTGGAAAAATCTGCATAAATTACATTGATTTAACATTGTCTTTCCAAGGCACCAGAGTACACTGCCGTTCGGTGAAGTTCGGCCATACAATAAAAATCTATTATATCACACTGTATACAATTATTAATACATAAAATTAGAAAAATATTAAGCATACACTCTTTTCGAAGGGATTAAAGCCATAACTTATTATGTAAAGTAGAAATATTGCACAATAAAGTCCCTTTTATTATCATTCCAAGAATTTCTCGGAAGTACCGATCTTTTGAAACGGGTCGTTTGGGGATAATTAACGAACAATACATTTAGGAAATATACCGCAGCATCACTCTTGTTTATTTATCAAGGGCGTAAAGATATAAATTTGCTTCGTTTTACTGTTAAACGTGTGTTGGTGTGCATCTGTCGTTTTTGCGCCAAAGTTTTAAGAAAATTTACCTCAAAATGGCACGTGGCAAGCTTACCAGTGTAGAAAAACGTTCACGCATTATTACGCTGTTCGAAGAAGGATATTCGGGGCGACAAATTGCTGACAAAATAAATATGAGAAGTTCAACAGTAAATGACATCATAAAGCGATACCGGACAACCGGAACTATAGAAAATCGTGCTCGTCCTGGAGCATCTAGGAAAACAACAAAAGCTGAAGATTTGAGAATTGTATTATTAAGCAAACGCAATAGAAAATTAACAGCGCCACAAATAGCAGCCAAAGTCAATCGCGGCCGTGAAGAACAAGTTTCGGCGAGTACGGTAAAACGTCGACTTCAACAAGCGGACCTTCATTGACGCATTGCCATTCGAAAACCCTTATTACGCCGGGGCAACAGAGCAAAACGGCTACAGTAGGCCCGTTCTCATCTAGATTGCTCGTTCGATGATAGGAAACACGTGCTTTGGAGTGACGAGTCAAAGTTTGAGGTTTTTGGACAAAATCGACAAGTTTATGTCCGAAGATCTAAAACCGAAAGGTGATCCCGGACTGAATTGTGCCAACAGTGAAGCAAGGACGTAGTTCTGTGTTAGTGTGGGGATGTTTCTCCTTTGCTGGGACGGGAGATTTATGCAGAGTGCAGAGTGGAATGAGGAAGGAAAATTATTTTGCAATACTCCAGAATCATGCAGTGCCATCAGGATTGCGTATAATAGGCCGTAACTTTACATTCATGCATGACAACGACCCAAAACACACTGCGTTAGTATGTAAGAACTATCTAAAGGAGCAACAAGAACAGCACACCCTGAAAATAATGACATGGCCCCCACAAAGCCCAGATTTGAACCCGATAGAGTTGTTGTGGGATGAACTGGACAGGAGGATCCGAAAAATATGCCCAACTTCACAAGAACATTTACGGAATATTCTGCAGCATGAATGGATTAATATTCCACAATCCGTTTTAACAAAACTTATCGAAAGAATGCCTAGAATAGTTCGAGCGGTGATTAACAGCAAAGGAGGTTCTTTCAATGAAAAAAAAAATAATGTTCAGTATGTTATATTAGGCCAGAATAACTTTTTATTTATTTATTTTTGTCTTCTTTACCTGTACATACAATAAAATTGCATTTTGTTTTTAGTTTCGTTTGTTTCTGTAACCTTTTCATCTCTTTTACTAACCGACCGAACTTCTCTGAACGGCAGTGTACATATTGTCAGGTTATTGGCTGTGATAAACTCATGCTAATCTGCGAAGAGTTGATGAGAGACGACGAGTTCAACAATTTTTATAAAATTGCAAGTCAAAGAGGGAAAAGCTATAAGCCCCATTATCCTTCTTCACAGTCTAAATAAATGATTTTTTCTACAGCGTAGTTATCTAACTTCACGTGAATGTTGGTGTAACGTTGTCCCGTGTTTTCTTTCAATATGTCGTTTGTAATATTATGAAATTCATTGCCTTTATTTTTTTGTAGTTTATTTATTGTTTCTCGTACTTCTCTCTTGGTTATAAAATCTGTTCAGAAGATAGTTTATTTTAAATTTTGCACAACATTGAATGCTCAATTAACATCTGAATCAGCACCATTGTTCCTTATTTTGCTTGAAGGATGAAACATTAATTTACAGAAAACTTTCGTTCTTTGAGAACACCGTATATGGCTGTTAGTTCGATAGTTTTCTTACATCTGAATTAATCATTTCATCCATTCAATCCTGCCTTATCAATTTAAACATAGTAAAAAAATTATAGCAAGTTTATTGTATAATACTTTTTAACGTGTTTGTAACGTCCCCCTTTTATAATTTAATTTTTAAAATTAATAAAATAAATAAAATAAATAAAATAATTTATTTTATTAATTTCAGCTCGAAATCTATTTGTTCTTCTATGACTGCGCACTACTGACCATAATAACCAGGGTTAGTGCAAAATCTTTGCCCCTAACTTAGCCTACATAAGACAAGCATTCAAGGCGTAGAAGATAATCATGACGCCTCACATTGAGAAAGTACTCCAGGACAAAAATACGCAAAAGCACTCGCCAAAGACAGCAAAAGTAGTGCTATTATTCAGTTACTGGCAGGCAGACTGGCAGGATTTTTGATAGGTCGTGTAGCCCTAAAATACTATTTAAGCTATGAAAAGCTGAAGATCAAACCTGTTATCTTTGCGAAGGCCAATAAATTGCCCGAAGAAGCGTTGAAAATGTCTTTCATTACGATTACGAACAAATAGGAAATTGGGAAATACGAGGAGAACCAAAGACAAAACGTACCTGGATAAAATCAAGCGAAAACATTCAGGTAAGTCTGGCCAAAGACAGCAAAAAGAATGCAACTCTAAAATATCACTTCTACAAATTAGGAAACGCTGAAGACAAGTTCCATCGACTATGCCATGAAAATCTAGAGACGGTAAACCGCATTATATGGAAATCTCTCGTAATTGCTCACAAATCACATCAACATTTCGCTAGTCTTAAGTCCTAATCAACTAAAGGAAGGAGATGCTGGATTAGTATTAAGCTTCGTCAAAAACCTCCAACATTCTAATGTATTAATTAGGAAAATAACAATTACAGATCACATTAGCAAGTGCCCATGGAATGATGTCTTCTACCTACAATGTTTACCTAGACACGAATCTTCGGAAAAATGTAACCTTGAAGACAAAATTTACCCAAAAATTTGGAATCTCAAACTACAATTTTTGTAGAAACTGTTGGCCACTGTCCTTCACACTCGTTTGATTCCCTAAATGATGCCGGAAGAACAAAGAATTGGGTTTTTCCATACTTACCTGCTTTGACTAGCCCCATTTTCACTTTTTTTCCACCACCTATATGTGTTTATTTAGTTCCCGCGCGGCAGGTATCTTAATTAATCCGACGCCGGCGTTGCACATCAGCAGAATTGGTCGGCCAGAGCAGCTTCCCTCATTTCTAACCGGAAAATTTACGATCCCGAAGCGCTGCGCGTGCTTGAGTAGCGTCAACGCTTCGCGTCAGCGTCGAAAGGTACCCTAGATGACGTTTCAACGCGACAAACGCGATAGCCCCGTTTCGTTATCGTGTCATTCAGTAGTGCCTCCTTCTCCTCCTCCTCCTCCTCCTGCGGTCGGTATTGTCGCTCTTTTGTCTTCGACGCTGCATCAGTCAACCAGTGGGGGGTTATTAATTGAAACTCGCTTAATGGCCCAGACTAATGAGATCCGGTTCGACGTCATTCGAACGTGAACATTTAATGAGAGACGGTTTCTGCGGCTGCTGCTGCAACTGCTGTTGCCGTGGAAGGTGGAGAAATTGCAGCAGGAATAGCTATTAACGCAACCTATCGGCGAGAAGGACGTTTGTCTTGATTGTATGATGTTGTTTGGAGAAGTTTGAGACCAAATTTTTATTCTTTAAATTGATTTAGTCAGAGGTAAGATTATACGGTTTGTTTGTAGACGTAGAGATCGAACCTCAAAAATGGCGTGAAATGAAAATTCCTTTGCTAAAAATGAAAAGCAGTGAAACTTTAACGTAAAATTAAGATTAACTGAGAAATTACGTCAGTTAAAATAGAGATCGCATTAAATCCGAATCATCTCAGTATATAATGCAATATTTATTAGGAGAAATGCTTTAAAAGTCCGTAATAGGGTCACTCTATTGAGTTATTCATTGAGATATGAGCCCGAGTCGGGAGTTAGTTATTACTGTCGTTGCATCGGGCTCTAATTTATTCGCCGGCGTTGGGGATTTGCTTAATTTATGGGCGTCGAAGGTTGGCAACGCGGAGAGAGGGCTTTATTGAAACGGGCGATCTGATATCCGGTTCACGGGGTAACACGATTCCATTACTGTCGCAATCTGCTCGTAATTGCAACGCGAAACTTAACTTTATTCTGTTCGACCGATTTAACTGCCGAGCTGTTATACGAGCGAATCAATTGCAAATTAGTTTCCTATATTATTCCTACATTGATCTTTTCGAAGTGTAAAGCGATTCCATTAGACGTAGAGGAGAATTTGAAAAATGTGAAGTTGGCAAAATTCAATGTTCTATTTTTGGATTCTCCATCAATAATTGCATCGAGTTTGTCGTTATTTTATCTTGTTTTTATTTTTTGTAGAAGGATGAAAGTTTAGAGCCACATTTACATAGGATTAACTAATTTTAAGAGGGAAATTTGAAAAATACAGTTATTTCAATACAGCAATGAGAAATTTGCATTAAAATGCCTAGAAAATTATTTAATTTCTTTTTTGTTCTTCCTGATACTTTGTATGGACAACAACACATCGCGAACAGTTACACGCCTATCACATTCATGGCGTCCAAGGATTGCAACTGGAAGATTACGGTCAGGATGTAGAGTTCTGCATTTGCTTCATACAAAAGATTGCTGAAGATCCGATCTTTTTCACTAGATTATTATGGATAGATGAGGCCCAACTTACTAGAGGTGCTATTAATACCACTCACAATCATCATTTATGGGATCTTCAAATTCCACAAGTTGTTAGGGAATCGCGATTTTAACACCGTTTTAGTGTGAATACTTGGGTTGGAATCTTTCACGGAGGACTGCTTAACTAAGAAGTTTTACCAGTTTTCTAGATGAAACGCTTTTTAAGACGACCGAATTTACTCTGCTTCTTGATCGTCAACATGACGCTGCTTCAGCTCACTACGGTAGAATGGTTGAGAGTACATTGTCCTGAACGATGCACAGAGGGCCAGAAAAATCGAAAAGCGACAAAAAATTTGAAAATAGGCTAAAGGACTTCAGAATTTTTAATTTTACGTGGAAAAAATTATTAAAAGTATTAAATTGCCCCGGGAGTAGCTTTTAGAGGAGAAGGGGGGTGGGGGGAGCTAGAAGGTTATTAACTAATTTACAAAAATAATTGAACTCCAATAAAGTACGTTATCTACTACTAAATACCGTATAATTAATATTGAGAAAAATAGCAAAAATCACTGGCGTTCCCGTCTTCTTCGTTGGACGAAGTTATTTCGCTGCTTCGATTCACAGGTTGTGGAACTCAAAAAGATTCTGATTCTGTTGATTTAAGCGAGGATGACTCTAATAACCAAATAATTTTAGAAGATATATGCAAATATTTTCGTGGCGAGCACTGCCGCAAAGGTGAAATTGCTGGATCATAAGTTATAAGGCCCGTTCAGCAAATCTTGTGTCCTTGTACGGGAAATTTTTCGAGTTTGTTTCTCTCTAAAACTCAGACTCAGAGATTCTTATTTCTTGATACTTGGGCCTCTTCTAACAATTAACCGATAGGTAGAATAGATTCTTTGCGTAATAGCGATTAGGTGCGTAATAGCACAACAAATCGAGTAATAACTTTTTCATCCATGTCCGTAATTTCTCTAGAAAGTGAGAGCTTAGCAAAGCATCCTCGAGCCGGGTTGCTATCATTAGTGGTTCCGCTACCTGTATTCTTAGCTATATCCTCGGTAATCCTATATTCTATCTCCTGAAGTTCTGTCGTATGGTACATTTCTCGTTTTCGAAAACTGCTTTATATTGGGTTCCTCGAATTTACAAAACTTTAAGTTCTAATTTGTACGAAATGTGCAGCAAACATTCAAAAAACTTGATTCAGATATATAAAGTTGACAATCCAAATTTTCAAATTTTCCTGGACATCTGTTCTCTTACTTTTTCGACGGCATTTGAGAATTGCTTTAGATGAGAGCCGAACATGAGGATGCTACCTAACATAGACGATCGAAGTTCCGAAATTTGATTTTCTCTGCATGCTGTCTCCGGTATCGTCAATTCTTTCGCTTCTTTCTTGAATTAAAGGCGTACAGGTCTACAATATCTAATTGACGATGGACGGAGATTTTGCCATACAATAATTTTATCTTTCCCAGATTGTTCCGCATACAGTTGTGGACGTTAGAAATAAATCGATATCACTAAAACCAATCTCGGCGAATATTTGTTTGCATCATGGGCAACTCACTTCCATCACCTCCCAATTTTACCAATGAATACATCAGAATACAGAATACATCAGAAGATAATGAAAGAAGAACCGGTTTCTGCAATTTTAGCAATTCTGCATGATCCAAGAGATCTTGTTATAAAATTTTTGCAGACAATTCGGTGACAATTTTGCTTCCTGGAGTTTGTCATGGGAGAGATAGACGTGGGAAAAATGTTTTTTTGTCCGTCTATGAACAAATGGAAAACAGTAAATAAGTGTTTACGTTAATCATTACTGACAGTGCTTCGTTTAGAATAAGTGGGATTATTTTCCTCATTCAACTGGCTCAAGTCATAGTGGTTAAAATTGCTTCGTAGGCAAGTTTTGAGGCAAAATCTCTCCCTTCGTTCATAATTTTTTTGCATATAACCCAAGTTCGCTTCCGATGACAGTTTTGCAGCCTTTCGGCATTTTTGTTTGCAGAAAATTCTAAAGCTGGACAACCACGGGCACAGCTTCCAGAAAGACCCGTGTTTGGGGGGAGCTAACTGAAGAAAAATACTTTCTATGTGCTCGAAATTCCGGGAAAACGAACTGTCTATTTTTCTAAGTCTGTTAACGATGTGATTAATTTTATAAATATCGATTTTTGTCCGCTTTTAGAATTTTCTTGCCACACGGTGATGAATTGGTGCTAGAGCTTTTATTGCTTGGCTCCCAAGATCTCCCGCCCAGAGTCCTTTGATTTTTTTTTTATCCGGGGCCATTTGAAGAGGCCGGTTTACAGTATCGATATATGTAAATACACGCGAACAATTAAATTAGGAAATAATAATTAGATTTAATGAAATTCGTCAAGAAGGTGCGACAATAACGCGTAGCTTGTATAGCAGCTTTCCTTTAACTTTCCCCATCCTGGAACACTTGTTAAGTTCTTAGATTTTCAAGGAACACCTTTAGAATAAATTTGGCCTTTTAGTTATGATAAATGGGAGCATAAATATATTAATTAAATGAACAAAATAAGCATACTTACAAACAATTTCAATTTTTAATTGACACAAAATTAATTAAATGAAAAATATTAAAAAATTCAAAACATTTCTAATTTTGAATGAGTTCGACGCATTTGAGTCTTTTAAATATAAATTCAAATAAAGAAAGAAATTTTCTAACATTCCACTCCCATTTGATGTACATTTGTCGTTTCATAGGTCGGATTTTATATTTTATCAAATCCTCATCGGGGTCGCCGGATCCCAGCCACGTAAACCGTAAAACCACTAAAATATAAATCGCATTCCTCCATACACTCCATAAACCCCAAAACGAAACTATGTTCGTTAATAAAACGAATTACGTGCCGCATAACGATCCAATTACGTCATTTCCGCTTTTTCGCTTAACTTCCGAATAAATTTCAATTAGACGTTAATAAACTCCGAACCTACGCGTTGCCTCAGTTTCACCATCTCCTTAAGAAGTCGTCTATCATTAGATTTTCGCTTCTCCATTTCGCTAAAAACCACCATCTTCCTTTTATCCTAAGTATGTATATTGTATAGGTGCTAAAAATTATGATGGTAGGGTGAGATGGTGCTATGGACCTGCTCTGATTTGTAGTTATTAGATCGTAAAGGTTGTATATTACATGCGAAAATAGAATGCTTGCATTATTTTAGATGGGTGAATGTACAGGATGGCCGCAAAGGGGTTGGCAAAATAAAATTTTGATAAAACGATTATTTACCATTGAAATACTTATTTTTAAACAAGACTCATTTTATTTATTATTTCGTAGAGCTATATTGCAAAGAATAGCAACAAATATAAAATATACAAAAATAATAAGTTTTATTAGTGAGAATGGGGCTCTCGAGAATAGATTAAAATGAATATTAATTTTATTGAACAATTAAAATTTACAGGAAAAAATATATAGTTTAAATGATTTAGACCAACGGGTCTGAATGTGAAAATAAACAAAACATGTACGTAACTTGGTGTAATGATGGGTGCGATCCGTTGGCGGGAAATGAACAGCGTATTCTCGCTCTTCTGGTGGCGGTGACCAGCTTCGTATATTCAAAAGTGCAAATACTTTTATTTCAGTATAAGGTACATACACTGCGATTAAATGTGGAAAGCAATATCTGTTACATGTCCCCCACGATTCTGCTCTTTTTCAGACGAAATTCTCAGATTTTTTCACGTCTAATCTCTGCTTTCAGTTTAGGAATCCTTCGTGGCCCTAGTACTACAGGCACTGCTTGGCTCGGCGTTGGTATCACGTGAAAGTTTTGGCCGAACATTGGCTCTCGACGTTTTCACATATTTACCTGATCTTTTGGCGAACTATTTACTTTTGTCGTTCATTCCCTGAAAATTCGCTCGTCTACCGACCGTGACAACGCTTAGCAACTGGTCTTCAACCGATGCTGCGTCGAAGGAATTGGTTCAACATCGACTTGCTTATGTCGCTCAAGTACCCAACGTTATTGGGTTTTATATACCTTATTGACTATCTACAGACCGCGGCTAACCCTCACGAACCTTGCGTCGATCGTACGACGTTGTACCAACTGAAGACCAACCGTCAGCAAACCAACTGTGCAACTAATAACATTTTATTTGTATTAATTGAAACTTTAACAGTTAATTTTTATTTGATGTAAAAAAATAATTTAATTTCTTGCAATATACGTAAATACTTCAGAATCATCAACGCACGAGTTTGAAAAGGAAACAGTGAAATATCTGCATGAAAGAGCCACCGGTAGCGCTTGGAGTTAGATGCGAGCGAGCACTAGACAGAGATTCACCGCAGAGAAGTGTCGAACGAGTACCTTTGTCGGAGGATTGTGTAGGATGAAGTGGATCAACAAATAATTGATACAAAAAATCGTTTTAATCTAATTGACATGAAATGAATCACTTTTGTAACTTTAAAAAGTGGATTCGCAGGAATGTAGTTCGTTTTAAAATAAAAAAAAGCAAACGGCAAGTACAAAGAATAGTTTGGTCCACAGCAAATAAAGCCAGCTCTAAAGAATAGATTATTTTTCAAGTAGACTTTGTGCATCTTTGATCATGAACAGAAACAAATTTCAGGTAAAGTAAGTAAAAACGCTTTAAGGAAGATATCATATGTTTAAAGTCAGTTTTGTGAGAATCGGATATATGGGACCATCGGGGTGTACAAGAAAAAAAAATGTTCTTGGGATTAGATCCTTTCTTAAGGTGGTTGCCACGGTAGCTAATTTTCTATTTATAGAGAGTGGCACACTTTATCTTAAACTTGTGATTCGCTCACCTCATAAAATTAAATTTTTCAAAGAAAAGGAAATGCATTAATATACGTATCGAATAGATGTTTCTCCCGGATGGTTTAGGGCTTCCTTAGAATTAACGGGTGCCCATTTATTAGAAGTTATCCTCAATTTCATACTACTAGAGAAAAATTTATTTTTGTGTCCTATACGAGAATTTGAACATTCTAAACCTTTAAAAGTGGTCAAATTAGGCGTGAAAGAAATTAAAAAAAAATTATGGAGAATTTGACATGAGACTGGTTGCGAGTGTTGAATTCTGCAAAACATTCCCTCTTTAACCTTTGCTCTATGTCTTCTAAAAACTGAGATGCCAATGGTGAGCATCGAAATGATGTTAAGAGGTGAACCTCACATTAAAATTTTTTTTTGTTTTGTTTTATAAGGAGGAACCTTTTCAATAAATTAACTTTTTGGACACACGTAATGCGTTTCGTAATCATTTTACATGTCTAAACAAAAGCAATTGGTTGAATTTGTACTAACGTATCTGTTTCTGAGTTTGTACGCCGTAGTCTTAAGTTCATATTCGGCTAACGTTTCGCTAAACACTGCGATTGGCATTTTCAGTACAATGCTGACGGTTTACCAGTCGTTTGAGCAAGCCTAAAAACACGTAGGGTTAGTACAAATTCAGTCTCCGGGTGTGAAAGCCTATATTTATTCAGAAGCAATTGGTCCTTTCTCTTTACAAGGAAGACATACCGAAGCCGACGACTAGCGGCAGTTGTTCTTCAAACATTAGATTTTCAAAGTCAGTATTTATCTGGAGTTTGATACGATTACACGAAGAATTGACGAAAAAAAAACATTTTAAATCATCCCTAAAAGAGGAAAACGTTAGAACCTGTATATCCATTACCGAAAGGTGTCAGTTCCGCCTCCGAGAAGGCATCCACTAGAAAGAGATAGAAATCGAGATCATCATCAGATGTTTCGATTTCGATTCGCCACCCCCTTTTCTAGAGACGGGTGACCTCCTTCTGGCAACGGACAATGGAATAAAATTGTTGATTGCCAGCAGTTGGAATCGTTAGGCTCGTATACGGGAGAATCGGGAAAATAGAGGTCCATCTCGAAGATAAGAACTTCGAGGAACAAGAAAGGACGAAAGGACGTCTTCATACCCTTACTCGGCGCTTCCTCCTTCTCCATTCTCATTCTTCACCTCCACCTCCTACTCGTATAAGTGGAAAATCGGTCTTGGAGATTCCCGATGCGGTCTCATGCCGCGCTTGTCCTTAATCCGGTCCTCATTTGATCGCAATAGGAGAACTTGTTTCGTGTGCCACGTCATCTAAATCTAAACGTCATTTTCTACGGTCGTTTCTGGTAGGACGGTGACGCTAACTCGGGTAGATAGGAATCGGCTTTGCATCTTTCTCTTACACTATCCCTTTCGCGCTGCTCTAGATACTATTTGTTCTCTTGTTCCGATCGTTCAACGGAAGTGGAACGATGAGGGGAAATCGCATCGAAAGCGAGATTTATTTCGGCTCGATGTACACTTTTGAACGTTGGGTTTAACTGGTATAGATCTAACGGATTTTACGCTATTGTTACATAAGGCCGAATATACAGGATGCTTGTTGGTTATTCTCGAAAGATTTGTACATGATAACATTAGCTTGCAACAAATTGGCGTAGAAAAGAAAACAGTCCATAGAGTAATATACAGGGATGGGTTACGTGAGATGGTAACTACAGCAACTATGCCTCTCATTAATTTAAAACAGCAAATTAAAAAAAATAAATTAACAATACAATGTGATCATAAAAAAGCATAATTGAGAGGACCATGTTTGTTTTTATTATTTTTTATGTTAGTTACAACTACATTGACAGTTTTCTCGTGGTGACGGCCCAACGGGGTGTATTTTTAAAGCTTGTCGTAATCTCGGGAGTCTCTTTATGCAAAGCGTTGCAGGGCTTTATTGCTATCAGCGGCTCCCCGCAAAGGGCGAGGTGCAGTTGATTGCCTCCCAACTGCGAATGGTGACTTGGGAATGTATCGGACCCATTGAGAAAATTTGATCTTAGCGAGACGCGCTCAACTCTCTCCAGTAGGCCATCTTACCACGGGATCACCAAGATAGAAACTTCTTCATTTTTTACCATTTTTATTTTGCTCAGTAGCTGCCTCAAGTGCCATGAAAATTGTCAAGGCAGTCGGCGTGATAACTGTCTCGCCAGTGATTGTTGGAGAACATATTTCGCAATTCATCAGTAAGGCTATTTTTTAAGGACCAATTTCTGAAAAAGGGAAAGGCACAAACGACAACTTGTCACCGTCTAAATTACGCTAAATTGTTGGTTTAAATCTAGAGCAGATCATCAAATTAGGGGATACGTTTGGAGCCAATTTGATATTCCGACGCTACCAATAAAACACCACCCCCCAACGAACCGCCACTGTACACTACATCCTTTCTCGCTCCTCCGGCGATAATGTAACAGCTCTCGCGATTCCTTCAAGGAACTGTTCGATCTGCCTTATCGTTCTCCCTTCGCCAAGAGGTTCGCCTTTTCTTCCCTTGGTAGCGGCGTTGTTTCGCCTCTTTTCGCTACCGAAGTCGTTTTTTTCTCGTTCTCTACTACTTCATTTCGCTTTTCACGCGAGAAAAACGAATAAAATAGATTTGGGATTTTTAAATGCGACGCTGATGTAATTCCATCGAAACCTGAAAAGGATTCCGAATGTAATTTATTGCGTTTATACGTAGGTACGGGATCTCGGGGATGCGAGGAGCGTTCTTCCTGATACGTACGGTGCGGTACCAGTTAGATTTGGGGCATATTTTTGCAGATGCAAGGAATATATTCTAAGTTTTTACAAAAACAATGCATGCGACTGAACCAATTCTCTATATATGTTTTCCACTCGATCTCCAGAACATGGTTTTTGAAGGCTTCGACAGCTTCTTGAGGTGTTAAAAATTGTTGTTCACGCATATTTTGTTTGCTAAGGAAGGCAAAAACCAGTCCTTTCTCTCGATTCGCATCAGAACAAGAACCTCGACGACCTACATCATAAATTTGTTCGATGGAAATCAGAGAAATGAAAAGTTTTTAAAATTCTCGAACTGCGAAATCCTTTCAAATCATGCAAAGCATAAGAAGACAACTGGAGAAAAAGCCTAATGATGTGGTCGTATCATTTTAGCTCTTCGTCAACAAAAGCACTCAAAAGCCTACGTGAAGATGTATGTTCAGCATGAAACGAAGTTATTTACACTCTATTCAGGCTTATCGTGAAATAAGGCTATTACTATTCATTAACAAGTTGATAAATGATAAACTAATGATAAAATCAAGAATGTACCATGATGGAAACATGAGAATATCTCTTGGGTTACTGAAAGTCAAGAGTCAGGCCAACATGAATATTCAAAATATGAAACAGATCGAAAATGAAGAGAAGGATAGGGCCCAACGTAGATCCTTGGGGCACACCTTTGTTGGTTATACATACAACAGAAGAAATTTGTTCAATAACAATTTCTTGTTGACGATTCTGTAAGTAATTTCTAAATCAATTTAATAACAGGCCATCGTCTTTGATAAATCATTGAACTTTGCAAAACAAGGCATATTAGAGTGAGTGAGACTACTTGGGAAAAAGGTCTGTTGATTGACAGATGCAAATAGAATTAAGCTTTCGTATCACTTGTATGCAGCCAGGCCTTTCTGCAGGATTTATTATTCTTTCAGTTAGTGGGTCTCCTAAGGGACATTTTCCTTAAGCTTCAGGTCCTATCCTTTGGTGTTCGTTTTTGGTAGTGCAAGGTCTTACAACTCGACAGCTCTGCTTAGCGGGTTCTGCGTTTCTTTCCCTCATCTCCATGTGTTTGTAGGTACTTCTTTCGTATGCATCGTGAAACTCAAAACGACAAAATCTTCGCTTATCGGCTTGTACGTTGAGATTGGTCGGTGGACTGCTTCTACAGATTACGTATTTATTGAACAAGTTAAAGGAGTATATGTTGAGATGATCCGTTGGTAAGATGAGATCGGGGTCAAATGTTACTTAGGTTGTAAATAACATTCTAAACATTCAAACTATCAATAAGGGCTGTGAAAGACGAATTCTGATTTCAGGTGATAATGGAATCAAAAGTATTGTGAAAGCATTTGGACGTGACCTCCCTGTATTTGGCAGCAATGATAAGATTTAACTAGGAAATGGAAGCGCGTATTAAGGGCATCCTTTGTCTGTTATTTAAGACACGGATGAATGTATATTGCGCAATAATGAGCTTAACTAGGGTTAAATCAAATACAGGCTGTTTTTTTTTGCAAATAAATGTTCACAAATATGAGTAGAGTTGCAAATAAGCAAAAAATATAATGCTAAGATAGGTTAGCTTCCTCATGGTATTGGTGGAATAATTCATGGCAAACGCAACAAAAGGAGAGAAGAAAAAAAAATACTCTGGAAACCACGCTGATGACGCCTGGTAGACAGAAACATGTCCGTGTGTATTTTTTTTTCTCTCCTTTTGTTGCATTTGCCGTGAATTATTCCATCAATATCATAAGGAAACTAACCTATCTTGGCATTATATTTTTTGGTTATTGTCTCGAGGCATTTTCTGATGTGTTCTGTTGGTGGAATAAGAGCTAATAGCTTTTTTTAACTGCACTCCTGAGACCAGTTCTGAAAACTTTTGATGACTCGTGGCTTAATTTTTGCCTTATATAAATAATATATATATAAATAATGCCTCTGTTATTCTTTTAATCTATTTTGTTCCACCCTCGCCGCATTCCCAAACCAATTCAACTGGTCTGGTCTCTACTTCTTTAATTATTGGCGTTTCTTTTAATGTCCCTTTCTTTTTTTCTTAGAATGTTAACCTATCACGTCTTGTGACTCTGGCTGCTCTTCTCATGCGCTGTATTCAAGCATTCAAAACACGTTACTCGTTGCAGCTGCTTTCCGCTTTTTATTAAATTGTCTCCTTCTTGTGTGTGGTTTTCCACCATTTATCTGGTTTTGTTTGTATTGATGCTCGTTTCCAGCTTGCTTATCTCCTCATGCCGGACAATTGCTAATTTTCACATCTTCTTGTGATCCGCCTTCAACACAATAGCACCAGCATATAGTAGGGAGTCTGTGTTCATATCAATTGTTGTTTAGTTTTCGCTTGCCTGTTATGGTTTTAAGCAATAAATCCATTATCAATATCAACAGTATGGGCTTAGTCTATTTTCTTGCTTAATTCCTTCTGAAACCTTCTGATCTTTCTCTTTTTACCAGCACTTTGGCTTAGACTTCCTTACATATTGATTTTCCTTGGACTCTAGTATTTGCTATAAGGTTTCTTTAAAGTTGCCTTAAAGTCTCTCGATCCAAGTAAACTGTAAGAATAATCATTTCTTACACTAGTTACAATTTGTGCAAGCAAGTATGTTTACACTTTAACTACTGTTATCTCACTAAGAGTTCTCCATTTAATCTAAACGGCGCCTACAATTAATTTCAAACGAGAGAAAATCTCTAAAATCCGACTACAAATTCTTGGATTCAGCTTTTGCTGTTTGTACTTTGTGTAATCATCCCACAAAATAACTAAATTTACAGTCACTAATATGTGCTGATATTGTTGACCAGGGCTATTTTCATTCATTCGGTCATTAAAAGCCGGAATAATTTAACATTAAATCGTCTTCGGTGGAGCCTTTTCTTTAACGAACGCTAATGCCGTACGTATAGCCAATTTATTAGGTATTAATTTGTCGCAATTGCACCGCGAACTAAGCTCATTATTCCGGACGAACGGTCTAATTGCACTAAATTGAGTTGCTCCACCGTCGACGTTCCGGTAAACTATTGTTCCAGGTTACAAAGGTATTGCTGAGGCTAGCGCGTAATGAACAATTCACCATATTGTGTTTGTTTATTGTGACGGCTATTCTCGCTGATGTATTCTGGTTTGGTAGCGTAGAGATAATGTACCTATATAAGCAGATATCTAAAGATAACAGGTATTTGTCGATTTTAAAACGATCTAGTAACTTCTTTTTGTTAGTGAAAGGATGTATTCCGGCAGAATTTTGAATGTACATTTAGGATGTCCGGTAGACTAATGGTTGGGATTACTATCAATCCTTATACAATATGGCGCCTTAACCTTAAAACCTGAAACCCTTAAATACGAGAAGAGGCTTTGCTGCAATTTTTTTGTCCCAGATCATAGAGCTAATACATGCATTTCATCTAGTGTTTGTCCCGACGACTGTTAGAAGGGAGCACCATTACCCAAGATTAGATTAGATTAGGTTACTACCCGAGGTGGTTCATGCGAGGTGGTCCTCTGCGAGGTGGTCCTCTGCGAGGTGCTCCTCTGCGAGGTGGTCCTCTGCGAGGTGGTCCTCTGCGAGGTGGTCCTCTGCGAGGTGGTCCACCGCGACCTTTTCAGATCTATTGGTTTCTCCTTCATTAGTTCAATTACATTAGCTTTGAGTGATCTCTCTACATAGGTTTCGGCTTTTGGGTAGTCCGAGCCCATTTTTGAGAGCCGTATTCCTGCCAGTGCTATGCAGTTGCACAGCGCATGGACGGCAGTCCTTTCTTCCGCCTGACAGAATCTACATGCTGTTTCCTTTGTCAGGCCCAGATTACTCATGTGCTTCTTGAGCATACAATATCCTGTTAGCAGGCCCACTATTGTTCTAACAGTCTTCCTATCTCCGCTTAGTAGATCGGCTGTAAACGTGAGCCTGTGTCCAATTAGAAATTGCTTGGCCTGTCTCTGACTTGGACTGATCTTCCACTGATCTTCTTGAGATTTCTTATTTAGTGGTTGCTTTTACTATCGTATATGCCATTCCCACCGGGTGCATTGGGAGATTTTCAGCAGGTGACAAGCCTGTTCGGGCTAATTCCTCTGCCTATCACTCTAGGAATCTTTTGCCAAACATTTAAGAGTAATTAACATGTTATCAGTCTTCGGTAAAATTTTGAAGAGTTTTGGAAACTCAATTAAAAGAATTTGTGCTTCCTGGCAAACAGTGTTGAGATTTAGAGAGGACCATAACTGCTTGGCAGCACTCCTTGTGACGTGACAAATGATATATTTACAGCAATACGTCTTTTTACAATTCTTGTACTTCTGGCTTACTCAAAGGTCAATTGCCGAAAGCACTACTTAATATAATTAAAGGGCCGGTGAGGGTTCAGTCGGTATGTTGGGGTGCATTTCCTTTGCAACAGGGTGTTCGTTTGCGGAAAAAAATTTCTCAGTTACTGCCAGTTGGGCAGGGTGTGCCGCAGGGATAAATTCCGTTCTAAATTTATACATTCCGTTTTATAGATGATAATACTCAATTCTATTGCTCCTGTCAACCTCATGACTGGAGGACCGCGGTTGCAAATTTAATCAGTGAAGAAACCCACATGCCATTTCTACTGATCACCTATTGAAGATTTTAAAAATTGAACTAAATCACAGTCCATCTAATTTTGGGGAAGGACAAAACATCGGGTTTGTTAAGCTAAAAACTCATTATCCATACTCAAGACATGAAGACAAACAAGACCATGAAACGAACTTTTTGCCATACTTTTGCCCTTTCACCTTTCACGTACTGTTCAGAAATGTATCATGTTTATTTGGATACCTTCACCGCAGGCCGTATCCAAAATGCATGTCTTCGGTATATCAGAAAATATTGTTACATTCACACGAAAAAATTTTGATTTTGATTATTTGGATGAGGCGTTGAAAAACAGTATCTAACGACATCAGAAATTTAATAGCAGAACAATCTAGAGACGGATAATAACAATTGCAGCCTGAGCCTTCGTAAATCTCAAAGCAACTCGAAAGAATCTAGGTATAATAACATTTAGACCTACGAATCATCAGCAAATCAAAACAGCAACCGTTTCTGCCATTAGCAAAAATCCTCGAAAATTTGAAGGGAGTAGGGAATAGAGGCAAAATTATCTGGTTGCCGTCTTACTAAAGAATCTCTGCCATCTACACGAAAAATGAAGGCCAGATTTGAGTCTCCCAATAACCGTATCTCCTGGATTGCAGAAGAATAGTTTTTAAGGACGAATTTAAGTTAAGTTTGTTTCGGGTGACATGACGGGTGACATATGCGAAGACCAGTAGTTGTTCCACAATCAAACATGGAGATGGACCTATTATGGTCTGAGACTATTTTCATCCTATATCAGCTCTTTATGAAGTACAAGGCATAATAAGAAGGCTTTGCAGAATAGTTTGGTGCGAAATTTGCGTTATCAGCTTCAACAAGGTAAGCATCCGCTAGTCTTTCCGAGTCGTTACAAAATGCTTTTGAACTTAGGAAGACAATTGGGGTGGTGTTCTTGGATATTTCCCGGGCTTTTGATACGATCTGGCACTGTGGCCTCAAACACAAATTGAGAAGGGCGAGCGTTGACGGTGGGCTGCTTTGATTAATTGTGTCTCCTCTACGAGAAAGAACTCACCCTTCAATATCAAAACAACTTCTACAAGGCTCTTTATTCGGTCCAGAATTATTTATGTTCTATAGATGGCGATTGAGAGCAAAAGAACAAAAGCGTCGCTATGAGATTCACAAGAAAAGGAAGACTTCCCCCAGAAGAAATATATATATGCCGACATCTTCTGACACGCATCAGCTAAATATCTGGGCTTGTTGTTCGGCCAAAAGTTGATCTGGTGACCACATATCGAACACATCAAGAAGAAGTACTTCCAAGCAAGAGGCTTTTTGATGCCTCTGATTACGTGGATCTGATGACCCAAACTATCGTGGACCAAGATCGTCCACCTCCAAGGCGCAAAGTTATTCGTCCGAAGGACCTAAATTGAGGTGATTACGTACTCCATGGTTTAACAATTGTGCCATAGAGAAGACAAAATAGAAGAAACTTCAAGTAGCAAGGAGTAAGCAGCACAATGGTGACAAAAAAGCTGAAAGACGCAAGTCTAGTTTTAGTATGAGGAGCAGATCACAGAGATGGCTACGCTAAAAAGTAATTTCTGTTAAGTTAACCATTGAGTTCCACCAACTAGGGCTATTTGATTACAAAACAATTGTCATCTCATCGCGTGTTATTTGTTCTTTCAACAGAAAACAACGTCGTGTCAAAAGTCAGAATTATTTAATTCTCACGTTGCTGCAACTGTATTGAAATTGTTAAATTTACCAATATTGTCGTTCACGCAAGTAAAAATTCTCAGCAAAATGTTTTTGTCGATCCTCTACGAGTGGCGATAATACGCGATAATGTTAAAATTCAGAACGCCGCGTCGCCACTACACCCCTTCGCTAAAGTAATACGATATAATGTCTTACGCTACCACATCAAAGCTGCCATATCCACGGAGGTCACGATGCACGTTCTGTAGGGAGAACGGGGTATTGGGAGGAAGAGGTCGTGGAAGGGGTGATTCGAGCCAGATATTCGAATATCCCGATGATCTCCGGTTCCACCAGTAACGCCATTTCCTCCCTTCTCTCCCGTCGTTTCGAAAACTTTGCAGTTTAGCCAATCCACTTTGAAGATTGCCGGTGCAAACATATACTAAGAGGGAGACAGATATGAGGGAACAAAGAGTAACGGGGACACGGTGGTGTCGGAGCAATGTCCTCTTAATTACTTTCGCGAAGTTTTCTACACGAACGTAAATAGTAAAGTCATGTTATCCAAACAAATTCCTCATTGCTTCGTATTAAGTTGTTTGTTGCAAAGATGCTTCGCTATAAGTGGACGAAATTAGTCAGCAGCTTCCAAATGAATCTTTTCAAATAGGTTGATTTGAAATTGATTTCTGAATTGAGTAAGTCTCGTTCATTAAGACAGCCTCAAAGTCAATAATAAGTTAACTTGATACCAAGAGAATGTAATGGCGAATTCTTAGGAAAATTTTAACTGATTATAATATTTACCAAACAAGGAAATTCCGCAGCAAATTAAATTGGTGTTACTTCATGGTGTGTGGGGTAAAGAAAGTTAAAACTATTCGACCGATTTTTAGAAAAAGCTACAAAATAATTCTTTTAAAGGGGTGGGTTAAATGCATAAATGTACTTAATAGGTTGGGAAGCCTAACTAAGGTAGCCTGGGTACCAGGACACGAAGGACATCGAATTAACACGAGCAGGCCCGTCAACTGCTGAAAATCGCCCAATGCACTCGGTGGGTAGTAAAGGCAACCACTAAACAATGGAAAGATAAGAAATCTCAAGACTGGTGGAAGATCAGAGAGACCAGGTCAAAGACAGGCCAAGCAATTTCTGATTGGACACAGGCCTACATTCAAGAAGCACATGAGTAATTTGGGCCTGACAGAGGAAACAGCTGCCAGGCGAAAGAAGAGACCGCCGTCCATATGCTGTGCGCCACTGGCAGGAGTACGGCTCTCAGAAGCGGGCTCGGAATACCCAGAAATCGAAACCTATGTACTAAATCTAGCAAAGGCAGCAAAGCTGATGTAATTGATCTAATGAGAGAGGAACCACAATAGATCTGGAAAGGTCGCAGTGGGATAGGTCAAAAACCACTTTGGGTTCCAATCCAATCTAATCATGGGGAGTCGTATATATAAAATAGCACGAGAAAACGATTGGTGAGGAGAAAAGCTTAATTAACATCTGTTAGGGGAATCAAATATTATGGCATATGAAAAATAGAAAAAAAATCGTGGTGTTGCCGTGACATCAAGTTTCTTCTTGTCGTCTGGCCAATCATATTGTCAAGCCCTTCAGAATCCAATTTTGTTGATCCAATTAATTCTATTCTAACTTACTACTGAACTACTTCATTCAAAAATTTCATGTTAAACCATGGATTCAGTATGGTTTAACATGACATTTTTTCATCAATCTTCCTTTTTAATAAAATGTTACAAGTAATAACTCCAGCAGAAAGTCTTTTGACACCCATCTTCTCACAACTCTCATTATTAAAAGCATTACGTGAACACAGTTCCGAGTGGCAATTGCACCAGAAATTCTCCGTAATACTTTATGCTTTCCAAGAGTACTTGAGGGTCTACATACGCAAAACTCGCTTCCAAATGAACATATTTTTAAAAGTTTCTCAATCCATGAAGACTGA
Organism: Oryctes borbonicus; assembly: GCA_902654985.2. Lineage (NCBI taxonomy): Eukaryota > Metazoa > Arthropoda > Insecta > Coleoptera > Scarabaeidae > Oryctes > Oryctes borbonicus. The sequence goes on along the minus strand of LR736869.1, from coordinate 5,793,404 downwards.
ATCCTTCAGCGTTTGATTGAAGTTGATTTTTCTGATGTTCTATTCCAACAGGTCAAATCTCAGATGGAATTGCTTCAAATTAATCGTCTTTATGCTCGACGTCTGACGGGTTCTTTGGTATTTTCATCTGTTACTTTTATTTAGTTTGCTGGATTTTATCCTACGTTTTACCTGCGTGTTAGCTGATATAATTGCATACGCATATTCCATTGGTCGCAGTGGGAACAACAAACTACCGCATCCCCTGAATATTGCGTCCGGGCAAAAATTATTAATTTCGAATGGGTTTTTTTTTACAATTTTTGCTTCATTCCATAAACGCACGTAACATGGCGTTATATCGAAAATTAGAATAAAGCCTTTCCAAATTTGTTCTATATTGTGCGTCCATTTTGCTGAAATCGAATGTAAATTTCCCGTGTATGTTTATTATTCAATTATTTTGTCGACAACGGCATTACGGAGGCAACACTGGATATGTAACGCAAATTGAAAATTTCAAATTGGACTGTTGCACCTAGGCAAATGTTTTGCGCTTTTACGTTTTATTGTTTGTCATTCTTCATAAGAGTTCATAAAGTTAGAGGAGTTAGAGGCCTTTCTTAATTTTGTAGAAGAACTTGCCATAATAGCTTCATCCACCTTGTCCAGAACCAGAACTTAGAAAAATCAGTTGCTTGACTCTAGTAAAACCATGAATTGCAAGCTCTCTTACTACTGAGCCATCCGATTGTTATTACTATTACTATAAAGCAACAATTACATTTTAGTATTATTATTTACTACCCCTGAAACACCAACCACTTCCTTGAGCTACAACAATAACCATCCCCCATAGAAATTCTTTAATTCCAATCGTTCGCTGGTGTAGCAAAATCGAGAATCCTCCCAATTCACCCAGACTTTAATTTTCGGAAAGCCCAAGTAACAACAACAACGGCACACACTACATTGTCGAATCGAGAAAATAGTTCGTCCACTCGACTCGCCTCTTTTTTGTTTTCATCTCGACGTAATTGCTTCCCTTCTCCACCCCCACGACCACTTCCACTGCCCCGTTTCGTATGAACGTAATTAAATCTTTAAACCAGAGGAAGAGAGACGGTCCGAAGACGGAAATCGAATTAGCGCTAGGCTCGGTGGTGGCAAGATGTGCTGCTAGACACAAAGAATTTCATAATTAAAGGAAGTTAGACGGTGGCCACGTTCGCCGGAACGTAGACGTTAGTTGGGGCAATGGAAAATTGCTTAAGTGGCGTGCAGCTTGCTTAATTGTTGGAGTTTTCACGGGAAAAATGCTCAGGTCTTACGAGTACATGCAAAACGTTTATTTCCCCTTTTGGATTTTCGGCGAAGAGAACTGTATTAGTTACGTAATTATCGTAGGACCTGTCACTGTTAATTGGGTTGCTCCCTTCTTTGCAAATTAAAAGTTAATATCTGATTTAGTAGCTAGAAAGGAACGGTATCTTTTATTTGTAACTGAAAATATTTTCTGCAATGTTTTACAAACAATTTTTTTTTTTCGTGGCGGCAATTTCGTGAAAAAAATGAATATTTCCCGTGAAACTTTTCCTTGGATGATCTTCACAGTAACAGTGCCTTGAATCGTTTCGTTTAACTTATGGTAGCCTTGGTAGTGAAGCACCATCAAAAAAGATTGTTTGCCGAATTTCGTGGCGGTCGTGCTTCCGTTACTGACGAATTTCGTAAAGGTCGACCAAGATCAGTTGTTTCTCCAAAATACATCGATGCTGTGCTCAACATGATTGAAGAGGACTTATCGTGAGATAGAGGCATCCTTAAGAATGTTGAAGACTGCAGCACATTCGATTTTGCATGAACATTTAGGCGTGAAAAGGATGCTTTTTTTTACTAAAGATCTATACAAGCACAATTTGAAGACCTTTCAGATCCAGCGATGGCATATACAGATGCTGCGACATCTCGTGAGATATTCTTCTGTTGCTCAAAATACGTTTAGCAACCTGATCTCCAAAATTCGTAAATCCCGATTTAAATAACACCGTCACAATAATGCAGCAAACTCGACGAATTCGCGTTAATATTTTACCATTAACAATTTAATAGCGACAGAGTATGTACATAATTTTTCCGCATCGTGCATTCTATAAATTGCAAACGTCAATATTTAACGAACGTTAATTTCCCTTAACGAATACCATCACGCGTTGCGGAAATTACACACTTAACCATAGGCCACCGATGTAAGCCCCGAACCGACCAACAACGCAAACATATTTGTATTAATCGTATTACCGGCTAATTAATCTTCATTATTGTTTTAGTTGCGGGTATCTGTTTCGAAATCTCGTTCATCAATCAGTACGGTCAACATTCGATGTCATCCATCGAGATGCATTACGCGGATTTCGAACCGTCCAACGATAACGGGGCCTACAGCCAGGGGGCGTTGAAGATCGTTAGGTATTAGTGCCTTAAGCGCTAGCGATATGGACGGCTGTAACTAATTTGATCCGATAGTCCCGTATTAATTTCCTAAAGTACTTACTAGTGCAGATATTGAGGAGTCTATTGTTGTGTACAGTTGGGTAAAAAATACGTTATCAGGACGATAATGGGGAAAACCAAATCTCCTCCAAATCCAAGTGCCCTGTTTTTTTTTTTTATGTAATTCCTTGAAAGCCCAACTACGTTTCTTCTGCGCGAAAATGCTGGACTTTTTGAAAAGAATATGAGCGTATTTTATGCTTTAAATTTCTATGTACCGATGTATGTGAAATTCCTAATTGCAAAGATGCGGCGGGTACTGAGCTGTTAGGAGGATACGCATGAAAATAGGCAATTACCTTCTTCTTCTGTGACAGGTTTTAATACGATCTTCTTACAACTATTCCGGAAACAAATTAATAATAATAATAATTAATAATAAACGTCTGAATTTAGATTTATTCATTGGTAGTAAATCTGGATATCTCTTGTTGAAGAGACGGCATGTTCTGCTGACATTCTCCATGAATATAAAATAAACTTAAAGTACTTGTATTGGAATAAATATTTAGTTCTTCTGCCATATTTAAACTGTAAAAAATATAAATATGTAAAATATATGTACAGGGACATTGATGGCGATTGCGTTTTGCTCATGATAATGTAGTCACATATAAGTCCTTTCCATTAAGAAAAAATCGATTTTCTTGAGTTAAGTATTCACAAATTGGGTCTTACATTCTGAACGCTCTGTATATGATAAAATAAATTTGGATTATTACTGGAAAGTAAAAGTTTCCATTGCTTCCGGTATAGATATGACATATTCAACTGTACTTCTGATATGTAATTTTTTATGGAGTTCATTACAAATTTTAAGAACTGGGCTAAGATGCTAACTGCGAAAACTTCTAATGAACGGGTTATGTCAGTCAGGTTATCCCATTGAAATGATTGTGGACGATATGTTTAATAAAATTCATGATATCGCATTAATGGGTGAATATTAGAGAAATCTCTAATATGGTAAATATCTCAATTCAGGCGCCCAAAATTTGGGTATCAGAAAGCTATCGGCGAGATGGGTGCCGCGGCTGCTGACGATTGACCAGCAACGGAATCGTGCAACAACCTCAAAGCAATGTTTGAACATGATCAAGCACAATGCTAATGAATTTCTGCGGCGTTATGTAAACATGGATACGTGGCGAAACGCCAGAAACCAGTCGATGAAGTGTGGCGAACGTGCATCAAAGATAGCGAAGACGATTCCATCAGATGAAAAAGTTGTGGCGACATATAATAATAAACTATGCTGATTTATTGAACCAATTCAACGCTGAACTAAAGAGAAAAAAAAAGTTCTCTTCTGCTATGATAACATTCCGGCCCACTTATCGGTAATTGTGACCATATTTGCCAGATTTGGCCTTCTGCAACTTCTACGAGCGTTCGGAGACTCTCTTTGTGTTAACACCGACAATGTATTAGAATTTAAAGATATGTTTCGTCCACATGCTATGGAAATAGCAGATGAAAGTGGGTCATCTTCATACTCTGACTTTGGGGATTTTTAAGGAAGAGCATGAAGAAATATGTCGGCTGGAAGACGGTAATATAGATCCCCATTATAAGAGAAAATCCGTTGAATTTTGAAGATCGGGCAAATAAATGTGATGATGGCTAGCTTCTGTATAATTTGAATTTAGAAAATAAGAAATCTTCGGCAATAGCTGGGAAAAATATTTAGAAAGAGTTTCTAGTATTTAATCCTTTTCGGTAGAGTCAGGGGTGAGGGCGCAGCAAGTATGCCTCTAGGCGTAAATAATATTTTCCAGGAATCACTTGTGCGTATATTTTGCCCTTTCCCATTCAATCCCCATTCCGCAAAGTAATGATAAGGATAGCAAAGCAAAATCTTATCCGGGGTAATTTGATAGACCTGTGGAAGGCGTATTTAGAAATATATTTATATCTTTTTATTCGTAATAACAAAGTAAGCTGCAAAATTCCGCAAATCCAGGGGTAGCTTTCAGCCCCTAAATATGAAGTTCCGCCAAAACGGACAGCAACGTTTTACAACACTCGGTGGGCCCTACCGATCGATGAGTGGTACTTCAGTGTGTTCCCCAGATAAAACAGTTTTTTTTAGTCAAAGAAATATCCTTGCGGCAAAGCAAATGGTTCATTTCTGTACGAGCCAACAAAGATGTAGTTCGACTAAAGTCTTCATTCCTTTGAAATCGATTATTTGCAATAAAAGGATATTTTTGAGCCGAAATGCGAAAATTGAATATTTTTGGATTTTTCTTTCACTGCGTATAGCAAGAAGTACATTTTACGAAAGCAAGTAATATTTGCTGCTCTGTACATGACGTCAAAAATATATCTTTTTAGGGCGAGAACAGTGTGTTTTCAAATGAAATGTGAGGCCAACATAAATGTTTTCTTACGAGAACTGAGGACTGAATATCAGCTTGGAAAAAAAGGGCCCTTTCATTACAACATTAATCAATTTCTCTTCTAACTATCCCAAATCTATCAATTGCAAGATTCCAATTGTGTATTCTTCGTACATCATTGACAATCATGCACCATTCATCCTTTCTCCGGTCTCTCTTTTACATATCAATTGCCGCAATTACCGAAAAATAATAATGCATTTTCTTCGCCAGCGCGATTAATAATTCAGCGTGTCCTAGCTGTGGTTCTGGTCGGTCCAGGTCCCCCACCACTACCTACCTACCCACCCGTCCAACGGATCGAATGGAATGAATCGACCGTGGCGAAATTGAAGTTTTTAATCTGCGTGGGAACAATATGGAAAACGCGGCCGCCGCCAAAATGCAATCTAACCGGCGGAAATTGCAATCTACCGATGGCCATGGTGTATTATCTTCCTGTACAGTGTATAATCCTCAGATGACAGGCTTTTTTTCCCTGATTTTCGCTTTTTCGTTTTTTTTTTTTTTCGACGGGAGTTTGTTATTTTTCAATCGGAACCTCTCTTCCTGTATATTTTGCCAAATTAGAATGGATATTTATGTTTGGGCGATGCATGTAGGTATATATAGGAGTCATGAAGTGTAGGTTATACATTATTGCATTTTTAGAATTCTCGTTAAATTCGGAGGTAAAAGGTGTAGGGTAGGATGCTATTGTTTTAAAATCAAAAGGTTTCTAAGCTAGAACATGTTTCTTGAGAAGGTCGATGTTGAAAGAACCTAAATAGGCGCCTTTGTACGAGGGTATTTCATTAGACGTAGTTACATTTGAACTTGAGGTCGTCGTCGATGCACCATAGGTCATTTTGAAGATGTTAGTAGCCTTTAGAAGTGCTCTTGAAAATAAATTTGAATCATCTGCGAATAATAAGGTTGCCAAAATTTAATAGTGAAGAAAGATCATTGATAAAGATCAGAAATAGTAGTGGACCCAAATTGCTACCCTGCGGTACTCCAGATGAAGGCGAGAAATGACTTGAACGATGGCCCTTAGCTTACGTATTGTTTTCTGTTTTCTGTCAAAAGTGTTTGCAGTAATGCAGCATCAAGTTTCATTAAAAGCCTGGTGTGATTTAAACGAAGTCTGCTCGCCATAATCTAGGCGTTCTGATAAAAGCTGCAACACTGCATGACTCGATAATTAGACAAGACTGTTTACTCACGAACACACGCTGATGTTCGGACAAGAAAGGTAGGAATAAAGGATATTGTTATAACAAGCAGATCTTCTGTGAACAAGACTAACCCGCATAGCTTTCCATATATCGCTCGGCTAAGACGGAGGATCAGTCCATCAGCATGAAACCAAGTAGGTAATCATCACTCACAGTACACGAATCTTTCATGTTTTTCAAAGAATGAAGGACACCTGACGTAGTCATGTACTTAATGCTAATCAAAGACGAATTAATTAACTTCAGCGATAGTGTGGGTGTAAGTTGTGAAGAGTTGAAGAAACTCTGGAAAGCTTCAACGACGATTGAGGGGGTAGTAAAGATTTTACCAGAGCCGTTGCGAATAGTATTGAGCACAGCACCTACTCTGTTCTTAGCCTGTAAAGGACCAAGGGGATTGAGGATTGCACATAGTTTTTGATAAGGCCCAGGCTCAAAATTTCGATCGAAAGTCAGTGACTTTCGTCGAATCAGGAGGCCATCACATTCGTAAACGCCTACTTTACAGAATAGAAGAGATGGGAGCATCGCTGGGAAAGGTGTACAACATATAAGGAGATTATCCACAGAATTAAATTGAATTTGACAAAAAAATACCCGTTTTGGGGTCAAATTGGAGAATTTTAAGATTACCCTTGGAGTGGCAACGTTTTTCAACGGATGTGGTGAATAATAATCAAATTTGAAACGATATGTGTTGTTCAATGCAATCAGAATCTGAGAGGAACTTTCTTACTGGTAAAATTTTAAAAAATTCCCTGTAGATATTGTTCACAGATGAAGCCCAAAGAATTGTTAGCTTCGAAACCTACAAATTCGGACCCAGAATTTCTATCCAGCTCACCGAGCGGTAGGGGCGGTCGCCGTGTATTTCCACAATCCCTTACCTTTACGTTTATTATGTCCTACTTCCTAACCCTTTACAGCGAATAACTGCGTTCATTATTACCGTTATAGTCGCACTTATTCGACTAGAAATGAAGACCATTACACGGGGAGTCATTTAGCAGTCCCCTTGATCTTCCAATTACGAAACTCTTATGCATACAAATTACGAATTTTCCGCCCGTAATATCCAACACGTCATATTTATTATTCTTGCACGCTTTAGTAAACCAATAACGACGGGAGTAATTCTCTCTCTACTCTAATTATGTATCTTCCAGCTTTTCGCCGGTAACGAACGCGACACAGTCAACGGCTTGCATTCGCTGTGCCCTTTTAATACCAGCGTTTCGAAAGGTCGGATACGCGATACACTATCTGAAAATGGAAACGTATCCGTTATGGAAATAAATTTATTCTATATTGTGTTGTGGGTTGGAGCACGAGAATCCACAGAAATGTGCGTTTATCACTATAACCCCCTCTAAAATAATTTTAAAACATTCGAAACTCGTCTGCTGATCGTTTTTTGTTAATACAAACGGTCCTATGAACTAGATATGGTAAAAGTTTATTGGTTCCACAAATCGAAAAAAATAATGCAATATCACTCAAGACCCTATTGGATATGGAAGTGTTGTGCAAAACAAAAGATTGCATTGGTTGCAAAAGAAAATTTTTAGCGAAACAGTACAATTTTATTTGCAAACAGTGTAAATACGCAGCAAAGTATTATACAACCTCATATACAAAATGGCTGCGTTTCTCACGTTACCAAACCCAAGATATTCTCTCCTTCTATTATTAACGTGCGAGACAAAAGGCCGATTATGGGGATCGTCTCGGCTCGATTACCTCCAACCGGGCTAATCGCTCCGGCTCTCATATTTACTTCGCCGGGCGTTTTCTTCTCAAATAAATTTTCCTCGCATCTCGTCGCGTACATGGCCTGCATAGAAGCGGCCTTTAGGAAGGGCGCCTTGTAGCTTGGGTGGATTTAACGCGGAGCCCGAGCAATGCAGACGGAACTCGTTACGCTAATAGACTTTTGTCTCCTTCAAAATAGACACTCCTTTGTCGCGTCTGGTCGCGCAATGAATGCGAATGGAGTGATGGAAGGGAAGGGCATCTGGCGGATGGGTAATGAAGTCCGCCGCGACATGCTAATGCTGGGGAAAAATTCTTTGTGTGTATGCGAAGTTTTTTGCCACGTAAAAATGTGGAGTTGAAAGACTTTTTCTCTTATTGTGCGAGTGTCTCGTTTGAATGTATCAACTTTTTATTAACTTATTGTAGATTTGTTTGGTTTATCAAATTAAAATTAATTTCATTTAGATCGGTTATAATTTTAATTGCGGTCTTACCCATCAATAATATTCAAATAGAATTAACAATGCAATTTTGGTGGAGGCGCCGGTATACGAAAAAATCAAAGTCTGCTACAATTATCTTTTCACCAAGGTTTCCATTTTTCGTGAATCAATCAAATTTAAGCAGACTTTCAACCTTCAACAAATTCCTCTTCTTCCATCATCAAGGATACCAGATTAATGATCTTGCTTATTGATCTTGCTATTTATTAATGTAATTATTTTAATCCTCCGCGCTGTAATGAATCATCTTGACGAACTCGGAGAAAGGAACGTTTCCCCAACTTAAAAATACCTCCGGCCCTGTAACAACTTGCGAAATCGCACCACTCCATCTTTCGCAATCTTGTATGACGCAGAATCCAATTTGTTAATAAACGCCGGGTTCTCTCTTTCGCCTCTGTATTACGTTAGTCCGACAAGGCGAACGTTTTGCTATCCCGCGAGGCGGACGATCAGTTCCTTTTTTTCGTTCTTGTACGCGCCGCGCCGGGTAATTCATCTTAACCGTTGGAGTTTTAATTGACGCGTCTAAATTGATGTAGACGCTAGCGCCCTCTAGACGATGAAAACGTAAGCTACGGTGGATCTAGCGAACGCTGTCCAGGAGAAGAAGAAGTTCCCCGACGAATTTAAGAAGATAACATCTACATTTCTCGACTGTAAGGGAAAATAATTATTCATCGTCGGGATGAAACGTCGGAATAATACGTATAATTAGAATTTATCTTTAGCACTATCGGATGGGAGCTTTCCTTGTAAAAGTTCAACAAGTAATTGCAGTCTGGCAGTGGCATCCAATAGGTGTTTGGAGGGAAAAAATAACGCATAAACCCGAAGACTTCAAGTTTCAGGGCAAAACTTTTAATTAGGTCGACTACAGTGAAGTTCAGCCAGAGAGCAGGGAAGTTTCGTTCGGTTCTAGTTGTTGTTTGCGAGATGGTTGTCTTAATGGTTGTTGTGCAATGGAGACATTCTTTGTTTTATAGTGCTGTTTGCTTTAATTCAATATGGTTTTTAAGAGGCAATTAGAAAGATTGCTTTATTAAACACTATTAACTATTGTCTCCAACAAAAGTCTTTTCTAAGTATTCTAAGTAATTGCAGAATTTCCATTTAAGTTATAAGTAACGTGTTTTTTAGCAAAATCTTTCGAATGAATTTTTCTCCAAGTCCAGGTCTTCGTTCAGTAGATAAAAAGAAATAAACACATCTGGCAACGCCAGTAGCAGTTACTTTAACGAAATAAATTAAAATGTTAGCTAAATGTACAAATTCCTTCTCCAGACGTTATTTTGAAAGCTTTTTAATGAAAAAAGGTACATGAGGATAGTCCGAAAGGTTTCAAGCCTCAACATGAAGATGGTACTACTCGTCACAAATATTCATCCAATATGATGCTTAACGGTCGTTTGTGTCAGTTAATGTTAGCGCTTCTGTAAAATTGGAAAGAATCGAATATCCAGCCCTCACTAGATTCATGCATTTAGCTGTTTTCGGGGAATGAAATTTTGGGCTGGTGAATTTAAACGTGGTCCAGCCAGCTTGGTTAACGATGAACGTTCGGAACGCAACCATTAGCGGTTACAACGGAAAAATTCATCAAATGGTGCTGGATAACCGTCGAATTGAGGCTAAGGAGATAGCAGAGGCTGTGGACATCTCAAAAGAACGTGTTTTTCAGACTATTTGGGCATGAAAACGCCTGTCTCGCTTCGAACGAGCATTATTAAAGACCTGTTGAAGCAGATTAAAGGAAATAAGTCGGAGCTTTGGCATGGATTAATAATTGTAGATTAACCTTTGATGTTTAAAGTCATCCCATAGTATGGGCCCGCGAATTTCGTAACACCTTGTATATGTTTGTTCTATTTTTATTATTTTTTTACCTTCGAATAGTCATTTTTATTGTTTTTTCCTTTCGGATTTTAAGTTTTTAAATAAGGAGAATTTTTTGATTTATTCGTAATTTTCCTTCTTTTTTCTTTTCCCTTCCTCCATTATCCTCTTGAAATACTATGATATTTGTTCTTTTCTTTCCCTCTTTACACTTAATTTGCTTTTATGTTGTGTTTTAAGAAAGTTATAAAAACCACAGCATCTTTTTCCATTTCAAGAGGATAATGAAGGATAATAAACATTTAAAAAGAAAAAAAAATATATAGTGTTTAAACATGTCGACGAAGAAACGTAGCCTAATGAAATAAATCAAGGGCAAAGAAGCTTTATATTTTTTTATTTAAAAAAATCCAAAGGTTTTTGAGGATGTTAAACGTAGATAAGACAAGTCACAATACTTATAATATATAACAAACTAAAAACAATATAAATGTACAGTCACCTCTTCCATTAGTTCATGATCGGCTACCCAGTCCTTTAATTTTATTTTAAAATCAGATAAATCATTGCAACATACAATTGGACGTTGCAATACTTTTGAAAACAGGAAGCTGGTTTCAAAATCCTCGTTGGGTTTTCAAAGAAGAGCATTTTCTGCCAAAGTCCGGGATCTGTTAGTTACTTCAGATGATAAGAAGTCTATATCACTGTATATTTTAAAAAGACAAAAAATAGCGTTATGGTACGCACTTACTCATCAACATTCTGGTATGGTATCAATTTGTTGTTAAAGAATTGTGAGAAGTATTTAAAAGGTGCGTTTAATCTACATATTGATTGAACACACCTCATATCTCCGTAGCTTCACCGAAGAACTACGCATTTGAGGGAAATATTCATAAAAAGATTATAGAACAGATGGAAGATTGACATGGCATGAACTATCTTGTAGACGCTAGTTGATATAAAAGAAATTCTTTGGGTATTGCCGAAATACGCAATCGAATGAAATTCGAATCATCGCTCTAGCGTGCAAGGCATTTAAAAATAAATATCAGCTGCGAAAGAAAACAGAGGAATTTCGCGAAAATCTCAAATTATCTCAAGAACTATGATAGACGGGTCTATATTCATCTTTCATAGTTTTCTTCAGTGTTCGCTACGGAATATTGAAGAAAGCTGTGGGGAAAACTGGGGGAGTATGGCAAAGAACGTGAAAGCGTCGGCACACTCTGCACTACACAAGTTTAATTAATTAGCCCGGAATAGTTGCTTCAAGGATGCGTGGATCCCCACTATCAATCAACAAAAAAAACCCTAATTCTAACATTCACATCAACACAACAACCAGACAAAATATTCTTGCAAAAACAATTCATTCGGAGACGTTGTTTGAGTTCATTGGACACTAGCTTGCAATTCTTAAAGCTAATATTTAAAAAATGTTGCTATTTTATCCTCTGGTATGTTCATTAGTATTATTGGGCAGAGGCGTAGAAGCCTTTGGTCACTGCGACCTTAATACATCTATTGTAACAAAATACCCTTACATATGTTACAGAAGTTGGAAGGTCTTAATAAAAATTAATATTACTTTAGGATCTTCATCCTTCAGTTCAGCAGATGTCAGGAACAGTTTACTGAAATATTGTTGTTGAGTGCGACTGATGGCAACACAATTACATAAAATGTGTTCTGCCGTCTCTAGATCTTCCAGACATCAGGTTCGAATCCTATGTCTGATGAGATTCTTAATTCATTAACTGAATTTGGTAAAATCAAGGAAATTTCAGTATTCTCTGATGGAAGCCATATGTCCTAGGCTTTGATGTTGGTTCGTATGATCTTGAGGCATTGGTACGACAGCAACAAGGTGGCCATTAATAGGAAGCCTAAATGTATCTTTTTTTCTAATTAACATCAATATTGTGACTCTGCTACTGCTGATCTTAATGTTAACGACAGACTGTGGCTTTTACTGTCCGAGGCTGTTCATTTCATTTGCATTTTTGGATCTGAAATTTAACTCATAGACGAGACTTTTCATATTCAGGATTAAACATTTATTTGAATGCCAGGAATAAAGATACGACTAGAGCACTAGGCGTAAAGATTTTTATTAAATACACATACAACTCCCCAAAATTCTTCAATAAATAAAATAGGAATAAATTCTTTTTCCTTTACTTCACATCATAGCATTGGTCCTTTTTTTTTGACGTCGTACTGAACACTGAAAGCAAACTTTTTTTGATTATTTGTTCAAAGAATAGAGGGAACAATTTAAAACTAAAGGACCATCTACGCAATTATATATTTTTGATATATTAGCACCTTATTTATTTGAATTAAGAATCTGAAAAACTACACGTAGATGTTCTATTGCGCGTCTATGAAACATTAATTAGCTTGATTTGTGGTAATTAAATTTTTAAGTCCATTAAAAGATGATCTGGAATAAGATCAAGTTAAATGAATTTGCGTAGTTAACCTTTAAACAAACGTATCTCAAAAGTTGCTGGAGATTAAAAAAAATATATATATCTTACGCTGCGTTGTCGCTACAATACTGTACGGCCCTCCCCGGAAACGTAACGTTATTTCGCGTTATTTCGAGGCTAGAATGAAGTCAGTGCCGTCACAGAGAAACAATCGACTCGATGAAAAGAAACCGAAATGGTATCCGAGGCATCATCGGCATTTGTTTTATATGCCCTCGTCTGTTTCGACGACGACTGAATTGCACTTCGTCAAAGGAAGGATTCAATTCCGACGAATTTTTGAGATTCCAGCGTGTCGATTTAGGATTGCGGGTCTTCTTCGGGAATGGGGGAAGAGGAGGAATCGTCTTCGTGACGGAGAGAATACGGACGAAATACAGAGACGGCGTTAACAGAATGTAATGGCGCATGTTTTTGCCGGCGGAAAGCAGGCAACCCTTTCCGTGTCCATGGCGCTGTAATGTCTCTATGCTGTGATGGAGGGATAGCATTTCGGAATGCGTTTTCGCTCATCTCTATTGATGGTTGTCGTTGAAATGGGAAGATGTCTTAATCTATGATCCTGCTTTGGAGATGGTTTTGGTTCTTTTGGTGTCAATTTCACCGGGGAAACTTGTATGCAGCGTCGAGTAATAATTGGAATTTTGCTCGGTAAATCAAGCATTTGGCGGACATTTTTATCTTCCATGCTAATTTGGGCCTTATTAAATTGACAGGTCACTGCGATCTTCTCAGGTCCTCAATTACTAGATCGTCTATATTAAATTTGCCTTTTTCAATAGATGCCTTATGCGCCTAGCTTTTTGTTTTTGGATGTTCCGCGGATGCGCAGGAAGGAATTCTACAACGTTGTAGGTTGATTTATGAAAAATTCACGTGATTAAAATAAACCGTATTGCATGCGATCGAATCAGTTCTCTCAATATTTTTTTTCCACTCTGAATACGGGACTTATGGATTTCTAAGGCTTCAACAGCTTCTTGAGACGATAAAAATCGACATCGACGTATTTTTTGTCTGACTTTTGGGGACAAGAAGAAGTCGTTGGGCGATAAATCAGGGAAATACGAGGAATGGGCCATTAGTTCGATGTTTTTCTCCTTTAAGTAATTAAATGAAGGATGATGCGGCGTTGTTAAGTGTTTTTTTCCTAATTTCATGGACGGTTTCCGGCAAACAACATTAACTGTTCTTCGATCCTCTTGCGATAGTACAACAAAAAAAAAAACGGTAACTATCTACTTTTTCAGGTGTTATCGCTTCGGTAGATTAGATTCGTCAAGTGTAGGCCAAACCGAGCAGAAATTAAATTAGAACACTTGAAATTGATTAAGAATGTAACTTCACAGCAAGAATTAGACGCGTACGAGACGGTTTACATAAAAAGCTCTTCAGTCTATTTGACCGTTTTCCGTAGTTTTTCGCACGTTTTAGTTTTCAGGCACGTAGGCGGTTAAAGCAGGTACTTGTAAACAATATTTTTCTTGAAAGTTAGTTTTAGAAGTTTCCCCCATCATTCGGTCGCTGGTTGAGAATGTGGATCATTCGTATCCTCGAAACGGCCGTCCCCTGATTAATTAATTAAAACTTGTATGGTGCAGAGGTTACCGATACTTTTGTGTTATTTACCATACTACGCCACAGTCCTTGCGTAGTTTTATTCAATTTCACTACGTTGTGCTCTCGTTGCAATTTCGTTCCAGTACCTACCTTATTATTGCATTCTTTACACTAAAGCAATTTTGGAACCGCTCTTCGAACGGTTTACCTCGCCCGACCCATCGTCGATTTCCGAAATTACCACGCCACTTAAGAACGCGGCCATCTCGCGTCAGATCATCCGGACGCTCGCCCTAAATGGAGCAGCATCGCGCCGCATTAAACTCTTCAATACAATTAGCATTCAGAACGGCCGGGATAAAGTCGAATGGCGCCCGTGAAATGGCCGTCTGTAGTCCAAAATGCGTTGAATTCAATTTAATTTAGAAACAAATACTCTTGCAGTGATAACCTTCCCCATTTTCTGTGCGGTCTATTTGTGTATACAGTTACTGGCAAAAATATTTATACATTGCGCTTATTGTTTGTTTGTTATTAAGCGCGAATGTAGGTAATACAGGATTTATGTAAAGGTTCTTATCACCTTCCAGGTAAATATCAAAGGATCTTGGAAAATTTTAATTTATCTTTTCATTATCGAGATCCTTTCAAAATAATATTACGTATGGTGTCAAGCCCAATGGCACATAGAGAAGGCATTTTTTGATTTACAAATGCTCATTGTTTGATCAATTGTATAGTTTGCCGAACCTTGGATTTCAAGGACAGCGCCTTCTTTCCCTCGTGTGTTCGAAATTTTGCAATTTACGTAACTACCGACCGGTTTGCCGACTCGATTCGATTGAAGCACCACGAGTATAGTTCTAATCACAAAATTCATAGGTTGCCAAGCAAGCACTCTTTTCCAGGCTTGAATTTTATTTGTTCATATGAGTCACTTCTAAAGGCATTTTACATAAAACCTGGAAACGCCTTCACATCGAAATACTTTGGTGATAGGGTTTTTAAAGTTTTGTGTTGGGATTCCGGATGGGATGGATCTCCCAAAAACCTACCTTTAACACCTTCCTTAAGCAACTAAGTAGCGCGTCGCGCCGTGGATTTTGGAGCCGGAAGACACTTTGCTTGATAACTCAAGAGTACGTTTAAGGCGTTCAATGACAGCGAAGGAAATTAAGAAAAATATTATCTTTAATATAAAAACAACGAAGCACAACACATATTAAAACTGCCCGAGTATAGTTTGCATTTCTCGTGATTAAACAATTAAAAGAAATGTTAAGATAAAATTCTTCTTATGGCAACTTGTGCCACTCACCTTAGGAAAGATCTAGAGTTAGAAGGTAGCAGAAAACTATTAACGACACTAACACTAACGACATTAACTTAGTCTCCCTCCTCCAGATTTTTGTCTCTACTTACCTTTATATCCTATCCCGACAATGTCTTTTTAGATTATCTTATAGGTGGCGCCAACCTTCAAAATATTTACTTTTCTTCTATTTCCAAATTCATTCTGCCTTTTATTCACTGCATCAACAGTTGATATTATAATCAACTGAAAACATGAACAACATTGCTTTACCGAATTCGCCATAGTTTACCAAACCTGAAGAATCCTAGAAATATGAACCGATTGATTAATTTTTCTTGTATATTTTTCATAAAAGTTGCCGAAACGAATATTTTTGCAAGCAACTGTATATTACTATATTTGCTCGAATGGATACGAAGCGGATGTACGCTGTATCTAACGGAGATGGCTCTTCAATCGTCTAGAACGAATAAGAACGAACGTCATCTGTGCACGGGGCACTTGCATTTAGCTAAACACTTACGGAAACGAGTTTTAAATAAAACTCCAAGACGTCTCTCTGCCTGTTTAAGAGGATCGCATTTGCATTTAGGTTGGCAGCGTCGGTGCTTAGGTAGCGCCAACTGCACGCGTATTCTTGTGTGTGTGTGTCTGGTTTCTAGATCTGCAGCGTAATTTCCGCTTCCTCTCGCGCATATACGAGGCTATTAGCAGCGAATTCGAATGTGGGGGTCTTTTCGACTCCGTATTCCGTGAATGGATTGTTAAAATGTATCGGATCGGGTCGGTTTTATTATTAATTTTATTTCGAGGAAATTCCGGCGAAATTACTGCGATATATGTTTTAACATTCAAGCGCTGGAATAGGGAATTTGGACGTGATAGTCGGGATAATGTGCATACAATGTTGATAATTGGAATAATCTCTCATTGGGCATATTGTAGACGTATTTTTAAAGAGGAAAAACTTGAGTTGATTGAAAATTTAATCGTGAGAGTCTATTTCAAATGTGTATCGCAATTGGCCGTGACTTATATTTAACAGATGCTTTTGGTAATAAAAGAGCAAAGAGACGCCTACGCAATTTTTGCCTCTTTACTTCGAGACGAATACGTATTTGATTAACGTAATTTGTTAATTCTAAAAGCAATTTCAAGCGTGTTAGCCTTCAAGTACAAAATTAATTCAAGTTCTATTCATTTAAACGGACGCAGGGTTTTATTGCGTGACGCGTTCGCATAGAGCGGGCACGAAAAATTTTGGGGTTAGTGTTCTTATTCGCTCAATTTAATTTTCAAAAGCCTTGTTATTTGTAATTTACCCTTTTTCAACAACAAAAAGGGTATATAGTAGTAGTGGCGCTAAAACAGAGATCTGAGGAACTCCATTCATTCATTTGATATTAATTCAATTTTGTGCTGCTGCAAAACCGATTTTTTGTCCATAGCTAATCTTTACCTGTTTACTTAAAATTTGAGATTAATTATAGCATCGGGGATTTCCCTGTTGATATAGTAAAACCATCCTGTAACTCCGTTTTCCTGGATAGATGATTTGGTTTCTTTTCGATGCCTCGAACTGTTGTAATGTTAATGGAGTTGGCACTAGAACCTCTACGAGATTGAAATTTTAAATTTGAACTCCAATTAGACTCCAAAATTAAAATATTACCAGAGCTCAAATAATCACGATATTCGGATCTTTAATCTAATACAGGAAGGATTCAAAAGTAGATTGAGGTTTGGTTCTTTTAAATTATAGTCTGTTAATCTCATTTTAAGAATTGATAAGTTTTAAGGCGAAAATGAAAGAAGAAAACATGGCCCTCTCGGTTGCATTTTTTATGATCATATTGGTGGATATTTGTCAATTCTTCTTTATCCAACGCTGCTGTATTTTTTTTTAATTATCTATACTTGTGCATACACTGAGAGAAAGGAATTGGTTCATCCAACAAAGCACCAAATGTTGCATATTTATGCGTTAATTCAACTAAAAATATATTCGTTCAACACTTTATCAATTTAACAGAACTCTTTGCTTTGGTTCAATTAATTTTGCTAAATCAAACCAAATGTGTTAGTAGCGCTGCAAAGCATTTTTATATCAACCACAAAATTCGCTTCACACAACAGACGCAGGCAGAGTTCCATAAAGACATCCTTCTTTATTTAAGACAACATACATTTAGATATGCACACGTGTTCATTGTTGATTCTACGCAAGAATTTTTTTTGCTTTCTATCAACATTCTAATGTAAGTTGGTTGAACGTTGGTCGTTTTAAAATTGATCCAATCCAAAAAAAAATTGTACGGTTTTAAACCGTAAAAATTGGTTGAGTTAGCCAATTTTTGGTTAGATCAACCAATTTCTCCTCTGGCGTATTTCTACCTTATCAATCCATACAGGATGAAACTGAACTAATGAAGGTGATCCGCATTAAGCCATATATTATGTTTCACTGAAATGATTATGTCACAAATCCCCTAGATTGAAATTTCGATCAATACAACTACGTCCGGCAATTAAGATAGCAATTATTTTATGTTTTGGCAATCTCCACTAGCCCCCGCTACTATCGGTAATTCCACTCCCTTCATCTAAATTTAATTTAACTAATTATCGCATTGAAATTTTCCCGGTAAACACCGGGTTACCCTAGCAACCAATCGGAAAAAAAGGGGGCCCTTTTTCGACCTCCCCTTTTCTGCCCCTGTAACCTAAGGACACGACCCTAACGGCAATAACGACAACAACTTCAATACAACATCGTCGCCATAGCGAACATTGTCGACGTTATTAAAATCATTAAAATTTAATTACGATACAACGATGTTGGTAGTGCCATTTGCTCGTCTTATGTTGTGCACGATTGCGTCGGCAAATGGGGAACAAATGGTCGTAAAAAAGCGTAGAAATTGTGCTTTTTATGCGCATTGAATTGTTTACACGTAAGGCGGATTTTTTAAGAACAGAAACGTTTTTCATTTGGGAAAGCTGGGATAGCTTTAATTTTGATGCTGATGTGTTTTGATGTTTCTTTTTGAGGGAGTTTGAGGAACGGTACTCTTCCTTCCCTTCAATTTTTTGAGCTTCTGGTTGTTGGTATATAAAAAAATCACAAGAATTTAAAACTACGGTAATTGTAAATATTACGAGGGTAGTCTGAAAAGTTTTAAGCCTTATCATAAAGATGGTGGTATTCGTAAAAAATATTCTGGGAATTAATTGAGTATGCTTTGAAAGATAATTTCAATCATGTTGGGCGCTCAGTTATAGAAAAAATCAAACATCGAGCCGTCATTAAATTCGTACACTTGAAAGGCAATATATCTAAAATAATGTAAATTAATGCCGAGGTGGACGCTATTTACGTGTGACTGGCGTTAAAATATCGACCCTCTTATCGTCTTTAAGTCGTGATTAGAGGAGCCATGAGCCAAGTAATAAAAAAAATTACTTGCTATTGCACCATATTGTTGACGCAAGAGAATTAACGACAGCCCAAATAGTGGTTCAAGTGAGTGACATCATCGTTTAACGTAAATCTGCAACCAGCAGCGAAGCCGCAAGCCAGGGCCATCATTACCACTAACCGGACGACAAATACGCTTGTGTTTTTTTCTTATATATCCATGTTTATTTGTTGTTAATCTGCTGTTCTGAGACATTTAAATGTTATATTTCTTTTGTCGTAAATTTTAATTCTTTAATAAAATTAGTGTTTATTCCAATCTATTCTTGAGCGTCCTATTTTCAATATTAAATATTTGTTGTGTTTCTGAATATGTTGTTGTAACACTTTTCATTTTCACTTTTTTTTTGTAATAAAAGAATGTTATTTTGACATTAATTCTTTTATTTTTTTTTGTGCATGACCATTTAATTACTCGAAAACCACACAGACTGAAAATCTGAGGAGCTAATTTAGTAAAAGAGTCTCAATTAAATATTTAAAAATAAGCATTTTAAAGTAAGTAGCAATTTTATTGGATTTTCGTTTAAGTTACAATCAGCCTGGTGTAATTCAGCATCCATGGTGGGCAGTACCGTTGCAAGGTGGCCATAAAAAATAACACACCGAAGTACGTTTTAATTAAGCGCTTCTTATTCAAGCAATCTGCTGACTGGAAGACGAATTCCGCACGACATACACTTCAAACAATCCCTAAAGGTGTACGGAATGGCGTAAATGTTTCCTTGAAACAACTCAAAATTCAGATCGTTAATCTACGTAAGGCTTAATATGTAAAAGTACTGTATACGACTGATTTCCATCACGCTCAGCATACGAGAGAGAAACTTTGGAACAAGATGGATCAATCAATACGCCGGATTTACCAAAGGCAAAGCTGCACAAAAAGATCCAATAGAAGGATGGGATTAAACATCAACTGACCTAATTCGTAACTTAGCCAATATATTATATTACCGATAAAATAAAACA
This sequence comes from Oryctes borbonicus, assembly GCA_902654985.2. Lineage (NCBI taxonomy): Eukaryota > Metazoa > Arthropoda > Insecta > Coleoptera > Scarabaeidae > Oryctes > Oryctes borbonicus. Next base: position 5,773,333 of record LR736869.1, on the reverse strand, counting down.
ATTAAATAAAATAAAGCACGTAACAACGTTCATGACGGCCAAAAACTATAACCATTACCTATAGCATCGGGAAAGTTCACCAAAAGAAGTTAGATGCAGGTTAGAGAGATAACAGAGACTGTGTGCGTTTTGAGAGAACGTGTTTGTAGAGATTTTGAAAAGCCTGAAAAAGTTAACCGCACGTTGGCTCGTTGCAGCAGCTTAAGCGAAATAAGTCGGAGTCAATTAATGACTGCAGATGACACCGATATATTCCCGAAGCCAAGGCACGGTTGAAGCAGTAGACTGCGAAAGGTGAATCGGCTCCGAAATATTCGAGGACTGTTCCATCGGCTAGGGAAGTGATGGCCGCCTTTTTTGGGCGATCGACGATTTTGAAAAAGGAGCAAAAAGCAATAATAGGGCATAGTACGCATTATTACTTATCGAGCTGAAGGGAAAAACGGCCGCATGCTTCTTGGGCTCAAAGTTTCTCTCGGAGGACAGAGATTTTCATCCAATGAGGAGGCCATCACACTCGCAAGTGCCTATCTTGCAGAAGAAGATGTCAGCTATTGTTTGGACAGAATGAAGAGATGGGAGTATCGTTGTGAGATGTGTATAAATTTACAAGCAAACTATGTTGGGCTATAAAATTGACAAAAAATAAAAGATTATCCTCGTAGGTAGATCTTGTGTAGATGAGTCCTACGGAATTTCTACCAAAGCTGTGTATTTAATTAAATGCTAGAATCAAATCATATTATGTCCCCGATTAATCAAATAAAATTAAAATTTCAGTGTTAAAAAGAAGGCCAATTTTAGACTTGTTGGTTTTTCAACATAAAAAGATATTCACAAATATCTTTCTACCAGAGTATCCATCTGTCTCCATTCCAATTAATACGTTGAAAATTGAAATTTTCATATTTCCTTTTTTTCGCCAGCTTCCATTACATCCTTTCCATCCGTTACCCCGCAAGCGATGATGCGTCGTTTCTTTTGTAATTACTTATTGACGCGATGGTATGCAATCGGGCTAAAAATTCAATGCGTCCCGTCCCATCCCGCTTCCGCTTCCCGGATAGCAGACGATGACGATGACCTGGTATTCGTTAATATTCCAGGGTCTTTGCGGAACAAAGCGGACGCTTCCAACTAAAAATGAGGACGAAGATCCTTTCATTCGTTCATCAGAATCCGTTCTGCTGGCTCAGCTCGACGCTTCGAAGTATACAGGAGTGATATTTGCGTTTCTGGGTCAGCTACATTTACGACAATGCCCTATTTTTTGTTAATAATGGGCTTCAATTTTCACACCATAGAAGGTTTTATATGAGCTACATGTTAATTTAGACTTATCGAAGTCGTTATGGATAAAGGACTTTAGGTCGAAAAGAATAAAAGATAGCCTCGTGAGGTAATTTTTAATATTCTTCAGTATTGAACAGAGTACTTATATATTAAACGGATGATAATTATCCCGGAAATAGGAGGCAACTTTTACACTTCCTGTAATACCGGAAATTTTATCTTTGCCTTCAAAAAACGCGAATCCTTAAATTTATCGACGAGATTCTGATACTTTCAGCCCCTCTTACGTCGTGTATTATTAGCAAAAGTACCATTCGAGATATGATTTAGAATTCGTGTCTCGATCCGGGCAACGCTTGTCACATGTTTCGGATCGCTGAACATACCCTTTCCACGTTCGTTTTCTCTTGGAAGCTCACCTCGTTTTCACCCTCCTCTTCAATGACGTAGTACAAGAGAACCAAGCCAAGGAAGTTGAACGAATGTATGCAGGTTGTTGATGTCAAATGTAGCCATTTGTAATTCTTTTAGTGTAACACCCCCCATAAAATTTTCTGATTCAGAAGTAAACGGTGGCTATTTCTTTAACCAGTTAAATAAATAAAAGGGAGAGGTGCTTGACGACGTGTGTAGTTTTATAAATTTTTTTTTACAGGAAAATATAATTTATAGATCTAAGAGTTGACAGTTACAGCTATAAATATTACGAGGGCGGGGTTTTAAGTTCGCGGAAGGAAGGGGTTACAGAAAATGGGTTACTTCCTGCCAGATAAATAGTTTGGGAGATATCGTCAATCAAACAAATAAATAGGCTGGAAAGCATCGAATATGGGGAATATCGAACATTATATCATAAAGTTCCCGGACTAAGAATAAGCTAGCAAGGTCTTCATCTATTGCACGAAAAGAAACAATGTAATGTGGCAAAATTCCAGGAATGGTTGAGGCGTTCGAAAGAATCATTTACAAGCTTTTTCACGACTACCTGGCATGACAAGGCTTAAACCAAGAGGGATTACGTCCTGCAAAAACAATACGTTCGCGTGAATTTTTGGACCACTGAAGCAAGGATACCAATGGAACATTGGGTTGGGATGCGTCTAGGGATCATATTTGTGCTCAAAATATGAACCAGCGACCAAGCAAGTCTCTAGGAAGTGGCATAAAAGTGGTATACCACCATCAAAGTAGTTAAAGGTGAGTTGGTTAGAAAACGACTTCTTAAAACAAAGATGGAATCGCCGATTGGAGAAGAAAGGAGGGAGCTACCGTAACAAAACAATCCACTAAAGAAAGAAAGGTATCCTGCTCCTTTGGCTAGAGTGCAAAGGTAAAGCTTCACTGATTGCCCTGTATACGCTGAGTTTCAACAAATAATGGTGACGATGGAGAAAGCTGCGATTTTCGCTTATTTTGAAGATAAGGAGATTTAATAAAAAAATAAAATAGATAATAAATAGAAAATAAAAAAGATTCAATATGTGATAAATGTGTACATTGAGTATATTCTTCACAGTTCTTCTATTCCATTCCACGAACCTAAAATGCATCTTTATGTAAATTCCATTAAAGATTTGTACCCTGCTGAATCTATATATTATTTTCAATATTCAATCAACATGGTGAAACACCTCTGATGACCCAAAGAAAGCATCGGTCAATAAATAATTTCTTTTTCTCACGCACCATGTAGATTTTGTCCCATTTAACTAAATCTCCATTTCTTACCGTTTGCGAGATCGCAATGTTGACCACACTAATGAAGATAGCCTGTGCGTATAAACAGATACTTGCACATGTAGGATATATGTACACTGCCGTTCAGAGAAGTTCGGTCGGTTGGTAAAAAACATGAAAAGGTTACAGAAACAAACGAAACTAAAAACAACATGCAATTTTATTGTATGTACAGGTAAAAAAGACAAAAATAAATAAATAAAAAGTTATTCTGGCCTAATATAACATACTGAACATTATTTTTTTTTTTCATCGAAAAAACCTCCTTTGCTGTTAATCACCGCTCGAACTATTCTAGGCGTTCTTTCGATAAGTTTTGTTAAAACGGATTGTGGAATATTAATCCATTCATGTTGCAGAATATTCCGTAAATGTTCTTGTGAAGTTGGGCATATTTTTCGGATCCTCCTGTCCAGTTCATCCCACAACAACTTTATAGGGTTCAAATCTGGGCTTTGTGGGGGGCCATGTCATTACTTTCAGGGTGTGCTGTTTTTCTTGCTCCTTTGGATAGTTCTTCCACACTAACGCAGTGTGTTTTGGGTCGTTGTCATGCATGAATGTAAAGTTACGGCCTATTATACGCAATCCTGATGGCACTGCATGATTCTGGAGTATTGCAAAATAATTTTCCTTCCTCATTACACCCTGCACTCTGCATAAATCTCCCGTCCCAGCAAAGGAGGAACATCCCCACACTAACACAGAACTACGTCCTCGCTTCACTGTAGACACAGTGCAGTTCGGGATCACTTTTCGGTTTTAGATCTTCGGACATAAACTCGTCGATTTTGCCCAAAAACCTCAAACTTTGACTCGTCACTCCAAAGCAAGTGTTTCCATCATCTAACGACCAATTTAGATGAGAACGGGCCTACTTTAGCCGCTTTGCTCTGTTGCCCCGACGTAATAAAGGTTTTCGAATGGCAATGCATCCATGAAGGTCCGCTTGTTGAAGTCGACGTTTTACCGTACTCGCCGAAACTTGTTCTGCACGGCCGCGATTGACTTCGGCTGCTATTTGTGGCGCTGTTAATTTTCTATTGCGTTTGCTTAATGATACAATTCTCAAATCTTCAGCTTTTGTTGTTTTCCTAGATGCTCCGGGACGAACAAGATTTTCTATAGTTCCAGTTGTCCGATATCGCTTTATGATGTCATTTACTGTTGAATTTCTCATATTTATTTTGTCAGCAATTTGTCGCCCCGAATATCCTTCTTCAAACAGCGTAATAATGCGTGAACGTTTTTCTACACTGGTAGGCTTGCCACGTGCCATTTTGAAGTAAATTTTCTTAAAACTTTCGCGCAAAAACGACGGATGCACACCAACACACGTTTAACAGTAAAATGAAGCAAATTTATATCTTTACGCCTGTGATAAATAAACAAGAGTGATAGTGCGGTATATTTCCTAAATGTATTGTTCGTTAATAATCCCCAAACGACCCGTTTCAAAAGATCGGTACTTCCGAGAAATTCTTGGAATGATAATAAAAGGGACTTTATTGTGGTTGTCGCAATATTTCTACTTTACATAATAATTCATGGCTTTAATCCCTTAGAAAAGAGTGTACGCTTAATATTTTTCTAATTTTATGTATTAATAATTGTATACAGTGTGATATAATAGATTTTTATTGTATGACCGAACTTCACTGAACGGCAGTGTACATACGCGGAAGAAACTTAATAGTGTTTACAGACGAAGCGACGGGAGAAGAATCAATTTTGCCGATATGAAAGAGCTGCTACGTAGTAATGCAGTGGATTATTAAAGTTTGATGTTGTCAGTTTTACTGTAAATTCCTCGGAAAGTTGCGGACCAACGACCGTGTACGTGTATTGCCATCAGGGTGTACAAGTTACAACATACGGCCGTTGTATTAGGTATTGCTCGTGGCTATATTTCTGTTGAAAACGTTATTTTCCTTGTTTCGTTGTCGAGACAATGCGCTTGCTTTTGGAATTTATATATTAGCCTTTGTACTGGCCGTTGCTTTTTATTTGCACTGCTGATGCTGTATTGAGTTGATAGCCACATCTAATTAAGCTTCGCTGTTTCACTGAATATTTCAATACAACGTATGGAGGGATTGCTTGAAGGCAGTAGGTACGGGAAAAATGATGAAACTTGAGAACAATCATGCCACTGCATGATAAATTATTTTTTTTAAATCTTGGAATAACTTCCAATTAGCACACGAAAAGATCCTGAACTGTATTAATTGATAAGTTCTTTAGGAGTTTTTCTTAAAGTTAATGAACAAGGTGATACCTTGTTATGTGTCACCTAAATATTACGATTGTCAACCAAATTTATCATTCTAACCATGATATCCTTTTCTCTGCTAATACACAGCGTAGGTGAGTTTATTTTGATGGAATTTTAAATATCAGGCCAGGATAGCGGAGAATTTTACTTGAATTGAGTAATCTTCTACTATCTATTTGAAATGTACAGTACAGCGTTGCTTTCCTTCAGTTCACGGATGGAGTTTTGTCAATACTAGAACATTGGGCGGAAATTGGCGTGTGAACTGCTTCTAGAATTGCGGAATGCTTTTGGTAGCGTAGATCGTTGTATTCTTTTGCGCAAGTTAAGGTGCACAAGGTGTAGAGCATAATTTATTAAGATCCCATCTCTCTAACGGGAAGCAAATTAATGCTTTAAGGTCAGAGGTGTGAGGTGTCTTCCAAAGGGGTTTACTGAGTCCGTTAATAATAATATTGATCATATCGTTCAGGCTTTTAAACATCTGCTAATTATGTTGATGACACGAGCCTATGACGATGAGATGATAAATACTTGTACTAAGGAAGACAGAGCAATTGTTATTTCTTGATATAATCTCAAAATAATAGGATTTCCCGAACTTTGGCGAATATTTCGCTAATAACCTTTTCATTTGACATGAATCGCTTTCCGCCAAAACATTTTTTCAATATGATGGATGGGGCAATAGTTGGAACTACTTTTGTTGTCACCAATTGCCAATGAGTGGACCAGAGGGTTCTCTCCCGAACTAAATATGAGATAGGAGTCAGGACAAGTGATGAGGGAAGGGAAATGATGGAAATTATGCGATTTTTTCGGTGCGCTACTGGTATTCCAAAATTCACTTCTCACGTCTTTATTTCGAAATTCAGGCGCGCAGTTAGATGATCGTACAGTAGGCAATATGACAAGAATTTCTGAGTAATTTTTAAGAGTTTAACATTGTACCAATACAAATCTCAATGATGTGCGGCTTTATTTCTTATTCAAGGAGTCGTGACCAAACCCCAAAAAATCAACTATATTTGACCAGAAGAGAAATTATTAGCATTGTCTTTCGGGAATTATGCGAATTATGGGAAGTAAGTTTATGTCTGCTTATATACCCAAAAAGACTTTCAAGGAAATTGCTCCTTGTAAAAGAAAAAATTGGGTCTAAAAGTGTTTAATATAATTTCTTCGTGAATAGTTTTGGAACGAAAAGATCCTCTTTTAAAGCAGGCTTTATTTGTCGTTTTACCAGGGACGTCGTCGCCGCTACAGCTAGCCGAAAAAACAAGCGACTCCAAGAAGCTACAGAAAACAATTTCAAACTCTTTTTAGTGCTTTTATATTAACGACTGTTACACACATATCGAACTAATTGATAAATTGGCACGAGTACGTTGGTACTATGCCGAAAAATAGATCTAGTATACCATAACTAATAAAAATAACGAAAGGGGGGGGGGGGGGGGGGGGGGAGCACATGGCCATGAATAGAAGGAAATAAATAACTTGGAAAGAAGTAATTTACATAGTGACAGTAAGCAAATAGTAAAATTTGGAGGTTACAACATGATTGAGACAACAGACGTTATATTGGATTTTAACAAGAATTTTCTTTTAATATTTTGTTCACAAAACAGTTTAAAATTGTTACAAAGTTTACCAAACCAAATTTCATATTAGACTTTGTGGAAGGAATTATTGAAAAATATGCAGAAAGTACGAATTTGGATGTTTGAAGAAATACTGGCTGTATACGGGGACGATTGTCCTCAAAAGTCGGTTATTCACGAACGGCCAGAATTATTTAAACATGGTCGAGAATGATGGACGATACCCATTTGTTTAGGACGGTCTATTGTTATTGAAGAAACCAAATGTTTGGTATTGAAAGATGCAAGATTAAAGAAGAGGCAATTATAAGCTTTATTGGAAGTTTCAGAATTCTCTTGGAATTATGAAGTTAGTTCGCGAATCCTTCCGCCATTGCAAATGCGTGCCCAGATAGGGACGTGCGAACAAAACAAACCGCGAAAAGCTTTGTGGAGATTAACTAGATTTAATTATCAATCGACTTGTAACGGGAGATGAACCTGAGTCCATTATTTTGACTCTTGGCCAAAATAAGAATCAATGTAGTGGCTCCAGCCCTCCCAAAGAGTCACTATTTTTTTGGACTTTTAAGGGATTCTAATTATCGATTATCTAAATAAGAAGAGTACTATGCAAGATTAAGCATCGCCTCAGAGATGGTATTAAAGTGAAAAGGCGCAAGGTGCCCTGTTGCTCCAAGACAACTTACCAGTCTGCAAATCCAGACTTCCAACAGCTGTCGATATTGAATGTGGCTCTAAAGAAATTCTCTATCCGATGGATAGAGAATTTCTTTGGAAGAATTTCTTATGGTTCAGATTTAGCTCGCTCTAACTATTTTTTGTTTCCAAATCTCAAAAAACACCAAGAGAAACAAAATTTATGGCGGATGACGAACTTATAAAGGTATCTTGCGGACAAACCAAAAGAATCTTTTTATAATGAATTACAGATGCTAAAGCAAGGGGCCTCTACTCAGGAATAAATTCTTATTGCTGTTCCAATCTTTTTTTTTTCGTATCTAGTCCGGCAATAGAAAAGGGATGTTTATGGCGTTTGAAGCAATTTCCACTTTCATATCTTTATTTTTTCCTAAAATAGAGGAAACCAAATGTATTTTTTCTTAACTTATTAACACTTACCATACATGAAGTGTTTCTTTGACTTTACAGAATCTGCTTCTGGTTCTACGTATGTACACGCTGCAAGTGCGTTAAAAATACATCAAGCGATAGAAGAGGGTCATATTACCTCCGAGATCGTCTTATACAATGTCCTCTATCGTACTCTTCTGCCAACGTTTGATAATAGTAATGTTATTTTATGGTTTACGGCCTTCGTCGGATGGGCGTGTATATCCCCGGGTAAATTGTACCTCGTTCGGCTGGCAAATTTATGTGCGTCAAGCACATTCGATTTCCTTGTAACGCTAATAATAAAAGTTTAGATAAGGTTTATCGGTTTCGAATGGAAACATTAAAAGCGTAAATTCGAAGCTGTATTTTACGGGATTCCCCGCCGACCGTTCGGCCGAGCGCGAGAGATATTGGTTGTCTATCACGCCCCCATTCCGTGGGGGAATTGAAGTAACATTTTAACCATTTTGTTCAGTCGTTAAGTTATATTGGAAATGGCTGCTGTTTGGCTTCGGAAAATATGGGATATTTAATGCTAGCGTTAGTGAAAGACAATTTTGATGTTTGTTTGGCACTGAGACGCAGATCGATGTTTAACAAATAGTTTTGCAATTTCATCTTTTAGTGTATTTTTTTTTTAAAGAAATGATTTGGTTCATTTACGTTTATTATGCTACACCTTCCAGTCTATAGACAAGGGGGAAAAAGAGGAGAAACAGCAGCGATAAATCTATTCTTATTCAACAACAGTACCTACCTACTGTGTACAAAGAGTTATGCCTAAGCGCGTTGTTTAAAAGGGAAACAGAACAAAAGTTCCGTGTGATAACAATGTTTATTTCCCAAAAAAAAAAGAAAAATTAACAAAAGGTAGCCCAACAGTTTAACAAAGAAAGTTATCAAGTTTGAAAGTTTGGATAGATCCAAATACCTGGCAGAAATCAGGAGACCTATTTTAAATAGATTCAAATACACGCTCTAGCTTTACACGGCGTTAAGCGACCTCAGTCCAAATGGTTATTCAAGAATATTGTAAGCATACGCGGTTTTACGGTTGCCCTTCAAGATTTTGTTGGTTCATGGTTCGTGTAACTACCAAGACTAAAGAATATTTTTAACCAAAATCGTCTTTCTAGAGGCGTTGTTGTTCAAAACTAACTTATTCTAATCAGATACTAGAAGTTACCAAACTTAAAATTAAATCTGCAAAATTCAATGTGTTAACTTGTAAATACACTAAATCTTCAACGCAGTGGAAGGTTGGAATGACTCGACTAGATTTTATTTCTTGGGTTGGTTCAATAATAATAATAATTTTTATTAGTGCTATTACACAAAAATAGTGCTTGCACAATCCACACAAACATAGCTATTACAATTCAGATATTCATCGACCGAATACAAAGCTCGAGAAGGTAAATATTTTTTAATTGTCCGTTTAAACGAAGAAATCGGTAAATCCCTAACAGTGTTTGCGATAATATTATAATACTTGATAGCACAGTAGCTTACTCCGTCTCTGCTTTTTGCTAACCTACGAAAATTTGATCGTAAATTGTCATTATGTCTGGTGTAATGATCGTGAATCATAGAATTAATTATATATTTATTTAAGTTGGATTTTACATAAGTAACACATTCAAAAATGTACAAGGAGGGAGTTGTGAGAATTCCCAAAAGATCTAAACGAATCTCTGCAGTTATCCATAGATCCAACGCCAGATATTAAGTCTTATACATCTACGTTGTAGAGCAAATATTTTATTAGAATGAGACGAATGGCCCCAGTTCGATATGGCATATGACAGACTTGACTGGAACAGACCATAGTAAACACAACATAGAGAATTAACTGTTAATTTGGAACTTAAAGATCGTATCAAGTAAATTGTTGATGCTTGGATAAGGCATTAACATGACTCTCCCAAGTGTTAGTGTCATCCAGATAAACACCTAGAAATTTGACAGGTTCATTTGGTGAATCATTTTCGCAAGGTCGTAATGTATTTTCTCTAGATTAATGCTAAGCTTGTTTGCAGAAAACCAATTTTTGATGTTTATATTTATACTATCAGTTTCTTTTTTAAGGTCAACTAAAGATCGATTATAATAAATCGCTGTTGTATCGTCTGCAAAGAGGATAAAATTTGTATTGTGATCACAATATTCTAAATCGTTCATATAAATTAAAAATAATCAGGGACCAAGAACAGATCCTTGAGGTACTCCATGCTTAATAGTAAGAATGACCGAAGAAACATTGAAATTTACGAACTGCAATCTATCACCGAGGAAAGACGTAATAAGTTTAATACTATTAGTGGAGAGATTAGAATGTGCTAATTTTCTGGCTAAAATAGAATGGCTAATACAATCAAACGCCTTCGCGAGGTCGAAAAATGTGGCATAAGTGTAATATTTATCCTCGAAGTTATTTAAAACTAAATTTTGATAGGTTACTGATGGCAAAATTTGCTCCTAAAGCTATGTAGACAATAAAAAGTAAATAAAAAATTACTATTGTAATAATTAGTTATTTGATATTTTAAAGCTTTTTCAAATATTTTTGAAAACACTTTTTCTTTTTGAAAATAAGCGCAACCACTGACAACTTCAAAGCTTTAGGGGGTAATAAGCGGCCCCAATACACTGGTTTATTAAATTAGTTAATGGATAAATTATGATGTTTTTCAGAGTTTTAATGATTTTTGAGTTAATATTATAAGCGTCCTTGCTAGAAGAGTTGTTTAAACTATCGATAATACACCTAATCTCCAAGAAAGAATGAAATGAAAATGATACGTTAGATGGTATAGATTTGCGCAGATATTCGTTGAAATCGGTGTTCGTTGGCGGCAAATCATTTAAGATATTTTCAAAAGCAATATTCATAAAATAGCTATTAAAAGCATTAGCATTAGCAGAAAGATAGGTTTATTGTGTTCTATAGAGCTTTTATTTCTAACGACATTCCACAACGCACAAAAGCTGTTTTATGACTAGTTATATAATTATCAAGTGCAGCTACTTTAGTTTTTCTTAATTCACGTCTATAATTGTTGCGTGAAGTTCTTATATAATCATTAGTGATTAAGTTCGGCTTATCTTGTATTTATTGCTTTAGAAAAGTTTAAATTTTCACGTAAATGGTATGAGTAATCGTTAAACCAAATAAACATTTTTATGAGAATTATTACTTTGATTTAGTTTGGCTTTTACTGGAAAGCATAGATCCATAGATCGTGTGCTAGTTTCGAAGAACATATTTGTTTTTATATCTAAATTGAAATATGTGCTATTTATAAAAGACCAATCAGTCTCTAGCAAAGTATTGTAAAGCTGAAACAAACCCCATTCAGCGTTAGGAGCGTGAAACAGATTTGTACGGATTATTGCAAAACCCTAGAAGGAGATCAAAATGGACCGATGTAAAAGCCATTGTAAGATCTGAAGTAATCAAATTTCCATCAATATTTGAGAAATAATTGTCTAAACATGCATTGCCTTGAGTAAAATTATTATTAAATGGAATTAAAATGATAGAAAGTAATGTTGATAAACAATGACGCAACATCTAAGAGATCAGTTCTCCGGCAATTTAAATTGATTAACAAACTGAAAAGATATAATTTGCAGTTAATGCGGTCTGCTAAAGCAACAGATAAAATTTTCGATAAAATTTTTTTTGAGTTAATTGTGGGACGTAAAGAAATATTTCTTTTGTAGATTTTTGGAAGGCAATACAGTTTTGGAAAACTGGAAGCTGTTTTTTAATTTTTCCGGATATTTCACTCTTATTATTCAGCCTGCTTATTAACTCATCGAACGTTCTTTGTATGGTTTCAATAGGATAACGCGATAACATTTTATAGATGTAATAATAAGTTAGTTTTTTCAATGCCATTCCTCATATTAATAGCCAATTAATCCTAGTCTAAGTGGTCGAAGTTATACAAGCTAGGAAAGCTATTTATGTTGATCACATGTCGATAAACTGGCTGAAGGCTATCATTTTCTGATATGATACAGAAAATAAAAGCGCTGCCAATTGAATTTATCGCACTCTAATACATAAATCACAAATTCTAAAATTAGAACATTTGAGAAAAAATTGTCTAAACATGCATTACCTTGAGTAAAATTATTATTAAATGAAAATTAAACCATAAGTTTTGAAAACATTACATAGAATTACATAGCATAGTTATCCAACGTATTAAATTTGACCACTTGTAACTAGAGAATTACGAAAACAGTTATCCAATAATTCAGATAAATTATTTAAAAATACAACAAAATTACCTGTTGGTGATCTGCATATTGTTACAATGTAATATTGACCATATTTGACTCCGGATACTTCAAAATCGCCTTCGCGACATGTTCAAAATAGAGCAATTGAAGCGGAATTACGTATTTATTCAGCTGGGTAGACTGCAGGTCGCCTTTAGCGCGTTGCCTCAGCCTCTACTACACCTGAACTCCACGGTATCCTCAACGGACGCTCGCCTTTAGCGCAACGCGGTTATTATACCTACCAAAAGGACGAGGAAAATAACTGTGAGATGAAAATTTGTACAACGAAACCTGAGTACATACTTAATGCTTGACTAAAGTTCCCACACAGAAATTTCACTTCGCTGGGTTAAGCGTCGAAGTCCGGCAAATCAAGCTCATCAGTACTCTAAATTCAAGAAAACTACGTTCTCGTAACCAGATAAACTATATTTCTTCTCTGGGAGGAATAAAGCTGCAAAATTTAGCGTAAAACCTTCCTTAAGGAACACCCAACTCGTGTTAAATCTTAACGGAAAGAGACCTCCAAAAATGAGAAACCTAAAGTTCTACAATAAAATAGTTTTTGTGATAAAATATCATTCAAATGGACCAATCAGAGAAGCTATCGAAAAATACCCAAAATAATACGCCTTCCGTTGAAACGCTAGAAAAATAGACCACGAAAAGTAACGTTCTTAAAATATTTCTAGAAAGGTCATGAAAAATAAAGACAAAGACATCTGTGTAAAATTTCCCAAAAATTATCGAAGCCATAAATATGATAAAAGAGATGCAATAACAGAAGAATAAAAACTTTACGATGATATTGGCGCGAATGTGTGATATGGGTTGCCTAACTACGCGACATTGTAAAAGCGCTTTGGGGAAAAATTAGAGCCAAAAGTGCGATACTGGGTGGTAACTGCAAAGTGAACGGTTAGCGCGTAACAATTATCAAAGAAAATGAATTTTGTAAGTGCTTAAAAGGAATCTCTTGACAACCCTGTACGATCTCTTATCAGGTTCCATTTCTAGATAATAACAGAAAAGAATGTTGATAAACAATGAAGCAACGTCTAAGAGATCAGTTTTCGGGCAATTTAAATTAACAAACTGAAAAGATATAATTTGTAGTTAATGCGGTCTGCTAAAGCAACAGATAAAATTTTCGATAATTTTTTTTTTATCTAATTGTGGGACGTAAAGGAATATTTCCTTTGTAGATTTTTGGAAGGCAATACAGTTTTGGAAAACTGGAAGCTGTTTTTTAATTTTTCCGGATATATCAATCTTATTATTCAGCCTGCTTATTAACTCATCGAACGTTCTTTATATGGTTTCAATAGGATAACGCGATAACATTTTATAGATGTTATATAAAGCTAATTTTTTCAATGCAATCCATTATATCAATAGCCATTAATCCTAGTCTAAGTGGTCGAAGCCATACAAGCTAGGAAAGCTGTTTATGTCGATCGCATGTCGATAAACTGGCTGAAGGCTATCATTTTCTGATATGATAACATTAATAAAAGCGCTGCCAATTGAATTTATAGCACTTTAATACATAAATCACAAATTCTAAAATTAGAACTTCCACTTTAATGAATAGTAATGAACAGCACGATGTCTCCTAGTAGTTTTTAATTAATTCCGTCGGGCAGGCGGTTCACACGACTTCGTTGTTTATTCAATAAAGAAATTAACGCGATCCTCTCCCAAAACTTAATTACGTGGAAAATTTTGCCCAATTTAATTAACAAAGCTCAATAAGGCTACGCTAAACTCATACGAGCCACACACCCAGTTCATGTTCATCAGTGGCAACACATGCTAGACATATCTCCTCCCTACACCATACGCGTATAAGTAAGAAAATAATAATAAAATAGTAACTAGTAAGTTAGAACGGCGACATAGGGGAATTAGAGCGCCCTCTACTCCGGTGACTAACGTACTAGCGGACGTACACTAGTGCTCAGCGAGCTCAGGTCACGATATTTCAAATCGGAATGGAATTGCTTCCATTCAAACGTAGCGCTTGGAGTAATTACAACGCGGCGCTCGGGCTAATATTAGAAATGAAACGGCGATTCACGGCGGACAATAAAGCGATTTGATGGCGATAAGTTTTACTGCCCAAATATGAAGCGGACGTCGAATGGCGTCGTCATAAAAGTGTCTTGGGGCTGGAGAGGATTCGGTATGCATTATTGAGTCGCGCATCAATGCATGATTGAAGCGCTGATGGGCAACCGCTATAAATAACAAAAGACGAGCGTTTAATGGATACTAAAGTGCTTTTGCTGGGATCGGACGATGTCGTGGTGAGATTAAAATTGAATATTTATGTTCTCTAGATAGTTAAGAAGAAACTTGCGTCTTCGAACAAGGATCACTTGAATGGCAGATTTCTAGTAAATGTTCTTCAGGTGAAGATGTTTTATGTCATCATTTCAACGATGATCTCAGGAACATCTTAAAAGCGATAAACAACCACGAGTAACATGAAATAATCTGATTTTCTTATATTAAAGTCGCGTTTTTTCTATATTCCAACGAGTTCAAACCGACCTCGATGATATAACCACATTTTATGTTTCGAAACGTCGTGTGTGTTACAATCCCAAGACATCTACGAATACAGTGCTGGGCAACCTTCAAGTTAAAGTTACAGCGATAGCAGAGGCTGTGGGCATCTCGAAAGAACGTGTTTGTCATATTTTGATCGAAGATTTGAGCATGAAAAAGCTATCCTTGCAGTGGGTGCCGCGCTTGGTTTCTTAGGACCAAAAACTCATTCGAAGCAGTTTGAGCGATGTTAGTCGGAGTTTAAGCAACAATTGACAAATACACCAGCAGTACGCCTGAAGCCAACGCACAATCGAAACCGTGGACTAAAAAGGGCGAATCTGCTCCAAAAAAGCCAAAGGCTGCTCCATCGGTTGACAAGGTGAAGGTGACTGTTTTGTGGAACAGTTATGTTAATCGACTATCTTGAAAAAGAAGAAACGATAACGCAACTCGACAATCCGAAGGCAGAAATTGCGGGAAATCAAAACTGGCGTTGTCAGTTCAGTGGTCGCAATGGCAAATAGTCACAAATTGGGCTTCGAATTGATGGACCATCCTCTCTATGCATCAGATCTGGCTCCCAGCAATTTTTTTTAGTTTCTTAGCTTCGCTCGATTTTCAGAAGGCCACCCCATTCACGAACGCCTATTTTGCAGAACACGAGATGGGAGCTTCGCTGGGAACAATGTGTAGATTTATAAGACAACAATGCAATTCCTTAGAAAGCGAAAGGCACTGATTCACCTGGGGAAGTCTTTATTATTACTTCCTGATAATCTGTGTGCTCAGTAACAAATTGGAAGTTGAAACTTCTAGACTGCACAGCTTGCTCAGCTTATTTTTGAGAGTTTATGGGATATAGATGGGATCACAATATTGCCCCATCTTTAAGCTGCCATAATGACCTGTTCATGGTAGATATCACATTTTTCTTTGTCAACTTGGGAATTTTCGTTCGTATCACACTGAAATTATGCGAGATATCGTAATTTTAATCGATTTTTGCAATTATCTCTTTTTTATTTTTAACAGCGGTAGGCCAGTGTGAGTTGGTCTTCAGAATTATATAGCATGTTCTCTTCTTTGATGGAACATCCTCCCTATTCATCAGATCTGGCTCCCAGCAATTTTTTTTAGTT
>LR736869.1:5708272-5757307 GCA_902654985.2 Oryctes borbonicus | reverse complement strand
ATTATTCCTTCCTGATAGACTTCTAGACTGCACAGCTTGCTCAGCTTGTTTTTGGGAGTTTATGGAATGTAGATGGTAGTTTGTCAACTTGGGAATTTTTGTTCGTATCATACTGAAATATGCGAGATATCGTAATTTCAATCGATTTTTGCAATTATCTCTTTTTTATTTTTAACAGCGATAGTGAGTTGGTCTGCAGCACTATATAGTATGTCCTCTTCTTTTCTCGTAGAGATTTAACATAACGTAAGCGATTTATCAAACTATTTAGATCAACGATTTCTAGGCATTTAACGAAAAATTTAAACTTAATCCTAACGCAAAGAAATTTAACGTGTCCTACAAAAGAAATGAATACAACAAAGCAGAATATTCATCATAGTGGTGCAGAAATTAAACCACGACCTCCTCAGAGGTACTTATTTGAAAATGGTATAATTTGGGTACCATCGCGCATAAAAAGGTGGTGAGATTTTAAGCCAACACCCACGAAATAAACATTTTGGATTCAACATGGAAGAAAGTCGCTTGCATAATGCGGTTCCACTAATAGACGTGCTGGTGCGACCATCCAAAATTTCGCTGAGCCAAATTTGCGTAACCGCACTGCAAGAATTTAATGACGGCTGGATATTTTACAGAGGCAGTAACATCGACCGACACAAACGACAACTCAGTGTTCAACATGGCTAAAATTTTTAAAAGTACCATTATATTGCCAAGATATTTTTGATAAGTTCATGTTAAGGCTTGAAACCTTTCTACCGTCGTATTTCCTTGAAATAATTGTTCCGTTCAAATGTAATAGGCCTATTAGAAAAATTATCTTTGAAAGTTAATTGAAGCCGCATGAAATGTTCAATAATAGTCCTCACCAAGTTGAATTCCATGAAAGAATTGAAAAATTCATACTTTCAACCCGGTTTATGTCGCTGCTTCCTGAAGGGCAGGCATGCGTTTCTTTGGCACTAGAGGACGCCAAGAAATGCCGAGTTTGTCGTTTTGAAAGTTGTGGCATTAACTGGGAGGCAACAGCGATAGAAGGTAGAGATAAAAAATACTCTCGAAACCACGCTGATGACGCCGGGTAGGCAGAAACATGTCCATGTGTTAATGTAATTTTTTTCTCTCCTTTTGCCGTGAATTATTCCATCAATACCATGAGGAAGCTAAGCTATCTTAGCATTATTTTTTGGTTATTGTTTCTAGGCATTTTCTGATGTGTTCTGTTTACAGTCATACTTATTCATCTCTGCACCAAAAAATTCAATTTTTTTAGCATGGCTTTTATTCATCATTCAGATTAACGTGAACTACATGACTGAAAATTGTGGACTTTTGAGACGTAAGTTTTTGCAGCGACCCGGCGGAACTCAGAATTTAAAAAACTCGCAAATCACCGATTTAAGTTTCCGCTGATCGCAATGCAAACAGTATATCTTTACGAAATCTCTGTATCTCTTCCATACCCATTTATGACGCAAATACTCTCGTGACTTTCACCCTATCCTTAATTCTTTCACGAATACGCTCTTCGAAAAGCTCGTAAATACAAGTTATCTCCGAGAGTTCCTCCACCTACTCCTTCTTGGCGGTGCCAGCGACATTACGCGGATTCTTTTTTATCTGAGAAGAAGTAAATGGTGTCCTAATCATGCGTATAAGTATTCCCGACATGTACCCGTCCCGGTTACAACGCAGTACGTCTTCCATCCAACCATCACGGCCGTATTCGATGCCCCAAGGAACAAGACTCTCCTCTCGGAAGATCCCCATCAATATACGCCTGGAAATTGTTATTGTCAACGTATCTTTTCCTCCTAATGCCTACGCCGTGCAAAGGAGACGAGAGGCGGCGGCCGGAATGTAATCCTCGATGGTAATGAAACTCTAGAAACGGTGTTACGTGTAGTAGATGGTAGCGACGCTGTCAAGAGCTGGTCGTAGCGTTAACTAACACCGAAAGGTAGTAAAATAAAAAGATAAGGTAAGGGAACGCAATTCCGTTATTAATAATGAGCTTTTTTATCTTTACCGCTTCTCGTGGATGCCCTACCTTGGCTGTTTTTATCTCCTTCGTTCCTCAGAGTTTGGCTCTTGCGACCGAGATTGCGGTTTGGACTACGGTAAAGACGAGAAGAGATCTTTTTTTAAGGAACCTACGCCTTCATTGGCGATAAATTCATGTATTACGCTAATGATCGGCCTCGTATCTTTATATGTGCGTTCGTTTGGCATCGGGGTAGAAATACAGTCGTGCGCAAATAGATTGATAAATAACAAATAGAACTGATTTTGTTACTTGTAACAGAACCCAGAATTGTTGTAATAGTAAGGCGAATTTTTAGCGCTGTAACTTAGTAACCAATGATATTGGATAATAGAAATGTGCTTGGATTCTACTTAGAAGATGATCAAACTAGTTGTAACAAACCGAAACAAACTAAATTAAAAAAAAATATATGCATAATTGTGTGAGAATTATTCTTGTTAAAATTCCATAAGCAATAAAAAAAAAATTATTGCGGCGAATGAGTGTAAATCAAATGAAAATCAATAAAAGTTATAGCAAGTAGAAGATAATCATCTTACACTCAAATATTTACGGAGGGATAAAAACAACCAACCATTCCGTCCTAATCAGCTCCATCACGATCGTTACCGCTGCTTACCCAAGCGCAAAAGTCCATAGTTGAAGTCCGGTCGAAGAATTCCCGGCCTCCAGGACCATCCTAGCGTGAAACGACCCGAACTTGGAACTACCATCGCTACTCCTCTGCAAACCGAGACTTTGCGCATCTCCTCTACACGAGAGATTAGTCCACATTACGTCAGATTACACGGTCGCTAAGTTAGAACGCTATACGAGACGCGAAATTTTCCATCCCGCCCGGAACCCGGACTTACTTCCGCCATTACCGTTCTTTTCGTCTCATCTACGGCGATCGGCATGCTTTGTTTCGCCGAATATTAATTGATCCCTAACCGAGACGAGAGCGAGTTTCATGGCGATGGATGCGTCGGAATCGATTTGCACGGTTTCTTTTTTCCCTGGTCTTTCGAGCGCGTTTTTTTTTTCGGCAGGTTCCGGGCCCCGGATTTTCCGCCTATTTACCGCAATTAATCGGGGTGACTTTAATTACTTATACGTCGCTACTAAAGTGGGAATCAGCGCAAAATGTCGAGGCTACATCAATTCGAAAGGTTAGTAGAGGTGTGTGGGAGGTGGAAGGGAGATGAGCTGTTTAGGAGGTTATTTCTCATTTTCATTCTTGCGCTATAGTGCTTGCGTCAATAGTTGTTCAATTTGAGCAACTATTGATGCGTTTTAGTTAAATGGATCGGAGTAAAATTGTTAAATTTAGTGTTTGTTATGAAACCGGAGAGAAAATGGACGGTGAATAACGTTGGAGAATTGAAAAAAAAAGATACGAAAAAAGTTATTTAATCTCTTTTAGCCCTAACACATCTATTTGGCCTTGCAGAGGACTAAAAACTAAAACTGAAACTACATTCTCAAGATCACCTTCAATCCTCCAGTAAGCCAATTTATTTATAAAATCATAGAAACTATTGTTGAGTGTAGGCTTTCACGACCGTAATCCATAGTAGAAATGTCTTTCGGGTGATGTCGTGTAGTTAATATTTTACTTCTTCAGAAGATTTCTAAAGACAGTCTTTAGAAATCTTCTGAAGAAGCTGACAGGATGGTCAGCAAAACGTCAAGTAAAATATTAACTTCACGAGATCACCCGAAAGACATTTCTACTATACAAACTATTGTTTCTCCTATCGTCTGTCTAATTTCATATCTAATCCTGTCTTCTACCTTCTACATTTTAGGATGTAACATTCTGTTATTGCTGAGTCTCGTTCAGACATTGAACTTTCTGTGGAAAAAAGTTCCTTCGTTCGTAAGAATTTTATTGCGGCGGAACCATAGATTTCTATTACGCCAGCTAATTATAGTGACTCATAGCGTGGTATATAATTTGTTTTATTGACGAAAGCATTGATTACCATCTTTATTGCTTACTGCTGTACATTATAATTCAACATGGCTCGTTTATACAAGGATCGAAGAGAGTGGACTGCTGATTTTTCATTTCCTCACGTAGAAAAATAATGAGTTACCAGAAAATAGCAAAAAAGAGAAGTAAACGTCATAATTTCACACATCATTGATCGATATAACCGCGAAAAGCGCACAAGCGCAGAAAACGTGTGCCAAATGTTAGATATTCCGAAACTGGTACTGGAAGTGCAGCATGTTTTAGGCAAAAAGGTAGATCCACAAACTGTTTGTACAACTCTCTACGGGTACATAGAAAAAAAAAGATGGAGAAGAGTAGATTTTGTTTGACATTAGGTGCAAAAAAATGAATTCTTGAAGTCAAGAAAGTGTATCTCTTGATTGCATTCCTCTTCAATAACGACGAGCCAAGTGTATCTCCTCTGGACGGCAGGCGTTTGGAGGCTCGCAACCGCGCTTATGTCGCCAGCTAGACAGAAATATGCCTGCTGGTTAGCGTTCTCTTTCCTCACATTGCTTTTGCTGTGAGAGAATACCATTTTTTTATTATTTAAAAACTCAATTTCTTAAAGTGGAATAATAGAATTTGTAACTTTAATGTTATTTCGAATATCAAGTTTTGTTGATATTCGCGTCTATTGCTTTTTTGAGTTAAAGAAATAATATAAAAAAAAAACAATTTCTTCGATTGAAAGCAATATTTCTTTGTTCGTATTGAAAAATATTATTTCCTTCACTCAACGCAGATTTCCTTGAATCAACAAATTCTTTCTCTCAGAGTACGAGGTGCTTTCACATAATTCCTTTAACGTTCTTTGTTTTTAACTTCAAACTCGTCATTTCTTGATTTCCCTTCACAATCCTGTCCATTGCTCCAGTTCTAATAAAAGTCACTGGCAGGCGGACACATTTTGATGTATGAGAGTTTACCCAGTTCGCAACGTAATATTTACTTAACCTCTAAATTTTATACAACCGAAGGAAACTGAGAGAGCAAATAAAAACCGGCCGCACACAATCGTCCCTAGACTAATGGAAAAATGTCATCTTTCATGCACTGATAACGTCAGCACTCCCCTAAATCGATGTAGTCCCAAAGTTCGTTATAGAAATACACCTTCTCCTGGATTCTAGACTGTTAACCGGAGCGAGGTTCGTAATAATAACAGCGTATAGCGTAACACTTCACCGTCTTCTCGAATCGAACCGAAGGTACTTTATTTTTACGAGATAATGAAAGCTGTCAATCTTATTTATCCAGTAGGAGCGATAAGTGTTGATGTATTGGGTGTGGGTAATATAGTAGCCATACTTGGGCTGGCCCGAAGGCCAATATTTTTATACCTTTTATTTGTACAGTGCCTGAGTGAGAGAGGATACGGGGTGGAGCAAATTTGACAATATTGTTTAGTGTATTCTGCGGAACGCATTTTCAGATTGAGAAAAAATATTGTTTTAACCGTATTTTCTTACAATACAGCAATGGTTTTAACGTAAGGATGTCCAGCTCGTGTAACTAATAATAATAGCGCTAAGAAAATAAATAAAGAGATAAAGCTGCGGTATTTAATATTTTTGGAATAATAATGATAGCAAGGACTGTGGCAAAGTATCGGCAACGTCCGCACCACACAAGTTTAATTAATTAATTAATCTGGGACGGGCGTTTCGAGGATATGAATGACCCACGCTCTAATTCGGTCACCGGTTGAGAATGTGGATCATTCGTATCCTCGAAACGGCCGTTCCGGATTAATTAAATAAACCTATGTGGTGCGGAGGTTGCCGATACTTCTGCGTTGTTTGTCACATTTTTCGCTTTAATATTGTATTGACAAGCGTAAATCCTTTTATGTAAGTGTTTTTGGGTTTGTCCCATTTTTTTGTATTGCTTCAGATAGCATTGGATGGTAATTTAGAGTAACACGATCCTTTGGGTGCTTTATTGCTATTTTCTGTAGTTTTTTTTTTTAAATTTTGTACGTTCTCTTTTTAAAGAGGTTATTAATACATTATATATTAACACTTCGTTGCTAATTAGTAGCTAATAATTTGTTCCTATTAACCTAAAAATTTCGGTTCACATTTCTCCATTACAACGTTTGCTGCCTATAGCAGAAATGGGGGACCACTTTCCTGTTAAAAAGGTTTGTTTGCATGTCTTGTTATCAAAGTTACCCAATCTTTCCTCAACGCATTGCAAAGTTAACTCGGTTGGGATGTTGGTGTAATCGAAAATCAGGTCTAAAGTAATTAACCGATGATTTTTTGGTGTTTGTTTCTTTTGTTTTAGCGAAATTAATGAAGTCCCATGAACCTTCTACGTGTGGTAGCCGCTTTTTTTTTCTAAAATTGTTGAGCCTGAAGATGTTGGCTAGAAACTTTTATAAACTAAATGTAGGACTTTGGACGTTGCAGACTATTGGCGGTAAACAAATATTTTCTTTGTTAATTTTAGGAAGTCCATAAGTTCTAGGTGTAACACTCTTATTCTTTTTATTTTATGTTTAGTTAGTTGCTCTGCTTTTTGTAATTAGTTTTTTTTTTATTTTTCCACACTGGTTTCACCTTTGGAATATTTCTGTTGGATCGTTTTTCAGGATAATATTTTCACCGTTGATTTTGTCTTCATACTGTATTTTTTTCCATCACTATTGCTTGTTTGGATTTATCAGTTTTTAATACATAAATTTCTGGATGTTTTTTTTTTTTGAGAAATTAACTTGTTTCATTAATTAATTTCCTTAAATGCTAATGGTTATTTATGTTTTTTACATTTTTGTTTCTAAAATTAATGAAGATCTCTACATCTTATGGAAGAGTTGGGAAACAAATGGATATCCATAAATAAATCATGACGTTTTCTTCCTTGGATTAATCAATTTATACGAATAAAGAAAACCAATTGACAAATCTTATTTATTACTTACTTACGGGTAAGAAATTGCCGCGGTATCTAGTTGATAACGAAGTTGTTTGGATATAGTGGCTTACCTGAAAAATAGAAATATACCATGAGTAGGTTATAATGAGAAAATTTGGTTATAAAATTAAAATCAACGTTGAGATTTATGGACAAGTTGGAAAATAGTATGTAGTGTGTTTCATAATTGAAGAACATCAATGTACTCAACTTCAAATGCTCAATTTAAAGTTAAAACAACATTTTGTGTTGACTCTGTTACCTCCTACTGGGATTAAGTCTACTACTGTCGATGAACTTTCATGTACCTTCCTTTAAGCCTCAAGAAACTAGGGACTTGGGAAGCAGGAAGTTGAGATCTGCATCAGTCACCGATGCAGTTTCCTTTAGGATCGGTTTCAAGGATTCTACTGATTCTAAGTATTTTGATGAGGTGAAAAATCAAATTGTGGAAGGAGGAAAAATAATGTTATTTATTCTTTGCTATTTACTTATTTTTCAGATCCTTTCAGGGCCTAAATTAAATATTATTATCGCGCTTTTTTATGTACGTGCGGATATTCATTATAGAGTGCATTAAGTGGTATCATCGCATGATTTAATGTCTTTAAATGTGGCGCATGTTAGCGGACGCTTCTTCCCTGCACATCTTAATGATGTTAGAGCACTTCTAGCATTTTATTGCTTTGATATCCTGCCACAATCTGAGTTACGCGGGAATTTTTGTTTATCGATGGATACGTTTTGCTTGCGAATGAATAAGCCTCATAGGGGTGGTTATCACTAAATGCATAGATTGAGCTAACAGCAACTAGGGAAAGTAAATTAGCTAAATCAACCAACAGCCTGCTGTCGAAGAAATGAAAGGTCTCGGATTTATAAGTGTTGTCAAAGGTTTGCGAACTTTGGAGAAACAACTCCGCCAGTTTGTGATGCGGATATTCTTTCTTTACACCGGTTTGATTTTCGAACAGCAACTGCACTACGGCTTTGTGCCATATTGTTGACGTCTACCGGACTCTTTGCCTCGCTTTGTACATAGGAACCTTCCATAGCACGACGAAGTTTTTGCTTTGTTCGTTATGTTAAATTTTAATTACGCAGACGTTGTCTATAGTCATTGCATTGCAAAGCAGAAGGTTTAAAGAATCCAGCGCCTTTAAAATAGATGTTCCAGGATCATCTTGGGTAGGCGTTATTAGACGATACAACAATTTATTTGTTTAATACAATAAAATTTAAACATCAGGCTTCCACCAGATATATTCGCCACAATTACGTCTTGTGTATCATAAGCATAAGCATAAAACTCATAAGCGTGACTTTCCTTATAATCCCCAATACCCTTTATAGATCTCGACAGCCTCTTCGGTTGAGTCTTTTTGGCTTGCCTCAATGTATTTACTGCAATTATTTCTTGTACTGTACACTGCCGTTCAGAAAAGTCCGGTCGGTTGGTAAAAAACATGAAAAGGTTACAGAAACAAACGAAACTAAAAACAAAATGCAATTTTATTGTATGTACAGGTAAAAAAGACAAAAATAAATAAATAAAAAGTTATTCTGGCCTAATATGACATACTGAACATTATATTTTTTTTTCATCGAAAAAACCTCCTTTGCTGTTAATCACCGCTCGAACTATTCTAGGCATTCTTTCGATAAGTTTTGTTAAAACGGATTGTGGAATATTAATCCATTCATGTTGCAGAATATTCCGTAAATGTTCTTGTGAAGTTGGGTATATTTTTCGGATCCTCCTGTCCAGTTCATCCCACAACAACTCTATCGGGTTCAAATCTGGGCTCTGCGGGGGCCATGTCATTACTTTCAGGGTGTGCTGTTCTTCTTGCTCCTTTAGATAGTTCTTACACACTAACGCAGTGTGTTTCGGGTCGTTGTCATGCATGAATGTAAAGTTACGGCCTATTATACGCAATCCTGATGGCACTGCATGATTCTGGAGTATTGTAAAATAATTTTCCTTCCCCATTACACCCTGCACCCTGCATAAATCTCCCGTCACAGCAAAGGAGAAACATCCCCACACTAACACAGAACTATGCCCTTGCTTCACTGTAAGCACAATGCAGTTCGGGATCACTTTTCGGTTTTAGATCTTCGGACAAAAACTTGTCGATTTTGCTCAAGAACCTCAAACTTTGACTCGTCACTCCAAAGCACGTGTTTCCAATCATCTAACGACCAATCTGGATGAGAACGGGCCCACTGTAGCCGTTTTGCTCTGTTGCCCCGACGTAATAAGGGTTTTCGAATGGCATGCGTCCGTGAAGGTCCGCTTGTTCTTCACGGCCGCGATTGACTTCGGCTGCTATTTGTGGCGCTGTTAATTTTCTATTGCGTTTGCTTAATAATACAATTCTCAAATCTTCAGCTTTTGTTGTTTTCCTAGATGCTCCAGGACGAACACGATTTTCTATAGTTCCAGTTGTCCGATATCGCTTTATGATGTCATTTACTGTTGAACTTCTCATATTTATTTTTTCAGTAATTTGCAGTCCAGAATATCCTTCTTCAAACAGCGTAATAATGCGTGAACGTTTTTCTACACTGGTAGGCTTGCCACGTGCCATTTTGAAGTAAATTTTCTTAAAACTTTCGCGCAAAAACGACAGATGCACACCAACACACGTTCAGCAGTAAAACGAAGCAAATTTATATCTTTACACCTGTGATAAATAAACAAGAGTGATACTGCGGTATATTTCCTAAATGTATTGTTCGTTAATAATCCCCAAACGACCCGTTTCAAAAGATCGGTACTTCCGAGAAATTCTTGGAATGATAATAAAAGGGACTTTATTGTGGTTGTCGCAATATTTCTACTTTACATAATAATTTATGGCTTTAATCCCTTAGAAAAGAGTGTATGACCGAACTTCACTGAACGGCAGTGTACATTGTTTCGTTCATAAATTCTATTATTGTACTAGCTTTTAATAAATTGTCTTCGACTTCGCCCCAAAATAAAACAATAAAATTTCTGCTGTAAACCATAATATTTATAACAGTAATTAAAAGGAAGCAGAAGAGCTAGATGACACTAATTTAACGTAACTACCATATTTAGAATACCCGTGCCGATAATTACGCTAATTTAAACGAACGAATCGAATGAAACTTTTATAGATGCTGTCCAAATGGTCTACATAATACCAAAAGAAAAATACATTAATGCATTTAATGAATAGTCTGTTTCTTTTATAGTCCTTTATGGCATCATATTCCCCATTCATTAGATACCGGATACAGATAATTTTATTGAGGGCTATAAAATGTCCTGGATTGCATGTGGATAAAATGCGTACGATTACGTGGGCTGATAATTAATTGCTCCATTGGACGAGCGAAGAAAGAACCGTGATATTAATTAAATTTTTCAGCAGTTAAAAATGCGAACACATACGACGAACTGTTATTTGGACTTATCTTTATATAGTGGCTGCTTTCGGTAATAAAAAGTGCATCACCAAATGAATACATAAAAGTTAATTCGAAGAGTTATGTTGCTATCCAGGCTAAAGGAGTTATCCTCAAAAAGTGACCGTTGTTACGGTTTTCATAAGCTTTTAACGACTTTCAAATTGATGATGAAATTGCAGATGGCGGAAAAGTACTATTTTGTATTGTTCGAACTTTGTCGATAAATTAAACGCAACTATCATCTTCCTCTTAAGCCAGCGGCGAAAATTAACAGCGGCATCAACATTAACTTAGTAGAAAAAAGCATCTTCTGTTGTTTCTTTTCTTCATCAAAAGCAATTAAATTAATTAAATACATTTTGACGCTACCGACAAAGTCTCCTAACATCTTCAGCGTTATCGAAATCGAAAAGCAGGAAGTGTTCCATCACTCAGAAGCTAGGTTAAAGATACACCGAAAAAGATATAATCCTCACAGCTCCCTCGCCTTAGGATGATAAATAATTTCGACCGTCCCGTAGTTCTTTAGCGCAACTTTCTCGTAAAACTTCGGGACGCGAAATTAGACAACTTGTTCATTCCGCGCGTAATATAATCCCTTTGCAAATATAATTTGCATTACAAGTGTCAACATAAATCTCCTTTCATCATCTAACTTTTTCGGGGGAAAGTTTTTAGGCGGCGGCGGCGGTGGCGAAGTAACACGCCACCGGAGAGAACAAAAAACCTCTCAAAACTCGCCCCGAGAGAAGAAAGACTCCGACGCAGCGGGAAAGATCGAAGTACGAGGCGTAGAATGAGCAAGCGAATTGCTAGATTCGCTGTTGGCGTTCGCTTCTGTAAGGATGAATATGGTTATAGTAGATTTCGGAATGATATTGCTTTTGTTTAAGCGTCCTTAGATTAATGCGCCAGTAGGAATTATACTATAATACTAATGGAAATTCATTAAAGCCCCTAAATGCGTTTCCACGGAATAATCAGTTGTCTGTGGATCATTTGCGCGGACTTGATCCCTAAGAAGACCCCAAAAGAAAGGGTTTAGTGGTGTTCATTCGCGCGATCTTGAGGGCCAACCAATGTCAACATTTCGGGAAATTCCACAGCCAGGTGCAATAAATTTACAGTTTTTCTGGCATTGTCGCAAGGAGCGCCATCTTGTTGGAAGAAATGGTTATCGAGGTCTATATCTTCTAGAAGAGGCCGTAAATAGTTAATCAACGCCTGGCAATATCGTTGACCATTAATAATTGACCCATTCCCACTTTGGAAGAAGTAAGGTCCAAACATACATTGGGATGTAAGTTCACACCAAACGATTAAACGACGAGGATATGGCGGTTTCCCAAAAATCGACGACAAGTAGTGTTCATCATGAAATTTGCAATTTTCTAGATAGCGTATGCCAAATATAAACCTACAAAGTGACGGCGTTTTAAAATTAAAATCCCCAAATTAATGCTGGAACATCCTTTCCTTCAGCATAGTGTTGCGATGAACGCTTCGTTCATTCACCGGCCTCGGTTTGAACGCAGTTTGGTGAACGCACCAAAAAAGTGAGTGAACGAGGTTTGTACGATGCGTTCTTTGGTAGCGTGTTCACGGTTCAGCTATCGGCGTTGTATCCGTAATACTAAACTTAGTATTGTGTGTACGCGTGCACTCATTCACTCATTCTTCCGTCCGCGTTCATTCACAGAAAAATGCAAACGGAGGAATGAATGGTACGAAACCCGGAATTCGAAATTTTTCATAACAGTATGTTTAACATTATACGTATTTTGGAACAAATCTAATATAGATGCATTATAAATGAACTCATATTATTTAAATCTTAAACAACACATAAGTATCGGCACCACTCCGCACCACACAAGTTTAATTTATTATATAATAATATAATAAAAAATTTCTGTTATTACAGTGAAAAGAAGACTAAAAGCTGCAACTCTTCACGGCCGCATTGCAACAAAAAAACTCTTACTTCGACGGGGATACAGGCAAAAACGGCTACAGTGGGCAGAAACACATAGAAATTGGACAGTGGATGATTGGAAAAGGGTGCTATGGACTGATGAGTCAAAGTTTGAGGTGTTCGGACAATCAAGGCGCGTTTTTGTAAGAAGAGCGAAAGGCGAAAGAATGTTGCAGGATTGTGTAGTGCCAACTGTCAAGCAAGGAAGAAATTCTGTGCTTGTTTGGGGTTGTTTTTCCTACGCCGGTACAGGAAACTTGAAGCGAATCGAAGGTATTTCGCGAAAAGAAGGTTATTTAGAAATACTGCAAGAAAATGCAATACCATCGGGGCAACGTCTAATCGGCGAAAATTTTGTATTCATGCAGGACAACGACGCCAAACACTCAGCAGTGATATGTAAAAATTTCTTAAATGAAGAACAAGATAATGGCAATTTACAAATAATGACCTATCCGCCGCAAAGCCCCGATCTAAACCCCATCGAGCTGTTATGGGATGAATTGGACAGGAGGATCCGAAAAGTATGCGCTACCTCCGTAGGCCAAGAGGAATGGACTAATATGCCAAATAGAGTCCTTGAAAAACTAGTGGAGCGGATGCCTCGCATTGTGAAAGCTGTTCTTCGCACAAAAGGGAGTTTCTTTGATGAACGGAATGTTTAAGAAGTTTTTGTTTATTTTTCGTTAGAATAATTTTTTTTTACTTTTATACTTTTTATAATTTTAATCGCTATTAATAAAATGTAATCAAAATTTTAAGTTTTAGAAAAATGAGTTTAAATATTTTCTCGTTCTTTAAAAATTTATTTGCGTGTCCGAACTAATATGGACGGTAGTGTACATACAAAAACCATCTACAAATATACCAGATTTACCTTTCGAGGACGGTAATACAAATTTCATTACGCTCTGCATAATTTTAATTGCAATAAGAAAGAAAAGGTGATTATAAATGCGAAAAACAATTCTACCCCAATGAACTTCCCGCTCGTGTATTAGGCGGTACAACCAGGAGTAATTAATCATTGTTTCTCTGTTACGGCGAAGAACGAGATAATAAAAAGAAGTTTTAATAATAAATTTGCGAAATTACCATCGGTTCTTGGACAGCCGTAGATACAGCTCCGTATGTATAAGGTCCTACGTGTATGAATTAATAACGTTGCTCACGCAAAAAAGTCTTTACGCTAACCTCTTTCAGCGTATTCTGTCGACGAATATATAAATTAACCGCTGTTGGTGCCGGTACGCGTGTATTCCACAAAAAAAAAAGTTATATTTACGGCTATTAGGAGAGCGGAAGCAAATTGAAATTAAGTATCTTGAACTGGATCCACTTCCGCTATGTACTTTTCTCTTTCTTCGACTAAAATGAACATATTTAGTCGATTTATACCAACAGATCTGTTAAAGTATCTTTTTGCTTCTGAAGAAACTTCAACACGCTTCGAAATTGGCAAAATCTATCTATCTATCAAAATCTATACAACATGGAAAGTTAACAAAAAGAAAAGGAAAAAAACGAAAACAAAAAATGATTTTTTTCAGCAAGTTTAATCTCCCGTGCTTGCGAAGAGCTTTCGCAAGGGGAATGTAGTACATTTTGTTCTAGATTAGAGAGACACAAAATATACCCTGCAACTTGAGAAATACGGATAAACTTTTTAAGGCGATGTCTTCAGTTGCTTTGCATCCCAAAGTATGATTTAATGCACAAGATATCGTAGTTTTGTTAGGTTGGCGGACGACTAGAGAGGATTAGCATTAGAGTAAAAGAAAATATAGCGACGTAGAAGAGACGAAAAGGTTAAAAATTGAGCTACAGGGAGTTGCAAATACATACTCCGTGTAGAAAAAAATAATTAACGCAAGTCTATTGTTGAACGTGAATATATCGTTGCCCACGTTTGGTTTTCGTGGTTGTTTTAAGATGTTACGGAAATTTAATCTAGATTAAGTATTTTGGTGTTATCACTCCATTGGAATAGAATCCTTAATTGGCGACCAAAGGTCTACTAGACTCCAGCTTTTGGTTGTTCGACTGTTCCAACTAAACGCTTGAGCTAATCCTTCTAACGTCTTCGGTAGCTTAGCTATAGCTTTACTTTCATTATATATCGTTGGTTAAGGTTCAATCTGATCCTAGCTCGACGTAAGTGAAACTATTTCTTTTTTTTTAGTGTCTGTAGAAAAAAAAATGTTCGTCCTACCGATTTGAATTTCGAAAGTACAGTGGTCAGTTTATGTTTTGTCTCCTCCTTGCAACCGACTAAATATCGATACTATCTTCCGCACGGTGAGGCCAAGTACTTAGGTTCAGCTCGGACTCACAGGTAGAAGAAGAGCAGTAAAGGATTAGTGTTGGAGGAAGTCCTAGTGTAAATAGATTTTATTAACATATTTATAGGACACAGGCATTTTACTTAGATTACTTTTGGACAGTTTGTGTTGACTCTGTGTGAATTAATCATCATAAAGGAATAAATTAAATTTGGCGACCAGTTTCGTTATCTTCAGGCCAGCTTTAGTCTGTCGTATGTGGTCTTCAAGTACGTTGTTCATAAGTAGTCTTCTCAAGTTTCTTAATACTACTCTTGAAGTATGCGACAGGTTGGTTCTATTAATCTTGATTATATTTCGGAACAAGTTCCAAGCATTAAGCGTCTATTGCGCACACTTTTCGTTAATCTTCTTAATGGACAACTTTCTATACCGTAGAGTCACTTCGGCCAGACTTGCCGAATTCAAGAGTAGGATTAAAAAACTTGAGAAGACTAAAAAGAGTTTGTTGCTCATTTATTTAGAATTAGTTTTGTGTTTGTGCAGAGTCTGTTATTTATTTATTTAGAGTTTGTTGTTTATTCGCTCAGAATTTGTTTTTTATTTATTTAGAATGAGTTTTTTATTTATTCAAAATAGTTTATTTTCTTAGAATTTGTAATTTGATATGTATTCAGAGCTTGTTTATTTATTTATTTTTTTTTAATTTATTACATTCATTTTCCTTGACATTTAAAGACTTTTAAATAAAAAACTTATTAATCAACTTTTGTTAATCTTCCTTCTCCGCTTTCATTTATTTTATAAATACGTCAGTAAAAACAAATTGGTGCCAAATGAATATTGAATATTTCTATATAAATCGCTTCTCTTTTGTTAATAGATTGGGCAACACCAAATTAGATGGCGAGCGGTAGGGATACGCCGTAGTCCTTTTTAAAAACGCGCACGCCCACTTACTGAAGTAATAGTTGTCAGTGGCGGATCATAATGTCTTTGTTAGGGGATCATAAAGTGATACACGCTCAAACGCGAGAAGGAGTTTTTAATGTTTACAATTATTCTTATAAACATAAAAGTACATCAGCGCCATTAAGTGAAATAAAAGAATGTGTTCATGAAGCAACTGCTGTGTCGATGCGAACAATAGAAAGAATTATTCAAGAGAGAAATACAGCATCGAATAGCGATGAAAAAAAAAATTCCTGGTAAGAAGAGACAAAGAACAAACGAGTTACGCTTTCAGCTCTACGCCAAAAGATACACGATGAATTTGAATGGAAAGGATCAAACACTTCATTAAGAAGAATTTGAGATTCAAGTTTCGATGTACGCAGAATAATAGGAAAGTACTGATAGAGTGATTAGGTATACGAGCTTTAGAGCAAAAGATTAAACATTTTTCTGAGATACATCGACCCATTGTATATATAGATGAGACTTACATTCACGTGTTCCAAGATTTGGAGTGATGAAAGTACAAAAGGTCTTTTCAAGAACATATATCTAAAGGACCCAGACCAATAATAGTGCAACATGGGCTTTATCCCTAACGCCCGTAACCGGCTAACAGCTCTTGAAGCTTTTGACAAGTGGCAGACAAGTATTGAGTTTCTGTACCGGTCCCAACTGTCTTGGCACCCAGCGGGCTGAAGCCTTCCTTACGCCCAAACAATGCAGACGTTGAATAATTACTGAAGTATTCACAGAGTCTTTCCACAAAAAGAAAACTATTGCTCTTTGAGATTAAACCGCGTCTTCCATGGTGCTACAAAAACGCATCTGTATCAGTTGAATACCTGACTCAGACTGAACTTTATTGCACTGGATAGCTGCATAAACATGTCAAGACTTATCCATCACCAATAGAACTGCTTGTAAGTTCTGCGTAATTTAATTAGAGCACAATTCCCAGAACTTTGGAAACATCGCTCGTGGAAGTCGGCAGAGAAAGAGCATTTTTTTAGCAAATAACAATATTGGGGGCTTCTCCTGAAAAGTGGCAGTAGCTGGGGGTCGTTTCAATACAGTTTCAGAGATATTAATGCGAATCGTGAGGGGCCTGCGTTGCGTTGAGGGTGCCTTGTATCCCGAAAACAAACGTCTACAAATCCACAAGCTTCATTTAAATCGGTGGGTATCAATTACCGGTACGCTGAAATGATGTTCATTTCCAACATAAAATTTCTCAGAACACATCAGAAAATGCCTAGAAACAACCAAAAAATAATGCTAAGATAGCTTAGCTTCCTCATGGTATTAATGGAATAATTCACGGCAAACGCAATAAAAGGAGAGAGAGAAAAATAGACTAACATACGGACATGTTTCTGCCTACCCGGCGTCATCAGCGTGGTTTCGAGAGTACTTTTCATATCTCTGTGAGAGATGTGAGATAGTGTATTTTTCTCTCTCTCGTTTTATTGCGTTTGCCGTGAATTATTCCGTCAATACCATGAGGAAGCTAAGCTATCTTAGCATTATTTTTTGATAAAATTTCTCCTAAATTTTTAAATGCATATAATTCAATTCCGTCGAAAGCCCTATAGACTACAATAAAGTAGGTAATCGTAATTCATTTTCGAAATTATTTCGATATTTCTGTAATTTACGATTTTTGCTTACCATCCAAAATTTCATCGGCATAAATGGAATACGTACGCTCGCATCCAAATTATTCATGAGTTGCGGATTTCACCGGCCCAATAATATCGTCGTATTTCAACGTATTTTGAACGGCGAACATATTCCATATATACATATATCGCGCATATCCCCCATCCCAATCGTACGTTCATAGATAACGTTAAACGTTGACATTTAGAATATGAATTAATAGTCGGACTAATAAATTAATTATAAAAGTGCAGCGCAATCAGATGTATTCGTTAATACAACGCACCGGGTTGGTAAATAATATTAAAATTTGGTAATGCTGGGGAATTCTGTTTGGGGATACGGCGGCCGGGGTAGCGCATTGATACCAGCGCCATCTGTGTAGTTGATTAAATCGTAATAAATTCGCATTAGTTGACGTCCGGTTAAAAATAGAATATTATTAATTGGAAACCGGATGGTTGTACGCATACAGATTGTTGAGTTGATGTAGGTTTAATGCATAAAAATCAATAACAATGTTTTAGCTAAAACAGGAACTCGCAGTTACGTAGCATCAATTTTCGATATATTTTTTAAAAATATTTTTACAGTTCAGAATTTTGCATCACTTCGTTTTACTAGATATACGTCTCGAGTTATCATCTTCAGAAATAATTTTTAAATCACGGTTAACCGACCTCGCTTATCTTTGATTTGGCTAAGAACACGAGCTGGAATTTAAGATTAGTGAGTTTAAGTTGCTCAAATGCTCTTTATATCGAACATTGATTGATATTTCTGCGCAACATACACTTGGTTGCCATTTTTATTTTGTAACGAAGGGGAAATAAAAGATGGTCCTCTTCCTTGTAAAATGCGACCGGTTTCGTGACTATGCACATCATCAGGCCAGCTGAAAATCAATCGGTCGATGAATGAGAATTTTTAATTTAGGTTCTTTACAATGATAATAATCAATGTAACAGGAATTATTACGATAGTTGTAGCTCTTATTGTAAAATACAATTAAATCAGATGAAATTATATTGAATTTACAATAAAATTTTAAAATAATGAATAAATATATAAAATATTGGGGAGCACTATCGCAAAATAATGTTTTGAACCACTCAATTTTTTGGGTAGTCTTTGCTGTCGTCTGCTATTATATTGAGAGTTGAACTGGTCAACTGTTGTAAGCTTCCCCGTTCTTTGTATCTGGCTATTGCTATCTTTTCTAACAGTGATGAAAAAAAAAAGAAAATAAATTTAGTTGAAATAAATATAGCGTTTTGTAGGATATTGAAACGACCCGACTATATTATGAAATACATTTAATAATTATCTGTTCGCCATAAACACAGCAGGGGTGAATCGTAAAATGCAAAAATATAAACCAACGAAGATTATATAGTTTTCGTGTTATTCCAATCAATAAATAACAAACATTCTTATATAAAATGTAAAACAAAAACATTCTAATATAAAATATAAAACAAAAACATTCTAATATAAAATATAAAACAAAAACATTCTAATATAAAATATAAAGTAAATACATTCTAAAAAACAACTATAAAAAATAAGTACCAATCAATATTTAGCAAATAAAAATAAAAATTCTAAAATGCAAAACAATAACATAACTGTAAGTAAAAATAAATTCTTAAACAATGACGATAAAGCTAAGAAAACATTGGTGCCGGTTGCATGTATCCATCCCCTGTTCTCTATAACTTGTTGAAGTCTATGACGCATGGAATTAATCAAGTTTTGGCAATACTGCGCTGGTATTTGGCGCCATATTTCTTAGTGTTCGCGCAACGCTTGTCCATTCTGTAAGTTCCTATTTTGCAAAATAGTGTCCCAATATTGAATCATGTCACGCCAAAGATTTTCACTGGAATTTAGGTCCGGTGATGTTGAGGGCCAGTCGACTGTGGTGACTTCAGGATGTTCGCCAAACAGTTCTTGCATTATTGCTCCGGTGTGAATTGGACTACTGTCTTGTATAAAGATTATCTTCCTACCGTTGGCATAAGGGATTGGTAAAATACATTCGTTCAAAATGTCTATATTCCGGGTGCGTTTAAACTTTCATTAATAGGAACAAAGTCCCCAGGACAATGACTTGACATCTACGTCCAATAACCAGTTGTTACCCTTGTTACCCCGTTAAAATATCTGCGCTGCTTAAGAAGGAATTGGCTTCTATGCGGGTTCTTAATACAATATCTTCTTCTGAATATTTAATATTTAGTGTGTTAAGAATAATTTCATCTTAATACGGTCCTACATGGATTAATGGGACTGTTTACGAGTACGTCTTACAATCGAATTAATTTTAATTGGTAAAATTTAACGTATTTGCATCACTTCGCAGATGGCTAAAAACACGAATCTAAGGTCAAAAATAAAGAAAAGAAAGCAATTTAAATTTATTGAAAATTCTCTTTTTCATCACTTTTTATATTAATGAATAAGACATTTTTTCCGTTTACTTGTATTTCTTCTAGTGAATAAGCGCAAGTAGAATAACTTGATTTTCAGAAAAAAAAAAAAAAAAACAAAGCGGCACTTATCTCACCTTTGCTACAAATCAGAAAGATCTATTGAAAACGAAAAGCACCCGTCGAATTTTATATTTGGTCTCAATCCACAACGGCTTTCCAAAAGGAAAAATAACACCTTCCCGTGGAGAAGGCGACTTTCCTCCACTCTCAGCTTTTTATGTATCGTTCGGCCAATTTAGAATTTTCCAGTAGGTATTTCCATGGGAACTTATCGAAAGCATCGCCTTAACTATCTTAAAATATTTTCGCCCTCGGAATAGAAAAAACTCCCGAAGAACCTAAGGAAGGGGCGAAAATGGCTGGCGCGAGAAAAGTAAACTATACCATAGTAGTGAAAAGGAAAGAGAAAAAAACGAAGAAAGTCGAATAAAATGTCAACAAAATCGCACGAGACCAGCCGTTATTCGTTTTGTGTACCTATTCTCGCCCCCTCC
Organism: Oryctes borbonicus; assembly: GCA_902654985.2. NCBI lineage: Eukaryota > Metazoa > Arthropoda > Insecta > Coleoptera > Scarabaeidae > Oryctes > Oryctes borbonicus. The sequence continues at coordinate 5,737,045 of LR736869.1, read as the reverse complement.
GCCAACACGCCGCTTACGCGCCAGACATAAATGTCATTGAAGGGTTGCGAGAAAAAGAAGAGTTGGAGGTGGCTACTTTATAATGCGGAAAATGTTGTGCCTTCGCGGAGAAACCGTAAGAAGTTTGGTTTATACGTGACGCGTCTGGGATAGTTTGCACTTTAGGAGCGTCAATTTTTGCTTCTGTAGACAAAGGGATAAAATGTAGGTCGAAGGAAACGAGCCATTAGTCGAAAGAAATACGGCGGAAGTTTCTAAGGTCGAGAAAGGAAGAAATTTGTCGTAGGCGTAGCTATGGATGGTGTCTGTGAAAGGAAATAATTGTAGGAAGTGTTTTGATATTTTTGCTACAGTTTATTTAACTTTGCTTTGAAGGAAGTTTTATAATTGAATTTACAACAATTTGTTGTTATTAAAATAAAAATGTAACAGGTGATTTCTTAAAAGCAAGGGGGAAGCATTTTTCATGGGGAAAGGTCATAAAATTTACAAAAGGATAATTTCCATAACGCAATCATATAGAAGTATTTAGCTGCACACCATCCATCTACGTGTGTAGTTTTCAACTCACATGCAAAATGTTAAGTTGTGTTAAAGCAGGTACATACAAGCATGAAATTGGTAGAAGTTGGGTTTCATAGTTCACACGCCCGCGGGACATCTGATATGGCTATCACACCCGGCGTTCCGCTTGGAGCTTGTTTGGGACCATTATTTTTCATGCTTTAAAGTTCTTTCAATATGCTGACGATATTTGAACCAATTATTGATTGAGCTGTAGTGAGGCCTGGGTAGATTGCGTAAATGCTGCGCCGAAAACAAATTTTTTGCCAATCTGTATTTATGTGCAATATACCAGAAATAAAGATAAATTTAAATTTTCACACGCTTCAAGGTTTATGCTTTATTTTTATTTAAGCTTGTTTTGTATAGATTATTTCAAATGACAAGTTTCTTCCCAAGCTAGTGTTTACCGTTTGGTATCATCGCGAAGCGTCACCGTTGCGCTTGCGCGTCTGCATTCTTGTGACCTAGTGAACTTGATTAGCGAAAGAAGGGTAGGGTCATCGCAAGTTGGAAATATATTTAGTGACTAAATCCCCTGAGATAGAGAGCAGGAAAGAAGGCACTCGGTTATGTAAGCCACTACAACGTCATATTAGGCGCCTTTGCTTGAGATCGTTTGGTTGCAGGATCATACTCCATAAACCAAACTTTCGTTACTTCCGATGATCTTGCAAGGAAAACTCAATTATAACAGCAAAGTTGCGGGATATATAATGGTTATTAACAATTATATCTGCGACGAAAGAACAATCGTTAAAACGATGGGGATGCTAATATTCGAGCAGACTGCGGCGGTAAATCGTGTAGTCCCAGCTAGAGTTTGTTACCATATGGGAATAATTTCAAAGGGAATTTCCGCCATCAGAAATCCATTAGAAGGTTGCATTCGTGTTGTAATCCAGATCATGCTCGCAAAGAGATTATCGAATAATCAGAAAAAATCAACGATGTTACTGCTAACGATGCTGCATTGTCGAAACATCACAAAAAATCAATGACACTGGAGCTTTATTTAATAATCCGAAAAAAATCAACATTGTCATTGTCATTGTCGAAAAATCATAAAAAATCAATGATGTTGGTATTGTTGAAAAATAGCCAATAAGCAACGATGCTAACGTTGTTGAAAAATCACAAAAAATCAACGATGACGGCATTATCGAATAATGAGAAAAAATCAACGATGTTACTGCTAACGATGCTGCATTGTCGAAATATTACAAAAAATCAACGATGCTAGAGCATTGTTGAAAAATCAGAAAAAATCAATATTGTCATTGTCATTGTCGAAAAATCATAAAAAATCAATGCTGTTGGTATTGTTGAAAAATAGCCAATAATCAACGATGCTAACGTTGTTGAAAAATCACAAAAAGTCAACGACGCCGGCATTATCGAATAATCAGAAAAAATCAACGATGTTACTGTTAACGATGCTGCATTGTCGAAATATCACAAAAAATCAATGATGTTAGAGCATTGTTGAATAAGCAGAAAAAAATCAACATTGTCATTGTCAAAAATCATAAAAAATCAATAATGCTGGTATTGTTGAAAAATAGCCGATAATCAACGATGCTAACGTTGTTGAAAAATCACAAAAAATTAAGGATGCCGGTATTATCAAATAATCAGAAAAAACCAACGATGTTACTGCTAACGATGCTGCATTGTCGAAATATCACAAAAAATCAACGATGCTGGAGCATTGTTCAATAATCAGAAAAAGTCAACATTGTCGAAAAATCATAAAAAATCAATAATGTTGGTATTGTTGGAAAGTAGCCAATAATCAATGATGCTAACATTATTGAAAAATCACAAAAAATCAACGATGCTAGAGCATTGGTGAAAAATCATAAAAAATCAACATTATCATTGTCATTGTTGAAAAATCATAAAAAATCAATGATGTTGGCATTATCGAAAAATAGCCAAAATCAACAATGCTAACTAACATTATTGAATAATCAGAAGAAATCAACGATGTTACTGTTAACGATGCTGTAGATCAATGACGTCAAAATAATTTTAATTGGGAGATTAATATATGTATTTTTTTTTGTTTTTCGCGGAATACATCTATCTAACAAGAAACATATCCGCGTGTATAGCCATTGAATTGCACTTGACACTGCCTAATATGGCCCTATAGTCACTAAAATACATCCGAACTTTCTCGAGTATGTTTTTTGGAAATAAGCTAACTGTTCTCATATTTTGCAAATTTACCAAATTATTTCTAATAAAGCCAATCTAACATTAGAAATTGATGAATTATTAAGAAGAAATCCAAGAAATAATTTGTTACATTATTATTTAAAATAAAAAATCTTCATATGTATGTCTTAAATGATTTTTTAATTTTTAATTAATTTTTTCTAAGCGACCGATTTCGAGGAAAATCTATCTTCAGGCAATAAAAATTTAATAGTTTATGTTATCATGTCTATGACTATTAAATTTTTAATGACTGAAGGAGAGCTCCGCCCGAAACCAGTCGCATACAAAAAATTTGGTAAAAATTAAAAAAAATCAATTAGGACGATTTTTTATTTTAATTTGAATACCTAATTATGAACATAACCTACATTACTATTCATCTATTTAAATAGATAACCATTACGACCAACACGAAAAAAAAAATAATAATTCAAAAATTCCATAAAAACTTCCCCTTTGTTCTCATTAATCCTTAATAATAATCTCACCAATACGACTTGTTCCGCTACCTCCACCATACAACAAATTTTCACAAAGTCCTTTCAAACAGCGGTCCCCAGTAATTATGGAAGTTGCGAAAGTATTTCAAAAGCTTCTCTTCCCCCGGCGAGATATGTTTGCCACTCAGTTCGAGTTATTAACTTTTCTCCGCACAAAAGCAACTAATTATGCTTTTGTCTGCAGAAACCGGATATTAAGTGGCCTATTGAGTAGGTATTTTAAAGGAGATTGCGCGCGAGTCGTGGAAGCTGGTAGTTACGCGGAAACGAGACGGAAAATGTTAGCTTAAGTTCCCATAGACGTTATAAAGGAGTTCGGTAATTGCAATACGAATTCTTATTGGTTATTATACGATATAAAGGAGACAGGTTTGCTTTACGATTTTGCTAGACTTATAATTAAGAAATCATATTCCTCTTTTCCCTTGCGAGGGTTGCGAAGTCGGCGACCGGCTCTTAATTTTTCTGGAAAATTATTGTCACTTTGTATATTGCGTTATTTTTCTTGTACAAGGCATTATGATTTGTTACATTTTATCACGCTGACATTTTTTATTTTAAATTTCTTTGATATTCAAACCAGCAGCGACAGCTGAATTTATTACTTATTTAACATTTGTTGGATCAGCTTTTATTTTACACACGTTTCTAACTCACAAAAGGTTAAAGAAATTAGGTTATTGCCAACGTGACAACTTGAAATATTATATTTTCTTACATTTATAGCATTTTGTATGAATATTACAGCGACTTTCACATAAATAAAGCTTTTATTAATAACTTCACAGTACAAATCAAAATGGTATGAAAGTATACGCAACGCTAGAAACTTTTAATTTGAACATTCGTCGTCCATTTTAACTTATAAAGTTATATAAGATTAATCTGAAAAACATTACAAAATTATCCACAAAAAGACAAAAAGCAATAGCAAGTGTTACGCTATTTCATAACAAATTAAACCAACGAAGGCTAATAGCCCGCTGGTATAATGAGGAGGAGGTTTTGCTTCTGGCTGCGGCAGAGTTAGCGCGCGTTCGTGTCCTATCAGGGTTAAGAAGCAGATTTTTCTAGTAGTGGAAGAGATTAATCCTTTATGGCGAGGGGGTAACAATACACGTACCACCTACGCAGTATCAATCTTCATCTCGTCGGTCGATGTTGATTTGCAATGTATGCTGTAATTACTTCCTCAAGATGCAAATCAATACTGCCGGCGATGGAGAAGCCGTGGCTTTCAGCAAGTCAATCGAGTCGAGACGATCGTCAGCTCTCTCACTAGGTGATTGTTGGGGGTTTTCTGGGAGCAGAGAAACTCAGCGAGGTTTGATTTCTCGAATCGTTGAGGAACTACCATGGCGATCAGCTTCTTCAGGTGGTTTCTGGCTGTAGTTGACCGCGCAATAAGCCCGTAAGTCGTGATCGGTCTTAGGCATGCCTTATATCTCATATCTGCGGTGGTTTGTCGATGTAACACCAGAATTTCTTGCCAAAATTAATAATAATTGATTGAGCCGCTCCGCGGAAGCGCCATATCGCCCACTACTTTCTGATTGGTTTCGGCTTTCTTCTCTTGGTGAAGCGCATCATCACTCCCTTGCTTTCGTTTGTGTTAAGCGTCCATTCTCTTAACCGTGCCACCAGGCAGAGTGCCACGGTCGATATTTTTAAAAGGAGGCGTACACAGTAGCCTGTTGACGAACATTTTTTTCTACAAATATGGCAATATGAATACTCGTTTAAATTAAATTCGCTGGGTAACATCATAAAGCAGAACACTCGAAGGTGAAAATTCCATATTTTCAGATGCTCAATAAAATTTTGATTAAAACAAGATTCTTGCTATCGGCCAGTACGTGCGTGAATCTCTCGTGAAGCTGAAAGCTTCTCCCTCCAATTTAAGCGGTTCTCGTCTATTTCGTTCGCTAAAAAGGAGCTTGTGACTGATCTTGAAGAATTTGCATTACTTGGCGAGCTGTGACGACAAAGATAAACTGACCGTAGTGTTTGGAAAAAACCACATAGGCTGTTTAGACTTCACAGCTCTCTTTGTGTCAGAATATCGAAACAAAAGAGAAAAAGGAAAATAATTTTTTTACGCAAAGTAACTTAAAATAAAATTAATTTTAGCAATTTAAATATTATTGAAATGAATAAATGTTTTGCTCCACGAAGCAGTAATTTATTAACTTAAATTAAATTGCATCAATCAGCATCGAATTCGCGAAAGAAGCAAATGGTTCAATACCAATTTATTGCATTTGAATGCAAGTGAAACCCAAATGATTTGCTTTCACATTGGATACGAATTTTGCATATAGCTACGTAAAAGGCACTATTAATGAAGCGTCGCCTGCCAAAATTAATTTTAATACTTCGGAGAGGTTGATTTCCGTTCTTCGTAACGAAGCACCATATCAGCCGATAATCTTTCGCTGGTGCTGCGAATTCCAATGTGGACATCGACGATCCCAGAACAGGATCATCACTCAGAAACGTATCGCTGGTGTGCGCCAAATGATTAAAGAAGATCGACATATGACATATCGCGAGATTGTCACGTTCTTAGGCTTCGATCCAAAAGATTTCGCATTATGTGAAAGTTAGTTTCCCGTTGGATTCCACCAACTTGTGTGTGTGAAGGGGGTTCGCATTAATTGGTGTTGAAAATCTTTGAGCCTGCTCAACGAGGGAAGATCAAAATTTTTTTATAGCATAGTGAATGGTGATGAATCATTGACTTGCTCCTATGAACTTAAAACCAAACGTTAATTCGTTGTGTGGCTGTTTCAAAATAAGGAGAACCCAATAAAAGTTACCGATTCCCGAGGTGGACGAAATTTTTGTTTGAATTTCATGTCGTGGGGTAAAGAACAGTTAATGTGATTGTCGTGCTCCGAGAATCCAACCTACAACAATGGATCATCCCCCACTACGATGATGCAAGTTCACATAGAGTTCAAAAGAATTATTGGATCGTTCTCCATCCAGTCCTGACCTAAGTCCCAACTATTTATTTACATTTTCTAGAATTAAAAATGGGCTGCGAGATGAATGGTCTCAGTTGCCGAAAGAAGTAGTCGATGCCTTTAAAATGGTAACTTTAACTGTTATAACAGACGACTGGCATAATTGCTTTAACAGCTACTTTAGTCCGAGCGACAATCCTCGTAATATAAAGGTAACTAACAGTCCTTTAAGCTTTACGTAATGTAGACTATTGGGAAAAATTGAATTTATTTGTCCCAAAGAAATACCACTGACGTTAACTAATAACATTTTACATCGTTATACAATAATAGTATTTGTATATGTAACAAACGTAGTTTACGAATAGACGCGAGAGCAAACTTCAACCGATTTAAAGTACCAATCAGCACTACGACGTGCAAGATGTGCCTTTTTATCGTAAAATGATTTCGTTGCAGAAACGTTTTGCATTCATCTCGCTCTTCTCCCCATTGTCGAAGATAAAAAGGTAAACGTAACGAACAGATCCGCTACCATGATATCTCTTCACATTCAACGAGAATTTTTCCGTATTTCTACCGTCGTTGCGTCCTTTTACAAATAACAAACATTTCTTATCGCAACGTCTTACCTTTTTTCGCGTCTGTAAAAATATGACCCGCAGCCATATCTTTACCTGAGCATAAAGAGACAGAGAATGTGTCTGAATATCTACACACGTTCACCTTCGTATAATGGCGGAATTCAACCTTGTACACTGTCTGTAAATGAAAACGCAACACTTTGAAATTAGCGGTAAATAAAGAAATGGTATCTAGAGGCGAGGAATTTCGGCTCTATTGGGTTAAAGATGCACTAATATTTCGGCAAACATAACAATTTATGTCCTGCTTTTCTTCTTCGTGCAACGGTCTTCATAGCACAAATCATTTGCTTCTAAAAATTCTTTAATATGTTTCATGTAACTATTATTTATTTACATGTTGAATTAGCGAATAGAACTGTTTTATATGAATAACTTATTCAAATTATCCACCATCGTTATATTTGCAACGTTTACATTTGCAGACAGTGCAATTATACTCGCACAGTTCCATAAACCACCGTCATACGGCGCTATGCGCTCTTTATCCGGACTGCATACAAAGCACCCATCCTCTTTCCATTTACAATGGAATCTCCTCTCCCGTCTATACCCGTGTAGATGCACGTTAAGGAGACTTTGAAAGGTAAACATCGTAGCGAACAAAAGTGCATCATCCCAAAGCGTCTTTGTGGAACTAGGTCACCTGGCTGTTAAGAAGGCTCGGCGACGAGGTAACGATGGTTTTCACTTCGTGAAGAGGGTGAGTGGAAAGAATAAGACGAAATCATGCCTCTCACCCGTTGCATAAGTGGAAGAGCTCGATTTCTTCTTTCGAGATCCTCCACCGTGTTGACGATAGCGATACTGGGCAATGTAATCGTTTTTTGCCGCTGTATCCATTGCGTATTTCGAGTGCAGCATGAAAGAATGTAGGTCCTGGTTGAAGGAGCCCCACACAAAGGGGCCTTATCGCGACCATAAATATCAAAGCGATATTATTAAAGGAGGCCGCGTCGTGTCGTATCTAGGTTATGTTGATATCAAGTTCCGCATTATTACGGAGGGGAGGAAGAAGAAAAAAGAGGTGTTAGTGGGGGAAGGGATATTGTAATAAGGCTCGCAGATCGCTAGAGCTGATTCCGTCAAGTATATTTATGAATTTTTAGCCTTTTGTTAAAGTAAAACGTTAGCGGCGAAGGCTATTCTTTCCATGTGGTAATCAGGTTGGTAGGATCTTATGAATCGCAAACAACGGAGTCCCTAGTTAATTAAAAACTGTAGCTGCGTATACAAGGTGTAATTCAGTAATTCATTTTACTAAATTAAAAGGCCCTACCTCATTTAATTTTAAATCCAATGAAATCTAAAGAATTCCTTGAACTTTTATTTGCCTATTTATTTACTCACCTTAGAGGGTCATGTGCTTACATTTAGTTCCATTTTATTACGAGGATACGAAGCAGTGTTGATTTTCTCCAGAGTACTTTGATAAAAAAGAGTAAGTAAACAACTTTTAGTGCGAGAAAGAATACTGCTCCCATATTACCGTAGGTGGAAATTTGGACATTATCACCATGGAAGGAGATAGGATGTCATTAATGGAATCCTCTCAAAAATTTCAAGAATGTTTATTTAAAGTAGAAAGGCTGCTGCGACAAAAATATTAGTAAAAACGAAGCATGATTCAAAACTCTTACCCATTGGGGGAGAGCTTTATCAAGTCGACGAATAACTGAAGAAGCTAGAAGATTCAAAAAGAAGGTATTTTCCACTTCACACCAAACGCGAAAGTTGGCATGGCGGGCTAATGGTAGCAGATATGAAAGGCAAAATATCGTGCCAGTGCCACAGAGTAGCCGTGTATTGCGTGGTTTAAGAGATATTCTGATTCCGAGTGTCCGTACAGTTTATTCAGGACGGTATTTAAGAGATTCAAGTTTAACTGGGTTGAAGTCAAAAATAGATGCTTAATGCTTTAGTAGACAGCTGACTTCTATTATGGTAATGCGGAAAAATGGATTGTATAAGCTCTCCTATTTAAAATCATGAAGTCAATACACGTTCGCCTACTTTCTAGACACTCTGTAAAAACCAAAAAAAACACATTTTAAGCGATACATTCCAATCTAAATAACCTTTATTATTTACACCCTGTACAACATTACTACGCTTTCTACCGTACGATTACTTCAGGTGGTCCAATTGCACAATTCCAAGACGTCGAATTCCTCCTCAACGATCTTCTTTTTACGTACTTCATACGCTTGAATTCCTTCGCTATACGTCACATAAATTGCATCAGCCTCATCCCCTTTTACACTCAGCGGCGCGCATTTTCCGATCTAGCCCACGACGACGGTTGGAAATTGTTTTTAAAATGCACAAATTGTTCGTACAACTTGCGACACGGCGAGGCCCCCATAAATCTTTAACGGAACCAAACAGCAGTTGCCGTTCCGGAGCCCGAGACTCAGGTATTGGTAAGTTGGTACACGGCGGCGCCCTCTGCGCTATTCCTTCCCTCTTCTTCGGCGGGGAAAACTTTCCTTAGTTGCAGAACGCGTCACTACTATTCGGAGCTCACGAAACTCTAACCGTTGCCAGGGGTTGAGTCGCTAGAGCCGATCGATCTTGTTCTAACATTAAAATTCAGGATAGCCAGGGGCAAGTAACAACGATGTTATGTTGTCGAGTTTCCAATAAAACTTGCCGCTATTCACTATTCTATTTGCGCGCTCACAATGACGGGAGGTAGGTTAGCAGCGGGAGGTTCTACGGCTCATGGTACTTTCGGGCAGGTGACCAGAATATTGTTTAAAATGGTTTTGCCATAGTTGTAAAGCAGGAGGAGCAGCTGTTTTTGCCGGCGATGCTGGTGCTGGAGGAAAGTTTGGGTAACTCGAATTAGATGGAGTCATCGATGTGTTGTCCACTCGGGATAAATTAGTTTAGTAAACCGTCTCTCTTATATGTATCAAATGATCATAGTTGGAGACAAAATTCAAACAATAGAAGAAAAGAGAATAGGATAAGAACAATTTCTTTTAGAGAATTGCTATCGCCCTTGTTTTTACATAGCTCTTCTTAGATAAACATTATCTTTTGCCCAAAAGCTACGTTTGTTGGTTTTTCTTCTTATACATGGTCATAGGAACAATATTCCTCAGCATCCAGCCCCTAACAGCTTTTCCCTATTTCGCTAATACCTTGGTAGCATCGTTCCTCACTGGCATTACCAATTAGCAGGAAAATAGTTCAAATGTGCGGGTGAATGTTCATATTCTTTTAAATTTCTACACAATGTCCCAGAAATGTCTTTACAACTTCCTTAAACGCTGTACACCCATTTTTTTCGATGATTGGACGACCAACAAAGATATCTTTTTTAATCTTCGCTTTTGATAGGTCAGGACAATTTTTGCTTTTCACGCAGCACATTGTTGCCAGGTGTTAAATGGTCTCTTGTTGGCCAATATCTCTGGTCTTTCTCCCACTCACCATAAAAAGTATGGGTATTTCGTGAACCCAGATTGCTGATCTAAATGTAGCCTAAAATAAAGAAGTCGTCGTAGAGTAGCCAGTTGTGATTTTCGAAATCAAAGATTCTCTTTCATTTGGGTTGAACGGGCAATAAGAACAAAAGGAGAAAAGTTACCATAACGCAAGAGAATAGCTTTAAGGCGCTTTTGGCGAGCCCATGAAGAATTTCCATGCAGAAGCATCGAGTACGAGGCATTTTTACAATATAAAAGTGGTCCATGCCGTTCAAAATATTCGACAAATTCACTGTCGTAATTGCTGAAGTAAACAGGTGTTCTTGTTTTAATTTAGATCCCAGCATTTCGGAGAGATTTTTGGGAAGTCTTAAAGCCCTTCTTGCAAAAACTGTTGGTGTACATTTTGATTTGACGATGAAGATTAGCCTCCGTACTAGCTAAAGTTTCGCCATCTTTTTCGTCACCACCAATTCTACATTTTGGATACAATTTCATCAGGTCTTCCTATACCTACCTTTTATCTTATTTCAGTTATTTTGAGGATTTTTTAATCTGATTTTCTTTCCTTTGCTGTTGAGCAAGTTTTTTTGGCTTCGTTCGGTTCCTCCGATTTCAACGGTTCCAACTTATCTGTATTCAACAATACTTTCCGCTGAAGATTTTGCCATTCTTAATTTAATGGCGATATCCTTTAAAGGTTTTCCGCGACAGTGCTGGAACATGTTTGATATTTCTGCCAATAATTTTGGGAACGGTTATACAGTGTCCTGCTAGAGCCACCACCGAGATTTCTGCTTGTATTCGTCCTTACCAGCCGTGATATTTCTACATCACTCAGTAGTAGTTAGTATCTTTGTTGTTTTATATTAAAGACACCCTGTACACGAACACAATTAGTTAATTTAAAAATTCACTGTTTCCCCTAACTTTCCAAACCCGAAGAAGTTACAAACCATTAAATTCGATATTTTCCAGATACAGAAAACGAAAGAAAACTTCCAAATTACTTCTTTTTTTTCCCTTAATAATAACAATAACTTACGTATTATTAAGGGAAACGCAATTTAATTTTCTCTTCCCGCGGCTAACTCTCTTTGCCGTTTCCACCATCAGCAGCCGCTGCGTCGAGTTATTAGGGCGAGAGCGCGGCTCATTGGCTCCGTTAAGCAAAATAATGGACCGCTAATTTCTCTTCTGTTTATTTTCCATTAAACTTTCGCGGTGCCGTTTTGCGGCGCGGAGTTTTTATCCATCTTTTCGGGACACTCGTCGTCCCCTTCTGCTCGCCGCTCCGTTATTAATTATCGCAATTTCCCCTGTAATTGTTGCCGTGCACTGGTTTTGTTAAACGTGTATAGACGCGGACGCGCAAACCCCCGACTGTTCTGCGAGTTGATTTCGGGCCGAAAACATAGTAAAATTATTAAACGTAATGCATTGTAATCTTTGGAAATGTGCTCGCTAATGATACACATTACGGTCGGGATTATGGCAGTGTATTAAAGGAAATAGGCTAAATCTTCGAGGCTAATTAACAGTTATTACGCGCGGAAATATAGCGAAGAGAATCTGGCCAAATTGGGATACTTTACGACGTACCTTTGGGGGTTGTTAATAATGTTACTATTAAATTGCTTCATATATTGGGTATTTCACATTGTTTAATTCTCAATTTCACTGGGGCATAACGGATTTAGTTTCATGGAAGAGCTATCTGAAATCGAGAGTTAGTATGTGTTACCGACGCATTTGTTTGATTATTTAATTTCTTAAAATTATATTATATTTACTTTCATGGCAGCTTATCATTCGAGAGGGCCATGTTCTCTCTTAAATTAATTAAATAAATTAATTAAATTAATCTCTTCTAACAGCTAAACTAGTTTTCAGCTAGCTAACAGGATAAAAACAAATATTTCCTAATCAAAGTGAAAAAAGAATCAACCAACGTGGTTTCCGGGTTGAAACCACGTCGGAATTGCATCAGTCTGCCGATCTCAGTTGCACGGAGCTCCTTCTCGATTGCTGCATGTTTTATCGCAACTGTGAGAAGAAATTTTTTTAAAAGAAAGCAACGACCCCGAAGATCTACTTTCATTAATTCTCTGGCTTGCAGCCCTTATCGATCGTGATGCCAGCAATCGCTGGTTGCGATCTTAGAGGTTATTTGCACATATTTCGACGAATTATGTGATTAGAGTACCTTAAATTAGATCCACAAATGTTTCTACGTGAATCGTATTTAAACGACAATTGGTTCCTTCTACAAATGTGCACTGATGAGCCGTATGACGGAGTAACCAAACGCGCCTTACACGTCACATGGTGGTTAGATGGCAGCCTGATTATTTACTTCCGCTAATTATCTGTTAGTCGATCCTTGCAGCCCTCGCAGACTGTGACGTCAGCAATCCCTGGTCGCAGTTGTAGAGGTTATTTGTTTGGATTTAATTGTCAGATGTAGTTGTAACCAACATCGAAAATAATACAAACAAACATGATTCCCTCGATTATGCTTTTTTTATGATCATTTTGAAGTAATAATACACTTCATTGATCAGATAAAGTTACTTTATACAGTAGATGGTCGGTTAGTCAATTACTGGGAATGTTAAAAACTTGGCAATACTGAATTATGAATCGTTTTTATGAAAAACGGAGTTTAACGAATTTTTATGTTTTATTTATTTTTTTTTTTTAAATGTTTTTTTTTTAAGCGCCAAAGGCGGCTTACTGGAAGCAAGTGACCCTTTGCACTCGCAGATATTAACAAAAGGTTACAAATGACCTCAACAAGAAAGTAATGTCGTTTAACTTCCAAATTAAATTAAAATCAATTAATTAAATACAATGAACTTAGCCTAAGCTTTATATATAAACAAAAGAATAATAAAGCGTGCATAATTCGGGAATAGAAAATACAAGGTCCAGCTGGCCCTATTGACAAACAATCAAAATTTCTAATTTAAATAGAATATGGGAGCAGACAATAATAGTAACAGTAATGATAATAATAATAAAATGTATTGGCATAACGTGCATTACCAACGTAGCCTACCAAAAAAAAATTAACAAAAAGAAATACAAATAAAATAAAAGAATTTAAAAAAATAGAAGAACAAAAAAGGCGAATATAGAGAGTATAAAAAGGTTATTGACTTGTATCGATTAATAAGAAGCAATAATTCACCTATTTTAAATAGAACAGCCCATATAATGTCAGCGTTTATGTGATGATTAAACAATTTAATAAGTAAAAGAACTAAAAACATTTGAAATAGGGACAACAATTGACAAACTGAAATTAAACAATAAAATCTTGTTCTTTTCATTCGAAGTTATAGCATTAATTGAATACTTCAAAACATAAAAATAAAAAAGTGAATGTTAATCTAAGTTAATCAAATCATTTATTTAAATTTAAATATTTATCTAGTTCACACATTTATATCTTTAATTGTCTTTTTGTTGGAATTTGTTTAAACTCTATCTTTTGTTTTCTCTTCAATTTTAGCATAGTATTTCAGACAGAAAAAAGGGTTGTTTGAACGAAAGAAATATATTTTTTGGCGTTATTTCATTTTAGTGAAAGCAATATTTCTTTGATATAAGTAATTATTTGTTTCAAAATAAAATAGTGTTTTTTTTTTAAATATTTTTTTGCGACAAAAAATAGAGGAGCAAAAGGAATGATTTCTTGGAGTCAAAGCAACGTGTCTCTTAATTGCATCCTTCTTCGAGAATGACGAGCCAGGTGCTTGTAACTGCTAGCACTAGACGATGCCAGGAGAAAGTGACTATTTCTTTGGTCAAGACTGTGACGTTCCTTTGATTTAAAAGCTCAATTTCTTTAAAGCGAAATAATTAGATTTGTTGTTTTAATAATTTCATTGTTATCAATTTCTTTGGTTCAAACATATCAGTTTTGTTATTTCAAATATTAAGTTTTGTTGATCTTAATGCTCAATGATTTTTTGAGTTAAAGAAATAAGAAAGAAATTTTGTGATAGACAGCAATACTTCTTTGATCGCATTGAAAAATGTTATTTTTTTAACTCAATGCAGGTGCTTCTTTGAATCAACAAGTTTTTTGTTTTTTCTCAATGCATGTAATTTCTGTCAAGCGTTGTTATGTTCCTGTAACCGGGCTCTTTAATTCAAATTATACAATTAAGTATTACTTTAATCAGAGGAACTTATTAACACACTTGACCAAAACCGCTAATATAAACTGACACTGGTTTCACAAAGATTTTCCATCTCTAAATAGAATGATTAAATTCCGAAACTGTTACAAAATTCGACAAAGCAATTTCAGCTAATAAACTAGGTCATTAAACCCAATATCAACATAGTCATATACCGCTGATTTCTTCCTCAACGCTAGCAGAAATATCCATACACAATATCCCATATATATACGCGGTATTACACCTGCTAGAGTATTAATATTTACTTGGCCGCAGTTAATGCGAATCTGTGCACCATTAGCGCATAATAAACAGGAAGTAACGTTAAATAAATTACCTAAACAGGTGCAATTACCTCCGTCCACAAAACCCCAGCGCAGAGGCGGGGGATTTCGGCTCGAAGTATGGGGGATGGCATCGGTGTAATATCTGCTAATGCTAACGGTAAATAACAGCTCCATGTTTCACGGGAGAAGATGGAGGGAGATAGCAATAGAGATAGTTAGTTGGATGTCTGCGGAAATGGAATTTGTATTCGGTAAACTGTACACGTTGGGGGGCAGTGTAAAGGGAGGCAGGGTGGAGAGACATATGTACGTAACTATCCAGATGTGTCCGTCGTGATTATAATGTATTATCGGAAGCGCGTGGCGAACGGGTGTATCAGCAAGTAATAAGTTAGCTCCGGTATTAAAGCGTTATTAGCTATTCGGAAGTGTGTGTATCCGTATAGGTATGTGTAATTCTAGCAAATGCGCTGGCATAATAGCTATAATGATGTGCTAAAGTTTGCTGTAAGCTATGGCTCTTAAACGTAATCCCTGAGTTAGAGATAATTGCCTTTTCTTCAAAATTAACATAAATTCTCTAATAGAAAGAGAAAATTAAAAGATTGAGGCTTTTTTTCTTTTCGTAGAACCCAAAACTTCACTCAATACAATAGAAGTTGTAAGTTTGAATATACGTAAATTGGAAGGAAATATGATGAAGAGCATCTATGTTGGAACAACATAGATGCAACGTTAAAAGAAGATCACAAATCTAGAGGGGGGATATGAAATATTGATGAAACAAACAAGCCATTTAATTTATAAACAAATAGCAACAGCAAAAAACTCAGATGAGGTGCTCCCCCATTTTACAGCAGATCGACCTGAAAACCCTTTCGAAAATCCCTACATTGGGTTGGATTTGGTCGGGGTCTTGATCTCGTTTCTGCAGCTCCCAGCTTGTAAGTACAAGCGCAGCGTACACTAAACTTTTCAAACACGTTCATAGAAAGGAATCAACGTGATTTTGCAAGCGACGATGCATCCAAAAGTTCTGCGTAAATGTTCTTTAATGGTGATCGAAAAATGTGCCGGAGCACCATCCTACTGGAATCACATGTGTTGCCTCGGGTTCAAAGGAATGTCTTCTGAAGGATCCTCCAGTGCGTTTTGTAGAAAGCATTGGTTTGGTAAAAGAACGGAGCTTAATAATCCGTCGCCCTAAACGTCCAATAAGATATCGGGATTCCTTAATAGGATTAAGATTTCCGTCCAGCCAGATATGCGCCCCGTTGAAACTAAAAATTTCCACGGTGCGTCAAGCTAAGCGTGCTTGATGTTCATTGATTGGACCTGCTTTCGTTGACCATTGTTGGCGTAAAGCTGCTGTTCGTAGGGGATACTTCAAACAAGAGGAACAATAATTCCTACCTCTTGCTCCAGAGCCCCTTGCCTCAGAGGTGAACATCGACGTGGGTCTCCATGAATCATGGGACAGTTTCCCAAACGAGCCAGTTTACATTACATTTCAACAATGACTTCAAAAATGATTTGTTGGATAACCAGCTCCGTTAAAAAATATTCTTCTATTATCTATCAGCCGAAAAATATTTAAAATTTTATTTTAATTTTGATACGAACTCTGTAGAAATATATAAATCGTGTTAAATAATAGTCTCTTTCCCCTAGTTAAATATGATGAAAGAATTCATCATAGCGGTTCCATTACTCCGGCACCTCCACCAAAAGTGTAGCATCTATTTCTCGATTAAAGCGGAGTTGTAGCTTTTGTTAATTGGTAAATTCGCTGAAAGAATTATCAATACAATATATAATTGTAGTAGGCAAGCTCCCCAGTCAAGCTGCAACTTGCGCCTGAAATTATTTTACATGAAGAGTATTCTTGCCGAAATAATTTCGAAGAACTTGGTGAAGCAAAGAAAACATTTTTTCTTCAGATTTTTACCTGAATTGGGAGTGAGTTTTGATTGGAAAATTTACTAAAAGACACTACGTTAAACTTCTGCAGTGTCTTTATGGAAAGGCCGGGAATTGGAGACCTTGTCTCGCTTCCTGCAAAAAGCTGTGACTTATAGGTCAAGTCAAAAATTCCTTTCTTCCTAATGCAGGGTTTCCTGCCTGGTGCTATACAAAATTTCGATCGCACCGTTAGATAAATTGGCGAAAGTGGCGTCGAGAATTTGTTTTTAAGCCTTTACTCTGCAAGGCCAAGTAAAGGTACAAGAGATAAAATAAAAATGGGCTTTCTTCGTTTTTTTTTTTTATTTCACGCGCATTTGTCGCACATCCATCTTCTTTTCGGGTTCAAGATAAACACAAAATTTATCAACTTTGCCAAATTTACAGCTTCCCTCTATATTTCTAGCAATATCAGTTGCATTCATCAATAATAAGCGGCGAGGGCCGATAATGAATCTGTATCTGTATCGGTAAATTTCAAATTATGTCAAACGTTAAAGCATATTAAACTTTTATTATTTTATTAAAGCTATCTAAATACCTAAAAATCCATATTTCTTCTTCGTTTCCTAATTCCAGTCTACGTTACTGAGGTTTTCCTATGACCACGTCGTACCCATGCCTTATCGTCAGAACGAATCGCATGTTGAGGCCTGTTGTATCTTCGATACGAAAGCAATGCCTATTTCCCATTTTCTCATTTCCGGCTTTGCTTGCTCCAATTCGATAATGATCGTGTTTATGACAGTTATTGAAGGGAAAATATGAAGATAACGGTTTAATAATTTATGCTATTATTGGCAGGGTAAAGTTGTCGCGCTAGCATCGATCGGAGCGTAGTTTCGTGGAAGAAATTGCTGGGAGAGATTACCTTTGCATTATGAAATAATTGCCGTTTCGTTAGATTAGTGCTTTTTTATTGTCTTAGAAATAAGTGTGTCCTATGTACGGGTGGTACTGTATGAATCGTTCTATTTGAATTGCAGCTATAATTTATACGGATTTAAGTAAGTATCTAAATTGGGCTAGAATAATTTAGGAATGCCTCAAAGAATAGCAGTAGGGCCAATTTTGGGTCCCTTTTTTTACCTCCCAAAGCAATTTTGTTTAAATGCGTTGTTATAAAAATTTATAGCCTTTTTAAAGGATATCGGGTTATTCTTTTCTATTACTCTTTAACATTTACTCAGAACAACAGCTCATCAATAGACTTAATTTGGTTATTGCGAAGATTTGTTTTCTGTGGGAGTCAACCCTATAGATTCGGAATTCGGTGTCAAGGTTGGGCTACGAACTTCGGAGGCGGTAGTAAACAGCTTGGTACACCTTAAATCCATAGATGCGCGATGCAGATAAATAGGGTGAACGTGAGAAACTAGATTTTAAAGATTTCTTACGCCTAGAGGAGCTGCATATGCCAGTAAACCAAACGTTGTACCTATTTAAGTTGGGTAATAGTGAATTTTTTGAGACATTAGTGCAGGGGCTAGGACGATCAGCTTTCTTCTTACTCAAAAATCCATCACTCTATGACAACTTGCCACAAATTAACGAGCTTTTTATATCAGTTTTGTTTTGCCAAATTTAGCTTTGTAGAATGTTCAAGTAAAGCTGTATAATTCAAATTTATCGCCTCTGGTAAAACAGGACGATTATTTTCAGCATAAGAGTGGCTAATACGATTTAAAAATTTTTTTTTTTTAGTGTGATGATGGCCTAAGGGGGTATATAAGCTTGTCATAACCTCAGGTGTTTGTTAGTGTGTCCCATAGCTTTGTTATTTATCATTCTCCCGCAGTAAAGGGCGAAGCGTAGTTAATCGTTTCGCAACTGCGAAATGGTAACTCGGGGTGTACCGGACTCACTAAGAAAATTTGATCTTATCCGGACTCGAACGCACAGCACTTAACTCTGCCTAATCAAGCGCAGAACCACATGCACGCAACACGTATTTGCAAAGCTGAAATCGTTTTTGACCTTCTAAAGATCTGTTTTGCAACTTGCAAGCTAAGCGTCGAAAGGCCAGTGTAATTTCTATGCGGAATATACAAGCATTTCGAACATCTTGTCTAAAATACATATTGTTATTTAAGATGTGTAAAAGAAATTTATTACGGCGGATGCATAATTCAGATCAAAACATATTCAAATATAAACTGTTAAGTTCGCAAACCAAACTAGAATCTATGGCGTCGTCTTCAAATTCTTCACCAACAAAACCAACCGCTTTAAAAATTAACAAGTGCGGCATCAACGCATTTTTTTTTGCATTTCTCACATACTTATTGAATTTATTTAGAGAGGATTGGTCCAACAAATTTTATATATTTTCTTGGTTAGTTGCAAATGCACAAGAGGCTATAGATTTTTAAAAAACGTAGATTACCTTCGTACTTTACCCGTTTTTTTTTTTGGAAATTCCTCTTCTAAAGGGCTATAAATAGGGGGTGAAAGGAAATTATTATTTAGGCTTTTGATTAGAAATTAAACAAAAAAAACATTTTAGTGTCTTTGGAAAATTATGCTGTGGAATGTTGTATCGAAATTCTAAAATATTTAAGGAAAGCTCGTCTACAAGCTCCCACTTGGAAAAATCACAAGTCAAAATTTTTAGAAAACCAAAAAAAAGGTAAATTGGGGGTGGACAATTTTGCATGATCAGGGTTCGAAATTTGATAGTATTTCTTCGTTTCTAATCAGAGTACCAAATTTCATTTTTCTAAATTAAAAAAATTACAGGACTCCCAAACGAACATATTTGTTTAGGGAATAATTTCCAAAAATCTCAAAAATAAACTGATAATAGAAAATCCGAATATTTGTTTATCAGATTAATCAGAAACGGAGGCTTCTGATTAATCTGTCCTCTTTTTTTATAATTTTATAGAGACTCTATTGAAGATAAAAACGATAAGAAGAAAGTCGATGATTTCATATTTGCATATACTTATTATTATAAAGAAATGCAGCAGCGCCTTTAATACAATATATCAAAGGCAGACACGACGACATAATTTACGACAGTTGACTTTTTTTTTGCAATAATTTAAGTTATACACAGCGTTTTCTGTCCGTGCCAATTTAGAGGATAATTAATAGAAAATATCCCCAGATAAGTTATGTATAACATAAAATTATGCCCAAATTTGGTTTCTTAAATGGCGCGTGCTACGTATTATTATATTTTAGGATTTGTTTGGAGTTGTTGAGATAATTTAAGAGTTAAGCGATTAGTTTATTTAATTTAATTTTTTCAAAGATTAATTAATTAAAAATAATCTGCAAAATTTGTTCATTTATGAAAACGTTATCATTTTCGGTATTATTCCTGTAAATATTCCAAGTAACCTTCATTTTCAGCAAGTTAGCAAGCACGTATAAATAACAAACAGCGAAAATAGATAGATGTTGATTAGAGTTCAATATATAAAACGGCGGCATTTATTTTCGGCAGTAAAAATGGAATAAAAAATTTGCTGAAGGTTATTTAATAAAAAATCGCCATTTAGCTACATAAATAGAAATGTTTACGGACGAATTCCTTGAGGCAACGCATAATGTAGACATTACACAATATTTTAATCCTAGAAGGGGTCGCTTTTATATTTCGAACTAGGCAGATTAGAACAACAATAAAAGTTTTTTTTTATACGAGTATATCGCTTCATAACATTACAAAAAAAATTCCTTTGGTTTATCGGCAATATACTTTTCAACAGCCGGCGTAAGTTCGCAATCGTCCATAAATTTTGATCTCTTTATTTCTTCTTTTAAGATTTGGAAACAAAAAAATAGTCACAGAACTATAAACTGGACTGTTACTTCGTATGAAGCCACATTCAACGCCGGTGGCTTTTGGAAGTCTCGGTATGTGGACTGGTATTGTCCTGGAGCAACCTTGCGTCAGTTTTCCGCGCCTCTTCATTTTATTAGAATCTTTGGGACGATGCATTAAGCTTCCACTCTCCTGTTACCGAACTATTATTTAGATAATCAATTGTTACGCTGCCTTGACAATCCCAAAAAAATATAAATTATTTTTCCTGCGGAGACAATGAAATTCTTAGGAAGGCTGTAACCCATAATATGCCATTGCGATGATTCTTGTTTTGATTAAAATGATGGCCAAAATGATGGAGTCAAGTTTCATTTCTGGTGACAAATTCAGCCACCAGCGTCAAAATAATTAAATCGGGTTCGTCTTCAGAAAGCGTCAAAAATTGTTCATCATTTGGAATGGCGAAACCAATGCTTTGGCCATCTTGCACCAATTTCTGTCATTTCAAGGTGTCGATTCTGAAACTTGTAATAATTGTCGCCTCTTTAATCTTGCATCTTTCAATACCAAACACTTGTTTCTTTTCAATAAAATCGGAAGTGATCACATCATAATTCAATGATTTTCGACTATGTTTAAGCGATTTTGACCATTACCGAGGCATATGTGATAAAAAGAATATAATATAATTTATGATTAAAATATCATACAAGTCATCAGCCCAACAAACACAGAAACATCAACTTTATGTTCTGCTTTTGAGGCACCATGCTGTCCCTTCATAAATCAATCTTCGGTGTAATTTTTTGCGTTAGCTGAACATTAATTCTAATTTCATTGAATGCTCGCAACAAGAGGAACAATCACACCATACACGGCCAGCTACCAGCCGCGAACCTTGCAGTCTCCGCTGGGAATAACATGTTCTAATCGACGCTACAAGACCACTACACGTACGTACATGCAACGGATACCGCGCTGCATTTATAGACCCGTTATAATTGAGATACGGTCATACGGTTCTACGCTCTCGATCCAGAAGGGATTACATGTGCATATCAATTTGGACTTTGGCAACATTACGACTCTAGAACAAGCTATTGAGGTTGCTGTATCCTCTTACGTTGATAGTGAGTGAAATTAACGACCAAACGTGTTACAATCGACGTGCATATATTGGGACATATCGGCCATATGCACTACGTCCAAAGTTATTGTTTCGGCATTGTTAACATTGATGTTGAATCGCGTATTAAAAGCCTGAGTAATGGTGCGAAGGATCGACAATAATCGTTATATTTTCTTTAGTTTATTTTTTAATTTTAAGCTAAGTATAATTTTCTTCTTTCCACTCTGCATTCATTTTATTGTATCAAATGGGGCACTGGTTCTTGATTTTTTTGTGGTGATTTGGCCGCAATAAAAAATTAGGGGGGCACCATCTTTGATATATTTCATTAATCTGTTTCTGCACGCACTATATTTAAGAAAGGTTAAGGGTTTTGGGAAAACCCTAAGAAATTAAAAAAAATGGCAAAATAAACAAATCAACAATAAACAAGTCTATTGGCGGTTGAGAACCACTGACATGTCTCAATAAAAACCAGATCTTTATGGAAGAAAACTGTTTCGCCAACAATATTTAATCTCTTTATTGTTTCTCATCGTTCCCATTCTGGAAACAGCGGAATATTCGATCGAGTTCTTAAAATTTAATAGTAGATAAAGTCTATATCGGAAAAACGGGCGAAAGGCACCAGATTCCATGAGCACATTAGGTGCTATAGATATGGAAGGGTAGAATTGTCGAATGCAGTACAGTACAAACGAAACCGGGCACAATATTAAACCAGAAAACCTAGTATGTGGAATTACGTATATTGACATTCTGGATAGAAGCAAATTTTTATGTAAGTGCCGTCGAGTCAAAATTAATTTTTAGAAGCTAAAGAGGAAAATTAATTTAATTAATTTTTCTTATCCGTCCCTCATTATCTTTATTAACTTCTTAATCTTCTACGTAATCTTGCGGTTTATTACCAAAATGTTCTTGCAACCATCACTGTTTACCGTACCGAAGACTTCATTATATTGACTTCATTATCCACTAATACACGCTCTGCATATCTTAATGCGCCTTCGCGATTCCTGCCTTGCATCTTTCTTAGCGCGGCGCCTACAGTGCCGGTAATCGCGAGATTCGAGAGTTTGCAGCCTTCCAGCTTCGCGCTGAGGCTGGAAACGCGATCCATTTAGATATAAGAGGAACCGTATATCCGCTTCTAAGGCATTCGCTAATCTAAATTGTAGCCTCTAGCAGATATATTTCGGCGTGACGCGGAGGTGAGCGTCTTCGCGAGACGTTCTCATGCCGTAAACGTCGCAGTCGCTTAGCCTCCAGCCTAAAGCACTAAAAATGTGGAATGTGTATACGTTTGTGTATGTGCGCTACGTCAAGGCCTCGCGAAATTGGATTGCCCGGCGAAGAGTACGGAGTTTCTGGATGGAAGAAGATAATGCGGAAGGCTTTTTATCGATACTGGGCGGATATAAGATGTTCTTATTAAGATGTAGATTTCTATATACCGCGCGGTTCCTGCTCATTGTTTTGCTTAAGCAGTTTGATGAAGCTGATTTTAGATTATGAAGATTGTCCATTAGAGAAGCATTTGGGACTCCTAACCAATGGTTGCTCAATGGTATCGGTAAAATGAAGGAGATTTAGCAAGAGAGTGCTTTAAATAGAAATTTGAAATATACTTTAAAGCAGCAAAATTCCACGATGACGATCTTCTTGAACGCTCGAATTAATAAGATTTACACAAAGATGATAGAGAAATTAAATAAATGCTTCATCCCAAGCAACTATATCACAAGAAATATCAAGCTGCGGGAGGCCATTGGTGAATACGTCAACGAATTGAAAGATAGATTGTTTAGACAATAAGAATTAATTCTTAGGATGCTCATTAAAGTCCGCAAAGTTAAAGAACCTAGACGGATCGTTCAGGGAATAAGCAAAAAACGCATTTTTCGATTGAATTGGCGTCGTATGCAAAATGTTGAGGCTTAAAAAGTAAAATACAAATGTAGTTTCAGAGCAAAATATCTTCCAAAGCAGACAAGAAGGAACGATAGGAATTGTCTTCATTTTTGTAATAATTTATCCAGCTTTTAGATGAATTCCCCTCGTACGACGTACGTCTTAGGACGTTAGGATATAACCCTGTATTAATAGCCTGATATGCAGGAACGAATATTTTGTAGATAATCCCATCAATATCGAGAAAATAGATCAGCAAAAGACTTGATATTGCTTTTGACTTGATGGGTTATCTTTGTCCGAGATGTAGACGGACCCCTTTCTTATTCTCCTAAAGTTGGAACTAGATCATTTTGAAGGTGGAGCTTTCATTAAAGAAATATGGTCCGATTATCCAGTTTTTAACGATGCTCGCCCAAACATTAACATTATACTGGGCGTGCGCCAGTGAAAACTTTTTCTGGTCAGTAAAGACCTGACCATTCAAAGAATAAACAAATTCCTCGAAGAAATCTTGCGTTATCATCAAATTGTGCCTTGTAGAGACGCCACTTTTCACTTTAAAAAATTGTTACGTTGCTTCTGCGAATATCGTCCTTCGTGTATACCAGAATAACCACCCTTGACGCTATCTTCTTAATAGTACGGATAGTTCTTCACTTCAGTGATGCCTCGACAATGTCGATTGATTAATAAACGAGCGATTTGATTAATTTTCACACATTGCGGACTTCTTTTTGACTTCTACAATTACATTCAAAGCCCATCGTGATAAAAATGTAAAAATATAGAATCCGTTTTATTAAAAAAAAAATTGATACAGGTAGTAGTTGACGGATTAACCCTGTATTATAATATAAAGGTTAATCTTTCTTCTTCAAGAAACGCAATTCAAGAGAAAAGACTTGATCAAGTAGAAGATTTTTCATACAAAAGCGGCGGTTGTTGTTCCCAACCGTCCAGCAAGATTATTTTCACTCGTACAAGTTACTAGATTGCTAACATATTCGAAAGTCGATATATTTAAAACGTAGTCAAACAATAAAATAAGATCCACAACAAAAGAATGATTGCGAATTTCCACTCCCAGCCAGTAAATCAATGTGGGGTTACCAATGACGACATTAATGCATTATTTCCAAGCGATAGTGAAAAAAAAAAGAGCAAAAACGGAACGGGAGAAACCCCAACTCGGCTTCCTTTCATTTCATTTTCATCTCTCCACTCCCAATCCGCTCCCCATTTCCATTTGCTTTCGGTGTCTCTATGGTTCGCGTAATTTAATTCGGACGAATGAAAAGATGCGAATTTAATTAAACGAAAGAAATTTTACATAATGTCATCAATTTAATTTTCTTTTCTTCTGCGGCCGGGGGGCCATCGTTGCGTTGAATGACGAGCTAAACCCGACGCAAGCTCCATCCAGCGTAGGCGCGCCGGGGTTGTGGAATAAACCGCGAGAATTTTTATTAGTTCAATGCGATTGAAAGTTTCTATTTCGTGGAGAGCCTCGAGGAAACGGTTACGGTCCATTTTGGACGTATTTTAATCGCAGATTTTTTTGAAAATTTGACTTAAGCTAATTGAAGATGGCCAAGTGGATGAAAATATTTTCAAAATGGTTGCTTTTTCGGATATTCCAGACGTCAGTAGTTTAATATCAATGCAATCTGGGCCAGCCGCGCTGGATTTAATGTAACCAAAAGTTGTCAAAATTTCAAGCTCATTCACCTCTAAAAGATAAAGGAATAGTGGCGGCTGGATTGAGCTCATCCAATGTACATTGGTGATTCCAAATAGAAATGAAAAAAATAATTATATTGTCGCTGTTGCTTAGATAAGAAGGCACAGACCAATTCCTTCCTCCTCCAATAGTTCCATTAACTCTTAAATGGCTTCAAATCTTACCAAGGATACAACCATTGAACTTGTACTGGAAGTAAGCATGTTTCTCGCGATGCACCGCTAACGTTGTGAAATTGAAGATTTGTAATATTGCCCAATTTTTTTTTTAACTGCTTAAATTTTATTCTTCAATTCTACTTCATTTCACGTTATGGTGCGAAATATTAGAAGGAAATTGAGACCATCAATGGTAGATAGCCATGTAAAGAAATGTAAACAGCTTAAGTAATGAAATGAATTGTATGCCCAAGGTCTATAAAGCCTGTAGAGCTATTAAAATAAAATAAATGGTGTATTTAAAGAACGTGAAATAATTGGCGAAGGATTCGTGTTTCCACAGGACAATGATCCCGAGTACACTGAAAAGTAATTAGGAGACTTTTAAAGGACAAACCTTCACCTGATATGGGACCATTTAAACCGAGCTATGCAAAAATCGCTGCTCAATTAAGCACTTTGGAGAGCAAATATAATCTTGATCTTCGATATACTGAAAATATAGCAGCAGTAAAACAGAGGCTTTACACACACTAAAACGTATAGCTTAAAAATTCTCCTGTAGAACAAAAACAGCCTTCAACAAATATCGCTCTCGCCTTCTCCCTAATTTTCAGAGAAGATCCGAGTAAAAGTCCAGATTCCCAAATTGGAATAATTCTTCTTTCCCTTTCTCTCCATTTAGAGAGAATTTAAGAACTTGGCATGCCGACGAGTAAATATTCCAACAAGTCACAAATGAAATCGTCCGAACTCAACGTTTACCAATAATTCGGTAATTAAATGCAAATAAGAAGCAATCTAACAAGCTACCGGGAAAATTCCGTACTTACAGACGTGCCGGTGCTAGAAAGGGACGCAGAGGAAGAGACGAATGGACGCAATGATAAAAAGGTTCCATTACGACCGCCAGGCGGCGCCACCAGTACCTACTGCGATCGTTTAGATACGCAGATGGATGAATAAGAAGAGGGGAAGAGAATAATATTCTAAAAGATGAGTAACAGTGTTAATGTGAAGATAAGGATAGAGTGGTGGAGATCTAAGGAAGAAAAACGGAAATGCAAGAATAGCATGGCTAAAAATATCGTTCTTTAGCGTAATTTCCTTTTGGAACTTTGGAGCCCTTTGATCTCCGGTTAGAAAAAGCCATTCCCCTCCAATATCGTATGGTCCATTGGAAATTATTCATATTCTTCCTTTTCATTGCTCCAAAGAAACTGCTGTTCAATTGAAATGGTCCACTAATAAGAAACTAGTGAAAATTCTTTTTTTTTTAACAAAAAATAAAACAAAAGATGACTGAAATATGACAAAATATGTATGCTTGGAATCATTTAGGCAATAGTTGAATAGGCCTAAGCTAAATGTGGCAACTTTAATTTTAATATTTTGTGGTGTCTCCTCGTGCTTGTGGCGCAGTTAAATAATCTCTGGGCACGTTTTTTATTAGCGTATTGATAAATCTTTGCGGAATTCTTTTCCACCATTTATTTAGCGTTATGTGAGGGCGAAAACTCGACTAAGTTGCAGCTTAGCTGCATCAACCGTGCCCCGGTTGGTTGGATGCATCCTAATGCCGGATCCTAAAGCCTGGAGCTAGCTGTCGTAGTTTGAATCCCAGATTTCTGGGTAACGAACATGAATTGGGTAGGGCTATGGCCCGGCCATCCCCATTGTTTAATCTTATGTCAACGGTCGGTTCCGTTTCCGACGCTGGCCGATAGTTGCCAGTGCCGGCGGCTTAGCATCCGAGGAGACGAACATTGTCATATTTGTGTGGACTGGGCCCCCACGTGGGGGTAAGATGTGAGATAGGCATCGAGAGATCGGTGCCGACCGTTGCCCATCAAGGTTGAAAAAGGAACTTCTTCAATACGGGAAGCATGGTGGACTCCGGAGATCAACCGGTCTCCCTCCACTGAGGAATCGGACTCGTGCGGGCACTTCCTCGCAGTTGGTCGGTGGGAACATGCCGTATGTGGCAACGCGAATCAGCAGCCTTCCTCTTAGTGGGCTGGCGATATTTATTTCTGTCGATTCAGTTTGTTTCAAAGATGCTCGATGCAAGTGCAGTCTGGAGAATTAGGGGGGCCAATATCATTCCTTCGTGGTCGTTTACGATGCTAACTTGTCCGCAAAAACAAATATTTTTCCGGAATTTCGAGCAAATAGCACAAAAATGGGCAGACTATATAAGTCCATATACCTCTCTGTATTCATGGATTGATTTGAGATTTACAGCCATTATCTTCGGCGTAATATTCAAAAAATTAAAAATTTGGGTCTCCGCCGTTTTTCGTTAATTATTTCTTACCGGATGTTTATGAGAATTATCCAGATACTTAGGCTTTTAGATTCTTTAAGAGACTATCGAAAGATCGAAACACACTGAGCCTGATTAACACTTAAAGCACAGAAGTAATGAATTAAAATCAGTTCAGAATATTTGATTCCTGAACAATATTGAAAATATGTTAACCAACAACATGTTATAACAAGTTTTCAAGAAATATCTCAGCGTCATATACAACGTCAGCTAATCTAAACTAACTAAAAATCAAAGTTTTCACGTTTCATGAAATTATCCTCCCTCTAAAGTGATCAATTCCTACATTGATTAACATTTGAATTCAAACTGATTACTCACATAATAAATAATCTCCTTAATTTATCACGCTTTCCATTTCTCAAGCATTTTCCGCGCTCCAACGTAACTGAAACGAATGGATTTCGTCTAAAGTTATACGTACAGCTGATTATGAATACGACCAGGTTTAATAAAACATTAGGGAATTTCGGAGTGGCATGACGTCAATCGGATAATGAAAATATAAGGCGAACAGGGGAAACCTTGAAACTGAATTCCGAACACGGGAAGGCAATATATACGCTTGCTTTAAGTGGCGGTGGATAGAACAAGGAAGGTGATTCAATTAATTTAAGTTTTCAAGGTAAGAATAATGTTCTATCTGTAGAAGCGGAGTAGGAGATCCTCCGAAGGAATTGGGGTGTTATGGAGAAAGGTAGAGGAGAAAATATTCCGGGAAACGCGAGCAATAAACGGATAATCATCTTGAATAGTTTTGTGAAATTAATCGAGTTGCCTTGGAAGTTGAGTTAAAGATTAATCCTGTGGGAGTACCAACTGTGAGCAAGCGTGCAAACCTATTACATAGCTATGCGAATCTTTAATTAAAACGTTCACTTCTTTGAATTAAAATTGTGTCTGGCGAATCGTTGCGAAAATATCATTTCTGTAGCACGC
>LR736869.1:5678216-5700291 GCA_902654985.2 Oryctes borbonicus | reverse complement strand
GCAACAGAAGATCCGAGGCGATGGGCTGTAAATCACTTACTATGGGAGGCTCGTGATTAAGGAAGATGTCTTTTCTTTTCTCTGACGAATCCTAACGTCCTTCTGTTAGTATAGAAGGGGTGTGGAGAAAGATATCGTGCAAGAAAGACGGCTCCACGTGTGCCACTTGGAGGTGTTACAAAAATATACAACATTACGTTAATTATATCCGGAATAAACTAAAATTTCATTGTGATTAGATCTCCCAAGACATCTTCAAAATTATGCAATAACATCCATCGCATAACCTCAAACAATCCATCATTCACAGCAGGTCCTCCGCCGCTCCAAATCATACGAAATTGAAGCGATGACAACTTCCCTCGCACAACGAAAATCTCCCATTTCGCCAATCGTTCCAGAAATAAAAGAACAAATAAATAAATTTCGCCACGGTTAACGACAGCAAGCTTAAATCTTTAGCACCTATCATCGTACACCTACAAAGGGCGTCACTTGAACCACAAAATGAAATTGCTAAAGTGATTAATCGACGCAATACCGTGGAGGACATGTATATCCCCGAGAAGCCGTTTCAATCATCGTGACAAATAACGACAGGTCGACAGGTTTTGGGCGAGGAAAGGGATGAAAGTTGGCAGGGGGTGGAAAAGAGACGTTGAGCGGAGAAAGCGTAAGCTCTTTCTGAGAAGGGCGGGGGGATTATGGATTATGCGACAATGAAATTATTTAATCGTATTTTTCCCCATGTCCAGTTCAATTTTACTTAAAGTTGACGCCATGGTCTTGTTACACGGCATCTTTTGCGATACAAAATATTGGATATAAAAGAAAGAATGATCTAGATGTGCGAGGAAAGGAAACTGGAGGTAACACAAAGTAAAGTAAAGAAGCATAACAGCATTTGGCGGTTTCCTCTTTAGGATTAAGGAACTGCAAACAATAACATTTGTTTTGCCTTTGAAGTATACAATTGCATTATTTTATAGGTTGGTACCGAAAACGAGCAGAAACCTAATAAAAATTGCTAATAAGAGATGCATTAAAGAGAGAAGAGACTCTTTTCTGCCTCCTTCTCCAGGCGCTAGAGTGTTTAGAAAGAAGCTAAAACAAAAACTAAAGGTTACTTAAAACTTATTTTTCGAAAGGTATCAAGCCTGAGCATGTGTTTCAGTTTGCAAAATAAATTCAGAAACTTTCTGGGTAACCCCAAAGATAAACCCGATATGAAGGAAAGGTGAAGAATTTATAAAATTACATGCGGTTAATGTGATAAGGCCTACATTGGATTTTTTTTTATTTCCTTAAATACGGAAGACTTTTCAGCAACTTTCCTCACAAGCAAAAAGGAACACCTTCTTTATGATTAATTACCTATTTAATCTGCAACAAAAGGAATTATATCGCCTTGTTTACGCCGCACTCCTTGTTTCTCCTCTAATCAAATTTTAAAACTTCCCTTAACAAACTTCGGCCATAAATTTGGATACCATTCGTCCCGCAGTAAACCTTGGCGAACTTCCTTCCTTTATGGTTTATTAACGGGTATCGTTCCCATACCAACTATGGTCTTGGCGTTAGATATTTATCAGCAAAAACAACGAATTATTTCCCCCTCCTTGAGAGGAAATAGTTCCCCAACGTCTTGGAATCCAAGGTATATCCGTCATGAATTACAAGGAAGTATCGAAGATGGTCCTATCCTACTGTAAGCATCGGATTTCGAAGGGAATAAGCTGATCAATTAGTCACTATGGTGGAAGTTCTTCTCCTTCTGTTACTCCTACGTTATACACATACGCGTTCTGTATCGCGTTCAGTTTGTGAGGTTTCGGGAATCCCTAGACCCTTCATGAATAATTTATTCGCAGTAGCGAAATCTTGTAGGGAGGTAACAACCCGATTGTAAATTGTAGCGGTAATTGCCGGGCTGAAGTGGCCGGACTTCTTAGTGAGGGGTGCATTGTTCTCCGGTCAGATTTCTCGAAATAAAAGACGTGATTTGTTTTTTCGAAACGTTAAATTGACCACTTTGATGTATTACTCGGTTTTCTCCGAAAATTGCTGGAGGAAATGAGATTTTTATGGGATATATTCGACAATATATTGCTTTATAAATAAAAATGTGGTCGTGTATGTAGACGACACCGCTATTATTGCTTCAGATTTTTATTTGATCAATTTCTAGGCGAGATGTTGCGAGCGCCACAGGCGAGCGTGTTTTGCCAATCACCTTAGCTTTAACGAACAACAGATTTGTAAGCAGTACATGATGCTGGTGATGCTGTCTTTGATGGGAACTATACCTATTCGCAAGAGAGCGCATCTATTCTTTAGGATATTGTAAATTTTATTTTTACGTAGGTCTTGGACAACTTCTTCATTCCTTTTCGGCTTTTGGATTTCGTGAAGCCATTAAAAACATAGAAATGGATATAAGCATTTTGCTAAAACGTAACCACGCTCACTCTTTAAAGTTAAATCTTATAACACAAGCCAACATATAATTTGCTGCCGGGCTTTTTTTATATATAAATTGCTAACTGATGTTCCACCCACCTGATCTTTTTTCAAAATTAACACAACAACAACATTTCTTTATGTTTTTCTTTATGTTCCCCTTTCATCCTAACAGAATGTGCAACAGGGGCAAAGCCATATTTGGCCGGACAGATTTTAAACGTTGTTTGAAGCTGTCCTCATTTATCAGGCGCGCATTTTAATTCAGATTTCGATGAAACTGTAGAGCCTAAAAGGGTATCACGTTATAAGAACAACACAATTTTTTCAAGCGGCTGTCATCTAATTTCGGGGTACAGTGAACCCATAAATTTGTACGATTTATGGATTTTTATAAATATCTCGGAAACTGATTTTTGGAAAAGTTAAATAACGAGGGTCGGTGTACCGCCATCCCCCCTTCTCCCTATGTCGCATATTTTTTAATTTTTAATTTTTTTAAAGTTCAGGTAATTTGAAGTATGTTGCAAGAATTACGAAAATTATTTTCGGAAAAAAATAAACAACGGGGGACCGGGGTACCCCACACCCATATTTTTTATGTTTCTTTATTTATCAAAAATAAAGAGCTTTTTATGTACACAACGGTGCTGTTATAGTTTCTGTAAAAATCTAATTATGGCAACGTTGTACACTGAAATCGAGGCATTCAGCCGCCATTTTCAGTCTCTACAGTTTCATCGAAATCTGATTTTGAGAGTTGCCGGTGTTACCTTGAATGTGAACAAAGTAGATTATTTTCACTTAATTTGGAGACAAATAGTTTGGAAGACTTGTTTGAAAGATTGAGAGCTCTTGTTGGCTGAAAGATTAAGGCTTCTCTTTGCATATCCTTCAAAATGACAATTACTTCTTCAGACGTGTTGCCTTGTTGTATTTTTTCAGAAATCAATGATTTGGCTTCGTCTTCTCAGAGCATCGATGAGCTTTCAAAGGATCGAGCAATAACTTTGTTGGAACGCGGAAGAAATCTCTTCAGTTCTAACTTTCTTAACACCAAATCAAAAGAAAAAGAAGAAACGTTGGGCCATGTAAACCGTATTTTAGAATCATGGATGAAACATAATTTAATCCATCAACTCTTCTTATTTTTACGATCCCATCATGATGACAAGAAGTTTCCATCGGAGATATATGACAACTGTGTGATTCTACTCCATTGATCGCACGCAGTAATTTACCTACAGCTTCCTAATAGACATAACCGTTAATCAAGATTAAATTTGCGTTAAATATATGCATCGGAAACGCTAAACATCCGCCCAAACAACCATAAATACGTTACCCGCGTATCCAGCTCTCCGAAGTAATAAAATTTAACGCAACATTGCCTCAAGCTACACGCACGTTATGAACGTCTATTATGGGCGACCCGAGCGACACGCGTGGCCCTTAAAAGTATTACGCTACACTAAAGCACATACGCTAGATGTCGCTTCCGGACGACGGTATACAATAACAAAAGAAAGTCGCCAGCAAAGAAGCTGGAAAGGCAGCAGGAAAGAAAAAAAGCTTTTTTTTTTGCAAGGCTGAAACGAGCACCCTCTTCAATACGACCTTCGAAAAATGTTTTTAAAGAAATTGACGCCAATTTTCCCCCATATTTTTTGTTACATATTACATTAGTGTCCCATAAACATCTCAGTATAGCGTGAAAGTCACGGACAAGAGAGAGTCGTAGACGTGACAGAACAGGAAAAATACTGACGTTGTTTGGGAAGCAGCAGAGGTGAAGAGGGACGAAGAGGGGAATACTAGGTTAAAGGAAGGGCAGAGAAATAAGTATTATGTAGCCTGTAGTTAGTTTTCTTTTTCTTTCAACGGTAAACGAGTTCATAGAAAGAATTGAATTGGTAAGGGATAAGTGCATATTGTATAGCTTTATTTGTTATAAGGGATGCCTAAATTTGGAGGCATAAAACACATGAAATACCTTAAATGTTGCTGTTTCTTCGAGAAATTAAAGGATTGTTTACTTGATTCTCTTTATGGCAACTGGCACTGTCCTGTTGTACATATCTTTTCGGCCAATATTCTATGTCTTAATACGGAACGCAAGTGCCCAAATTTTTTTAGCTAAACCCTCAAGCTGTATCGGTCACGTATTTCTTAGAACCGTCCATTATCTTGATAAACAGTTTCTATTCGACAATTTTTGATAAGGTTATTACTAATACGAGCAATGAGTAACGCCCTGAAGTTTTTACAAAAACAATAGAAGAGAAAAATATTTTTGACCCGAATTCTCCAAACATTTCTTCCATTCTGAAGGTAATATCTGTAAAACAGCATTCTTGAAGGCTTTAACAGCTTCCTGAGACCATGAAAATCGCTCTCCACACATGACATTCGGAAAAAAAGGAAAAAAGAAGTCGAAGGAGGTGTACGGCCAATGAGACATTAATACAACGTTTTTATCCTTCAATGAATCAATTGTTTGACGTAAAATTTTCAGGATGAAGGATGATGCGACGTTGCCGATTGCTTTTCCTGATTCCATCGATGACTTCTGGCAAACAAATTATTGTATATCATTCAACATTAACTGTTCTTCGATCCTCCAAAATAATGTTTACGACTTAATACAACGAAAGAAAAAAAAACAAGCATTTTCTTGGAGACGACCAGCTTATGTTGGATTCGGTTCATCTAGAAACACCCAAATAGCAGACTTCATTGTACGCCAATTGGCGCGAGTCTCTTTTTGTGGGCGGGTCAAATTATGCGGAATTCATTTTCAATCACGCATAGCATTTGTGTTTTTTGGAACAACAACCGATTTTGGTTGATTTTCACAAAATTCATCACTGGAGGAAGGACGACCACAACGAAATCCTGCAGAACAATTGTAAACAGTCTAATCTGACGGTGCTTCATTACCAAAAGCACAGCGAAGTCACTTTTGGCATTATTGTTGTGTTTGGCCTTTACTAAGATCGCAAAAAATCATCCAATAGAAATATTGACGTGAAATAACGAAATTCCCTTTCTTTAAAGGATCACCACAAACAAACTACTTGGCTGATCTCTGTTGTTCAATAGTAACAAATGTCCAATTTTATTAAAATAGTAATATACAATCTCAATAGTGCCATCTAGTGGTCGTTTGTGTTAGCTTAAGATGTTACCTCGTAGTATCTTTTCAGATAATGTGAAACTAAAGAGGGTAAAAAATTATAGAACGAAGATTTGGGCAATGTTGATTGCATTGCATTATTCTGGACAATGTACATTAGCTAAAAATTCGACATGATTTGCCTTTTCTTTGATCATTTCATAGGAGCGGCACACTTCAATCACAGTTGCTCTCTTTGTATTTTCCAACAGGACACGCTTAATAAAAATAAACCCGTTACCTGTACCTGTTCATGAAAACAAATGCCCCTAATTGAATTACATTCTCATCCACAATAAACGAGGTATTGGTTATATTTAAACTGCATTAAGTTAATTGTTATTTATACTTATTCTTATTTAAGAGCTACGTACGGAAAAATAGTGACAAATAAGGGCGCGGCAAATTTATTATATCGATGTTTTATATCTCCTTCGTATAGCTGTAGCACTAGCGAACCGGTACGACGTTGGCACGCTTGCCCGGTTCAGATGAGCAGCCGTATAAGGCTGCATATTTATGGCGTCGCGTTTAGCTTTAAAGTGTTGTGGATTATGCAAATTTGAAAATGGCTTTCCGTGTGTGACGCAATTTTATGGTTATTTAATCGAGAAAAATGTTGATCCTCCGTTAAGGTTTTTATTACATGGTACGATCAATGTTAGAGATAGCGTAGGATAGTTTTGAATATTTAGAGAGTAAGAAAAATATTCTAATGGGATCTATTGGATAGAAGAAGAGCAGTATAGTTGGCGTGGTGGGCTTTTTAAATTATGAAATGTTAACTAAACAGGGCATTGATATCTTAGAATGTTTTATTTTCTGAAAATTTTGAGGTGGCGCTACCTAATTATTTTTTTCATGGCTTTTAGTTTTTATGTGAAACATTTCTGACAACTTTCCTTGTAACTGCTACCACTCTATCTGTTACTAACTAAATTATACGAAAATTTTCTAAGATGGGACTAAGTGAGATGAGCTTTGACCCGCAATAGATAATTGCATGGATTATGTTTCATAAAGCGAAAGAGTGCTTTTTTTCTGGGGTCTATCAACACAGGTATGCTGCAGAATTATACGTTTGAAAAATTTTTACTTGGGCTACGTGCAACCTCCATTAAAAGAGGATTTTTGCGCGGGATTAAGGTTCTTTGTCAATAAAGTGCTTAACCAGGAAATAATGCTAAAATAGCTTCCTCGTGGTGTTGAAAAAGTGTTTATTTTGCAAAAGGAAAAAAATGCGTCCTTGGATCTCCATTTCACGCAAAATTTGTGTTTGAGAACTGCGAATAATGTTGTATTTTACCTTAAATCCTAATTTATACGTCAATTATATTTTTCTCTAAATATCAAATGTCTGTTCCTACCAGTAGCAATGTATCTAGATAATGATAGATTAAATTCGAAATAATGAGTATTAATTTTTCAAATTTATCAAATTAATGATAAAGATAATAATGCCAAGATTAATTTATCAAAAAATGTGATGGATCAAACTTAAAAAACATACGAAGTAAATTAAAAAAAAATTGCCGTCAATAGCACATTTGTATTTAACGCGATAACAATTTAAAGACAGCCAAAATGGGGATATTTCCAGGAAAAAAACACGTGTGGGAGATAGTTTAGAAAAACTGGGTAGGTAAATGTGAAAAACGAAAGAGAACAGCAACAAATGATGCCAAAAGAGATAGCTGTGTTGCCTACACCCTCATACTTCTGTGAGGCCTATTGCTGCTATATCACTTCAATTCATAAAATTCGTTAAAACCTAATAAATGTAAAAGATTTAAAATTAATTAATTTGATGCTATATGTTCTACGATGGCGACGAAATTCGTAAAGCTAATTTCGTTGTAAATCCCATATTTTCTAGCTCTTACTTTGAAGCCTGATGGAGTAACGGAGTGATCAATAAAGTTCGCCACTTTCCGTGCGCTTTACGAAATTAGCAGAGACTAAACAGACTCGTGTTTATTCGTCTCATGAGGATGGGTTCGTGTTCCCTACTGGTTTCCCCGAGAGTCGACAAAACACGAGTCTGTCTAGTTTCTGCTAATTTCATGAAGCGCACGGAAAGTGGAGAACTTTAGTGATCAATAGTTGTCTAAAAATAAATATGGATGAGAGAAACTAACTTCCAAGGTTTAAATTTATTAGTTCATATTTTTTGAATAAACCTTAGTAGGCCTACAATACCTGAGCTGCCTATTTTTGCTGGAAAATGTGGGAGGGTATTTTCAGGAAGACGATAATACAGTTAGTGACTATCTGAATAAGGTTCTATAAGTTGGTCAGTGTCTAAAAGATCACCCATTGCGTTTTCCAGACGGTTTAAGTAAGCTGCGAAAATTTTTTGCGAACCCCTCCTTATCAATAAAAACAATATTCGCAGGAAAATTGGAGTCCTGGATATTATTGCGCAAAAACCAGCGACAAAAATCAAGTGTGCTTGACGATCAGGTAGATTTAGGCAGGGCACTCCTTGTACGTGCTAGAGGCAAAGCTGCTACTTGTGAAGGATTCCCCAAGCAAGAGGAGAACTAATTCGCACTTGTACTGATATTTTCCTTAAACTCTGATCGTGTTAAAATTACCTCTTCTGCTTCAAAGGTGGACACCGATTTTGGTCTCCCGGAATCATGGGATTGTTTCCCAAATGAATGGGTACCACGCGATCTTTGCTGCAGTTTTATAAAAACATGGCAACATAAAGATTTCTCCGGCATTCCCATCAGCACGGCCGTATGAAGTGTATGCCGACTGAGCGAATTAATCAGGCACAGCAAGTTGTAAAATTGTGCATTATTTACTGTACGCTCGACTGAAACTATGTCAACTACGATAAAAGCACAAAAAAAAGCACAAATGCTACAAAAAGGAATCCCAAAACTATGCGGACGCATATTTTGTGCCACGCCATCTCTCTCAAGGTTTGTGACATTTTATTTTTGACACCCTGCGGAATTTAGTTGTTCCAAGTTAACAACT
The DNA here is from genome assembly GCA_902654985.2 of Oryctes borbonicus. Classification (NCBI taxonomy): domain Eukaryota; kingdom Metazoa; phylum Arthropoda; class Insecta; order Coleoptera; family Scarabaeidae; genus Oryctes; species Oryctes borbonicus. The sequence goes on along the minus strand of LR736869.1, from coordinate 5,691,665 downwards.
CGTTTTTCTTAATAGACTTGATCCTTTTGATATAAAATTTGGTCGGGATAAAATTTACTCCGTCATTTTTTTTATGAAAGTGAGAAAATCGCGTTTCCTCTACTTATCGCCAGAACTCCTCGTCTTTTTTTGTTTGGGAGCGTTAGCAAAGACGTGATAAGAAAATCGGAAGAATAGAACAAGAACAAGAAACCTAAACATGCTCCCTGATATTGTATTCCATTCCGCTAAAGAAGTCAGCGGAAGGGAATTTATAGTTTTTGCGGCTTCATAGATTTCCTTTATCGGTAGTTTTTCCCGGAGTAATTCCGTCGCATTATATAAGTTGTAAAGTCTCCGGGTGAAACGGCTGTACGTCATACGGAAAGGTCATTAATCACTTACGCCCTCCTACATGCGCTACCCTCCCGAAGTCCATCTTTTTCGCCCTCGCTTTAATTCCGCTTGATCCTCTCTTGCTTCCTACAGCGGCGTTTTGGGGAAGCATCGGGGGCGATTTTCCTCCTTCCAGAGAATTCCGCCGCCACCGCCGCTTCTGTCCAACACAACGGAAGTGCTTCGTAGTACCGGCGGCAATCGTTTCGGACGGCTCGTAGCCACACCGCGCGTTCTAAAAAGCAAAACTAAAATTGTCTGCGCGAAGGGATTTACTCTGCCTGCCGGTCGCTAAGATTCATTGAAGATTTACCGTTTTCACTGGCTGACAAAGATAAACTGGCGGCACTCGATTTACAAACATAATTTACTCGCATTAAGTACGAACCAGTAAATGTTCCCTGTTCTCTCTCTGCAGCTCGTACTGTCCTTCTTTGTGTTTATCTCTCTTTGCCCTTATTGGTTATTTCTGGTATTTGTGGTATTGGAGCTCCTTTTAGTGTATTTTCCTGGACTCACTGGAAAGTTTTTCTATTATTTCGCGAAAATTGTTTTGTTGCTCAAGCTTTAGGAGAACAGGAGAAGAGGTTGGAGCTAAGAATTCGATTTTTTTTTAATTCCATCGATAGTTTAACGATCAAGCTTTCACAATTGCTTCCTCTTCACGTCATTGGCAATCTTTTTACACACCTTTCTCGTTCACATAAAAAAAAAGAATAACATTAACTGAACAATATGAGGGTGCTCCTATGAATAGCTCAATGGCTGCTTGGATCATTCAACAGCCCTGTATTCATTCTAAGCAACCCGTTCCTTGCAAAATTAACTCTCTGTCAGCACTGCACATTAATGAAAATGAAGGAAATTTAATTAAGGCACCATAAGTCGGGAACAAAAAAATTGCTTCGAAAACAAAGCGCCATCCTCTTCAGTATTCCACATTTTCAGCAGCTATTCCGGCAATAAAAATTTCAGTAAAATTTGTGCTACAGTCCAATTATTTCAACAGTACCTTGTCTATATTTCCCGTCGATTTGGGGACAAAGTTCAAAGTTTTCCCGCGACGCGATCTACCATCGAAAAGTTTATTTTGAGCGTACGGCGATTGTTTATTTTCCGAATCACTTGAGTAACGGGTAACTAGTAACGAGTAACACGCTCGAATTCTACGCCGAATGCATAACCTCAAAATAGATCCATATTTTCCCTCGGCGTTGTCGGAGAGGAAATTTATTTCCTGCAGTAGCATTTTCTTCGATTTCCAACCGTTCTCTCTCCGGCGGATCTGCTGCTTCTGCGTGTGCCGGGAAACTTTTCTTTAATTTCCAGCATCGAGGGTTGCACGCTGCATACTAGTAGATTGATTTAGTTACCGTTCGTCTTACTTCTGCAGTCGAAGATTAATTAAATTAAGGATTAGAAGAATTATGTTCCGCTCGTGAGGTTTATACTAAACAAATCTAATACCTACGTGAATGAAACGATTCGAGTTGAGCGAGGTTGGAGTATGAGGAAGGTATGACGGAAAGTAGCTGTTGAAAGTGAGTTTAAATTTCGTGGAATCATGGAAAAATAATAATATCGGTCAGTGATTCGATTTCTTTTTTTTATCGAAAAACTGGCGCAGAAGGCAAAGAGAAATTGGTTGCACTTTGTAAGGATCGTGCACCTGCGATAACCACCATCAAATACTGGAATATCAGCGCAAATGCATAACGTACCCATCAGCTAAGCCCAAAAACCAACAATTTGTATAACTAAACATAACAACAAAAAATCTTCGCCTATTAATTTTAGTCTCGTTATATTTTCAGGGCCACCACGTTGAGTAGCTTTTAATTATCATTTGCTAGCTGTTGACAATTGAAGCGCACTTCAGTTCAACGCCAGGAAAAACGAAGCCCTCTTCTCTGTTTATGAAGAGAAGCAGCGAGAGGGGCGTGTGGGAAAGGTGTGGGGACCTTTACAGGGTGGTAGCAGGAGACGTTTGAGAGATCTCATTTTGTTTTGTTTTCGGGAGATACAACAGCGCCACCGTTGTTTTCGTTGTTATTGCGAGAGAGAACATGCTTTGGTTGTGTATTTGCTCGATGTCTGGATGTTTTTCCTGGAAATTATATCTTCCAGTCGAGGATAATAACAATGATTTGGAAAAAAAAAGAGCTGCTTTGGCGGGTAGAATAAAAGAGAGCATATGAAATGTTTTTTCTTTAACGTAGGAGAAGGAATTTATTGACGCAAAGTGATATCTGAAAGGTTGTTAAAATATGTTAATGTATCTAATACTCAAAAAAAAATTCACGAAGTTTGCAGAAAATTATTGGAGAAATTAAAATTAAGAAATGAGATTGTATTGCGTTTATTTTCAGCAAATAAGAGGCGTAAATCAGGCAATACGTAACAATAGAATCTTCCTCGGTATCCTTTAAAAATGCGGGAAATAAAATGTTGGATCGTTTCTTTATTTTTTCCATTCTAGTTCATAGAATAATTCCAGAAACTGATGTTGCCCGGTGTACCCTTATTTTTGATGACTTTTAGCAGTAATAATAATAATTAATAAACTGTTAAAAAAATAACATGATTCAATATATTAAATACGTCGAAGCTATATTTTTTTAACGTAAGCAATAACTTGAAGTATGGCAATTTAAGTTTCAATATTTTGTAGGAGCTTCTTGTGCTTGTGACATAGCTAAGCATCTTCTGTACTTTAGGGTATTGATAAATTTTTGCAGAGTTCTTTCTCCTTCTTGTCACACCCCTTCTGCAAGCTCATCTAGCGTTATGGAAGCACGAGGATGAGGTTTATCCCAAAGATGCTCTAAGCAATTGCAGTTTCAAGAATTAGGGGGCCATTTTATTCTTCCAATGCTATTGGTAACAAGGACGTCGTTCACGATACGGGCTCGGCAAGGACAAGCAATATCGAGCAAACGAACACAAGAGAAACTGTCGCCTATGGCAGACTGACGAATCAGCGGTAGCGGAACAGGCCTTGCAAGATGGCAATCATGTGATACAGTTTCAGGATACCGAGCTTCTCTTAAGCACAGCCCACTACCATCCGCGACAATGTCGCGAGGTAAAAGAAAATTACAGAAAATAGCAATAATTGCAATAAAAAAGAGGAGTTAAGCACGCTAGTGTTCGTTCCTTAATGCACGTATCGCAACTAGAACTCGGTTGGATTGCGATTCGTTAGCTACGACGCCTGCTACCGATGAAACAACGAGCCCCCCACGCCAGACAGTCGACCCGCTCGTGTATTTAACAGGACAGCTCAGGACACGGTATCATTCGAAATGTCCGGAAGACATTCCAATCGACCACGGCTTATCAGCCCAGAACCTGCTACTACATTTGACACCGGCTGTGAAGGTTCACATACTTTGACAAGCAATATCGTCTGCAAGTGAAAAATTTCTTTTAAAATCTCGTGCAAATGGCACAACGATCGGTAGATCGTGTACCGCTCTGTATTCATGGATTGATTTTTCAAAATCACTACCTCGGTGCGACCATTTAAAGATGGATCACCCCAAACCGTAACACCTCCATCTCCAAGTGGCGCACGTGGAGCCATGTTTTGCTCATGATACTTTTCTCCCCGCCTCCTCCACATGAGAATCCTGCTATCAGGATGACGTAGAGTAGTCGGAGAAGAGGCATTCCATGGTAAGTGATTTGTTCTCCTGCTACGATTAACCCTTAATACTACCACCTCTACGAAATCATATTATTAATTGTTAATTACAAAAAGTTTAAAAATTTTTAGCGATTTTTTATTAGTGGACCACTTCAATTGAACAGAACAATAGAACCATCCTTTAAAAATCAATATCGCTAGCTCCTTCCATGTGTAGCGCACTCCCGTGCATAACGGACTGTTCCATCTACAATTTATCCCCATCAATTTTTTTTTTTACATCTCTCGCGTTTAGTACAGGGATGAAAGCTAGATTATAGTTCGTAAACTGAATATCCCAGCAGGTCGAGTCGATACTGCACTGCTCTAAGAGCGTTTTATCTACACGGCGCGCAGCTACAAAATTGATTGATTGATATGGCGATAATACCCGGCTCCCGGGTTATGATTAATTACCGCGGACACAAAGGTGCACTTTATACCGCTACCGTATGCTGCATTTGTTTGAACATAGTACTGCAGCGAATGCATACAGCTCCGAGCGACAAGTTTCGCGAGGTGTAAAAACTGAGCAAATGAACAACGAGGACATGGCGACAACGCTAATGCAGTTTCAGAGAAGCTTGGGAACTACGCTGCTCGACTCCCGATATGATTCGTTAGCTACGTGAATATTTTTTCTAATTAGCAAGAGATGTGATTGTTAATTCATTGAATAAACGTTTGTTTTCTAGGATGTTTGAATGCATTCACCTGTGAAATCAATTTCATTTGCAATTGCGTCACTAGATTCAGTAATGGTGGAGAAATTTCATAATAAACTGCGTTAGGCGTAAAATCCGATTGAAATTTGTAGTTAATAAATTGAGTAATTAGATAATTCCTGTATGTAAATAATATACGGAAAATATACGGAATCCGTGCGTCAGGGGCGGTATATTACATTTTCTTCTGCTAATATTTTCTTATTCGTCAAAATTTCTCATTAATAATAATAATAAGAACAATCTTTATTGTCCAACAGATGATAAATTCCATTTACAGGACAAGTAAATATAGATATATAAAAAATAATAATAACGTAATAGCTAGCTAGAAATACAAAATAAATTAAAAAAATTAAAAAATTAAAAATTACTAAACTATTAAAAAAAACTAAACTCCAAAATGTACCGTTTCAAAAAACCATTAAAATGAGGTATTACTCGATCCCCTTTCCATTTAAGATTTTTAAGGGGGTGGCTCTCGGCGCCAGGGGGTTAAATTTTTGCATAAAAAGCTGTCCCCCTCGATAATTCTTCCTACGTGTTTCGGTGAATTTTTCATAAATTTCCAGATTTCCAGAAATTTAAGGTGAGACGTTTTCAAATGAGCACCCTACATAATATAATTGTTTGAATATTTTACAGTTTAATTAAAATTATCTTACACAAAGCTTCAATACAAGCTTACATACATTCTTAATATTCCCCAATACACGTTTTGCGTAAATTACCCATTAATAAGGGTGTGTTCAAATAATTTAAATAAATCTAAATTTTGGGATATTTCATTCTAAAAGAAGGAATAACCTTGTTCCATTAGAAATATGTAAATATAACAAATTGCGTTGGATTAAAATGATAAAAACAAAAGAATTGGTTGAAAATATTTAAATTTTACAAGTTTTTTTTACAATTTACCATCCACATTCTTCTGCTTCATGTAGCATGCAGAATCAAGAAATCAGAAATCACGATGAAGAGCTTTGATTACTACTCATGACACCCTCGTAGACGTAGATAAATGCGTATTCTTCTTACAGAGTTCTTCCCCTTGTAAAATAACTGAAAATAATCTTGAAACAAGAATATGTTGTCTTTTTCATCCATCCAACGTGGCTTACGGCTCTTAATATTGAAGCGATACTCCGATTGGGATGGTGCTAAGAAAGGTAGGACGTAAAAAGGTGGTGTTCAAGAAATTCAAGTTTGTCGAGGTTTGTCGAGGTTGCTGTTAAATTTTTTGAAAAGCGCCACCGTCTGGAGCAGAAATTGCACCCATCAATGGAAGCAACAAAATATCTGAATTTTAATAGATTTTTTTTCTTGAAGCGAAACTTTCTGGACGAAAATTTTCAAACTGCGTGGTCGATGAAGGTTGTCTCGAAGTTGTTCGATTGAAGTAAAATTTTGTACAGATCATCTTTTTGTTATGGTGGGAGCTACACTTAGAAAGTTGAAAAATAAGAACCATATTAAAAAAAAAAAAAAAAACAGAAGCAAAGCGACAAAATAATCTAAATTCAAGGGATTTCTACAACAACATGATTCTAAATAAATTACCAAGCTTTTCACGAACAGGTACGAATGTGCACGCGAATTTGATTTCGGACAAATGGCAAATTTATATTATATGCGCGTATGTTTAAATAACAACATTCAACAAGCGCATGAAAAAAATACGATTCATTTAACGAAAACCTGCAAAAAAAATGTGGACAAAAATGACAGCACTTCACCAAACACAGTTTGGCAGTCCGCAATTAATTTGGCGTATTCGCTACATTACTTTTATACGGTTTGTGAACCTGCCGAGCGCTTTTTTTTTGTTTGATTCCCCCTCGAAACACCGACCGTTGTGGCATTGCCGTTTGGACGGGTTAGATTATTTTTATTTTAATTTTTGGATTTAATCGAAACATTTGCTGCTCTGTTATAATAACTGCTGTTTAAAGGCGGTCCACGTTTTTACAATGTATGACAGAACATGTATATTTAAAGCTATTTAGAATGATTTAAGCAGTAACTGAATGATAATAATTAATAAACTGTTAGAAAATAATAACACTGACATTAACACAAGAAGAGCCACTAGGAAGAAATTGCCTCCAGAGACGAATACGGAGCTACAGGGAGGGATGGCGAAAATCCTGAGGAAACACGACATACTAGCACGTTTCGGGACTGCAAAGTCAATACAGCAGCATTTACGGACCGCTAAGGACAGGACAGCCAAAAATCGCACAGAGGGTAACATGTCAATGCAGGCAATGCTACGTCAGACGAACGGGAAGAGCTATCGCGGTAAGATTAAAGGAACACGAAAGGGACGCAAGATGTAAAAGAATAGAGCAATTAGCGGTGGGAGAATATATACACGAGAATGGACATAAAATGGACTTCAATAAAAGTGATAACCACCTCCCAGTACTACGGAAAACGACTCATCAGGGAAGCCATAGAAATAGAAAAGAACAAGACCGCCAACAGAGAAGGAGGGTACCACGCAGAATCTTCACTTTCAGTGGAGCGGAAACACGTTGAATGCACCAAGAATAATATAAGAAGAATGTCGAACTACGGAGGATCAGTTCAGATATCCTGAAGAAGCAGTCAGCATAACGTCCAGCGAAAGCTTTGACTCGCGGCGAAACTAGCTGTTAAAAAATAGCATTAAGTGCTAATTGAAAAAAGTAGATAAGTCTAATTAACAATTTTAATTTTAATATTTTGCGGGTCCCTTTCGTGCTTGCCAGCTAAGCTTCTCTCGGGCATATTGATAAATTCTTGTCGAACTTTCCCATTCTCGTTGCACCGCTTCCGCAAGCTGCGCAAGTGCTGCAGGAGGACGAGGACGAGGTCGCGAATGCCGATTAAGTTTGTTCCTTCCTTGATTATTGTTAAATGCAGATATTAAGAGTCGCCCATCCTGTTAAAGCCGTGAGATATTTCAATTTAAAGGAGGTTCAAACAGGAATACATAACGCTTCAATTTTCCTACCTGATCTGGATAATTCCAAAATGTTTTGCAAGTATCTGCCCCGATTAACCTCCTAACTGTGGAAATCGGAAATCACTGAGTTCTAGACGAAGAAATTACTTCGGTCGGGCAGTATACATCGAGTACTAATACAAGATTACCAAGCGTAACTTCATTTAATTCTTTTCGTTTTTCTTTTTTTTTCTTCTAGATAGCAACAATACGAATATTTCTCTCAACCTCACCTCAACGTTACGCCTTCCTCCACGTAGAGTAAATAGGAACAAAGAAAGATTTGCTTAAACGAGTTCTCTGCACATAAATCTATCCAGGTGTGCACTACATCATCTCTTAATATGCACTCTTAACGCGCTTTCCTCTCCATTTACTCCAACCAGGTAAGACGAGTCTGAGCTCTCGCAACGCGCTGACGGCCAACCGTATGACGCGGTAATAATACGCCGGCTGAAAAGTGAAAGCGACAGGGAGAAACGGAAAACGCAACCGCACGGATCCAGAGCTGCTGATGCTGTCGGAATAATGTGACACGTATACCTAGAAATACTAACGCAGCCTTACAGCGAGTGCAGGCAGCGCGTGACCTGTTTATTTGTGAAGTGTACATAAATTATGGAGCTGTGCGGGCGAAATAAAACGGCGGAATTGCGAACTACAAGCGTAAGATAAGGCGACGATTATGTTTAGTTGCATGTATTCGATGCAAATGGTCGCATGTGTAGCCGTATCGCAAAATAGAGGTTGAAGAGTGAGAAGGTATTTAATTAAATGGGGAAATGGGTTACTAGCTTCTGGATTAGATTCTTTCAAAATGCTCGTCTCTGATTTCAAAGTATGCATCGTCGGTTTGATAGCAATAAGACCATATTACGTTACGTTTGATCCAATAAGCGTTTGATGTAAAGCTGTAGGCACCAAACAAACTACTAAAAGGACAGGTGACAAAAGAAGAGTTGCAAGAAATTGTTGATAAATCGTCTGATGTAAAAAGCCAAAAAAAAGCCATGCCACCTCGTACTTTTATTCCTCGATACCTTCATGGTACAAATTGGTAATTAAATCGAAAGTGGAAAAGCACAGTACATATGAAAGCTGTACATTCTCTTTGTAAGTATGAATGGCGGAATAAGAATAATCATTACAAAAGGCGAATGAATAACGAAGAATCTTATATGGCTGTGGACAATGAGAGGATGAGATGGATTTTTGTGCTCTTTTTGTGCTGGAGATCTCTTTAAGGCAACTCACCACTTTGGCATAAGTTACAACGTTGCCTAACTTAGTTACGCTCATGACACACTGCAAAATTTTTGCTAAGGAAGTCCTCCATTGCCTCGTCATGTGCTTTGGTGCCTCTATGTAATAGGCTTTCGCTTAGTGTCATCCTGAAGGGGTGCTCCTTCCCATGACAATACCTGCTCGAAACCTCAACAACCCTGCGAAGATCCTTCCTGGACAATTTCGGGTGTTTTATTGCTTTCCGCTTGGTTTCTTTAAGTCAAAGTAACTTCAGCGGTGTGACAGGAAGAAATTTAATCCCATCGCATCAAGAATTTTTCATGGGTGAGAGTTCAAAGCGCAGACACAGGTGGGCGAATGGCAGATTGAACAGTCATGTCTGAATCCTTATCGGAAGATCTTGGAATATTACATATGAAATAATTTTCTGATGAATGTTATGCACACATGTTCTCCAAGAAGATGGTGGACGTAAAAGTTTAATGAATATTTAGTGCAATGTTTAATGCAAATGATAGAGACAGGGCGGGAGCTGCGTATGTTTTATAAGAGTTAGCGGAATAGTGTCGTTCTAGCTTCTCCTGGAGGCAAGCTTACTTCAAGGATCGTTATTGGTTCCCATCTTATTTAGCCTTTCCATGTCCGACATCACCAGAGACCCACGGACTGAAACATACACGGATGATACAATGATATGCGACATGATTAACATCCAGAGAGGTTGTAACGAAATGACCGAGTGGCGGGGGATCCGTGCAGATCGATTCACTAACAGGATTTGGCTCCCCCTGGTCAATTCGAATCTCAAAGAGAAGATCTGAGCACATCACTTATTCGGGACTGGACCTTGATAAGCGATTCCTAACGCGAAAGCGTCGAACAGCCCGAATATGAACTTCACTCAAGAACTTACGGAGGTCCAACCGAGGAGAATTCAAGTAGAGAATATCTGTAATGGGACCATCTGAGGTCAAACCCAATCTTACATTGACGCAAACGATTTTTCCATTATTTGCTGAGATTGCAAAATCTGCAACATTGCATCAAAGCTTATTTAAGAACAACGTTTCTCAAATACGAAGACATCATTCTCGGTGTAATTTCAGACTTCCATTACATCCTCAATAAGAGATCTTTTTTTCCATTGAAATTTCTTTAATTGGCATCTCAGAAACCACCCCCCTATGATGACCATTTCTCATCAGGGACATCCAAATTTCTTACCAAAACAATTCTTTACCCCTTTATCAAAAATTATCCAACAATACCGTTTCGTACGGAATTAGAGAGTATTAATTCCACGCATATCATCCGTTTAAACCCCTCTCCATTCATCAACATACCGTACAACTCACGCTAAGCACCGCTAAGAAGGATGATCACCGGCAAATAATAGGAGGAGAAAACCACCTCGCAATGGTTATAAATCTAACCGCGACGAAGAATTCCACTTGCTCGCACAATTCATTAAATCCTCCGCCGTACTCCCGCGACCCACTTTCTTTACAGCACCTATACAGGATACATAGACCTCTCCCGTTCTATCTGCAATGAAAACAGAGGCGTCAGCGTTATTCATCGCCCGCTACTCGACGCCTAATTGAAACGATCTCCGAGACACGATTAAATTACAATGATACACACGCGTCGCTATTGATTCATTCTGCTCACTTCGGCGCACTATGGGACCGGGATCGACTAAAATCGTTTCAAAAGTATAGACAGTGAAAACTGGATATATAGAGGGTGTTTCAGAAATAATTTGCAATTAACCGTCACGTAATAGCTGTAATCAGGCGAAATCTAGAAGTTAAATATATTATTGGTCAATCTTCAAGCGTAACAGAGGAAGAGAATCGAAGCGCAATAGGCGAATGCGGACCTGTGTTGTGTGGCAGTAGGTTCAGCTAGCGATTACCATTCACCATTATGGTGTTAGCTTGTTTCAGTCTTTTGGACGCAGAGAAGTACACGCGCCTATGATTATCCCTCCTTTTAGAGTGATTTTCTTACACGCAGGACTAAGTACAAGGGTTTTTCAAATGTTTTATGCATGAAATATAAAGGAAATAATCTGTATAGGTAAATTTTACAAGAAATGTAATATATACAGCTTGTTTCTTATAATTACCAGGTGTACAAGCATAAAATGCGGATTTCAGACAACAGATAGTGCGCCAATGCAATTTCTGCTATAAACATTTGACGCTGCGCCATTTTGTTGTGTCGTCAACAAGTGTGAGACGCGCAAGAGTGATAAATTGGAAAAGTCTTGAGCATTTGGGGACAGCATTAATTTTTTGTTTTCATTTGAAGAAAACTGCTGCTGAATCATACCGATTACTTCGAGAAGCTTATGGTGAACACGCTCCATCGCAAGATACGTGTGAAAGGCGTTTCAAAAGTGGTGACTTCGATGTTGTAGACAAGGAACGCGGAAAACCTCCAAAAAAATACGAAGATGTGGAATTGCAAGCATTGTTGGACGGAGATGATTCGCAAACACAAAAACAACTCGCCGAACAATTGGGCATTTGTCAACAAGCTGTGCCATTTTGCTCGCTCGGTACAAAAGGAAGTCGTTTTTGCATCCTATAGTTACAAGGGATGAAAAGCGGATTTATTTTGAGAATCCCAATCGCAAAAAATCGTGGGTAAACCCAGGCGCACCATCCACATCGACCCCAAGACCGAATCGCTTTGGCAGAAAGACGATGCTCTGTGTTTGGTGGGACCAGAGGCGAGTGGTTTATTATGAGCTGCTAAAACCTGGGGAAACGTAAACATTACCAACGACAATTGACCGATTTGCACCGTTCGCTATTTATTAAAAGAATCTGGTAACTTATGCACAGCTCTGGATTACGCATAATGAAGCACTACTTCATGTATGTGCTGTGCATAATTTTTTAATGGTGGCTTGGACGTATTGGTCGCGGATTATGGTCTGCAAACAGTCAGGACTTAGGTGTCTTAGAATTTTGTTTGCGGGGCTACATATCGGATTTGCTAAGCGAAAGAAGAGGTGGTAATGGATCCTCGATGCCGCAGCACATATCTGAGGAAATATGTAATTCTACAATTATTGAAACTTTTTTTAGCAACTATTCTGTAACAGGTAACTACTTTTCGTGGATTGCCAGTTATTTCTAAAATACCCTGTATATGCTGGAGTGAAAGTGATTTCCGGGACGGTATCGCTCGGTATACTGTTCGCCATACGAAACCTAACTGTTTGGTCCTTTCCCCGCACATAGCGAGGATTTCCATGCGCAGGCTGTCAGTACCGCGCGATCCGTTGAATAATTGACAGTGACTGAAACAAATTATAACGACGACCGGGTGACAGGTTAAATTAAAGTCCCGCGACGTCGAAACGGCGGCGGGTATGGGGGTCGCTACTATCGGCAACGGGCGCCTTCTAGCGGCGCCGTGCGCTATTCTTTACCGCCGTGCCTTCGTGTAGTGACGATTTATCAAGCGAGAATAAGAAGCATTTCGTAGTAATCGGCGAGAATTTGGATAAATGAATCAGTTTACTGACTGCCGATTTATTAATGTTGGGGAGCCGAGTGAGATATCGTTTATGGAAGGATGATAACGATTTTCGATTGTTTGCGTATCTTTCGGGCTTACTTGAGATATATCGCCGGACCTATGAAGCGTAGTACGTAAGTACTACAGTTAGGATGATGGGATGTTAGGATCAATTTCGAGGCCATAAAAAAGGTGAACCACAAAGTGTATTTGGAACAACATAAAGTAAGACCGGCGCCTCAGAGGGTGATTTAATAATATCCTCACAAAGTGAAAGATGGAAATTTTTAGTAAGGGTAGGTTGAAAAGTATCCAGCGTAACATAGAAACAAGTATTTTTTGTCAATTTAAGCGATGCTCCTATCCCTTTAATTCGTCCACAATTACATATTTTACAGGCACCTCATTTAAAACAAAATAATGTAAGTAGCGCTTTTTCCCTCCTTTACAAAAAGAGCCTCTGTCTATGCGCATTTCTACAAAGAGTTCGTCGTGAACAAGCACCAGAGCTTGCGAAAAAAACTAATTTCGTTGAAATGTGTGCATATAAACGTTCCACGACAGGTACTAACAGCCAATTTGTCCGACGTGAAACTATGTCAACAGTAACAATATACACGCGATACAATAACGACATAAAATGGAAAAAAAAAGAACTAAAAAAAATTGAATTGAACTGAACGGGCAATTCAGATCGATCCCGATCGCGATGGATGGCATGCGCCAGTTATCCTTTTTTTTTTACTGCTTTCCCTTTATTTCCGCAGTTATTCTTTGATGAGCTATTTTTTGATGGATACGGTAGGTAACGAAAATAACCACATCGCCCGGCAGTCGATAACGCACGAAAATGTTAACCAAGTGGTTTTATACTAACTACATCGGATGTT
>LR736869.1:5652246-5670321 GCA_902654985.2 Oryctes borbonicus | reverse complement strand
TTATTCTTCACAATTGAAACAATTCCTTTTAAAGGCATAACTCCAACCAATTACCCACATCCATCCGAAACTCGAAACTATTGTGTAATGATCCGAACTCCCAACCGTCGCCTCCACCAAAAAGATATTTTACTTCTCACCGAATATCGAGGAACCGTATCTCGAAAACAATGGAATTCTCGTTTCACCTGTATTGTACCTAATCCTTTTCAGCGCCATTATATTATCTATTCTCATGCCCCTCTTGACGCAACAACAGACATTAATTAACCTACACAACCCCTGCGTAACACCCTTTGCTCTCGATACGAACGAACAACACGGGCCCGGCGATGTACGGAAGCGAGAGAGAAGTGGGAGCTACGCGAACGGATAGTGAGTCCGTATCGTTGCGATTTAATTATGCGAGTGTGTTTGTCGCTATTTCGCGTTAAGTGTTGCGCACTCGCTTATTCTTGTGGAGGTTGTTTCAGGCGCGAGAACAAAACTTAAACCTTCGGTGTATGTGGTTGAAAACAACTTCAACGTTTTAAATTTAAATATTCTTTTAATCAAATCGATGTCGTTAACTTGGATATCATTAATGATGCCACCATTCCAAATGGAAATCTTCCAGATCTTGGAGAACATCGAATAATATAGAAGACTCGGGATCCATTAATGTGTTATTAGCGTTAGAAAAGATCACGGAACACGCCGTGAAAGAAAAATTCGAATATTTCTTGAAATCTAATAAAATATTAACGGGTAATTAGTTGGGCCTAGCCAGCCTTGCTGAATAACAAGGATAAGTTACTAAAATCGCCATTGCTGCATACCGTGACAAGCTTGTCTTAGACGTTCCTTTAGCTCTCCTCCTTCCCGAAGAAAAAGAGAAATAAAGGGGGATTTTGTACGCCAATGAGGCACCACTTTCCAATAATTGATAGCATTAAGGTTGAAAAGGTATCCTGTAGCCACCTTGTGCAAGAAAACAATTAACGTTTTTCCTGCAAATGATGATCCTGAGTTAACAGCATTTTGAGTGTAGGCTTTCACGACCGTAATCCATAGTAGAAATGTCTTTCGGGTGTTGTCGCGTATTTGATGTTTGATCTGACGTTTCGCTGATCATGCTGTCAGCTTCTTCAGAGGATTTCTAAAGGCGGTCTTTAGCCTTTCTACTATTAATAGCATTTTCCAGAATAAGTTCAGACAAACTTTTATGGTATTTCTTCTGTACTAAGATAGCTTCCAAATGAAGTTAACTCTTCAATTCATTTAAAAGCTTCATATATATACTTACTGTTAATACTGTGAGACCTTATCAAATTCGCAAAATCGTCCTCACCTGTAACAAAAGGAAATCACGTTAGTCTATTGGTTCGAACGTATTGTATTAAATTCTCTTGGAAATACGTGCGTAATATCAATTATATAACGTGGATTTAATAATAAGTAATTAGCAGCACTTTATAATGGTATACGTAATAATGCTTTTGATATATTAAATGGAAGGTCTATTATTATGTGTAGGTTTAATTCTATTTGGTCCATTACAAGTCTGCTACAACGTTATTATGGTGACATTATTAACTAACAGTTTGCAACGTAATCCTACTGGCTGCCCCACGTTTCGATTACGTAATTGAAACGCGCTAGCAGAGCAAATTGAGTCATATTCATATTCATAAACAATATTGTCAAAGTAACTTATCCCATTCAGAATCGATGCATAAAATAAATTTGCAAGTGAAGCTGCTATTAATAGTTCTTCCACATGCGCCAAATAACTTTTTCCCAACTCATTAAAGCTCCACATCTTAATTTCCCCAAACAGAATCTTCAACTGCATCAGATACAAGCTCATCGATCAAAGCACACTTCGACGGCGTCTGCGAAGTTTTAAAAGTTTTTGACCTAGAGAGGACGCTACTGGTAGATGCACGCGCGTTAGATACCGGATTACAACACGTTACGGAGGCGGCTAAAGCGACTTCGATGTTTCGCCTGTCCGCCCTCGTCCACTTTGACAAATTCAATTTAAAAAAAAAAAGTAGAAGCGAAGAGATTGCATCAGCCGGAAGAACGAGAACAATTGGTTTAGGACCGTAATGGAGGATAATGGATGTAATAAGGACCCGATACGGCGGACGTTTTGTTTTAAAAAGCGTTGCAATGAATATTTTATGCGCCATCGTCGAAGCTATATCTCGACAAATAAGATGTGCGCGGTGTTACTATATACTTCAATACACATTCCAAAGTACTTAGACGTTCTTGATGAACAGCGCAGGATAAAAGCCATATTAAGTAGATGCTATGGCAACATCTTTGCCAAAAATTGAATAAAATAAAAGGTACAGAAAATATAACGCCGAGTACTGTGTTTCTTAGCAACAGAGCATGCGACATGAAGGCGACGGTTTCCGGGGATCATACGACTGTATTACGGTGTAAATCGCGTACAGCAGGTTTAGGCGCACCCAGAAGGGTCAACCTCCGAGAAGATTTTTTTGAGGCGGATTCAGTCGGTAATATTTTTTACATTTCTTTTGTTGAATTGTTTGTCATGTTTATTAGATGGTATATTTTTAATCCATTTATTTAATTCTGTAGTCATTTATCGTATTTTTGGATTTAATATATGGATTGAAAGTAAATTAAAAATGCAAGCTATTATGATCGCATTACCTCCTTACCAGTGATTCTAAACACGTTTTTGCTAGCTTCTACTTACATGCTAAGAAATTCTCGAAATATCCATCCATAATTCCTTATCGACCATTTTGTCGCTCCTAAAAAACCGAGTCAAGTCAAAAAAGTAATCGTTAGCATTCAAAACGACGCCAGAGCGTAACGCAGACGGGGAATTCGTCTCGGCGTCAAGTCGGAATGCCGAATTAGACGGAGTAAGACGCGAGAGGAACCTGTACGGTACCCGCGAGACTTCAATCCATCCCCCTTACCCCATCTAGAAACGCCGTCGCCCTTTCCATCGCGTTTTCCCCGGTGGAAACTTTCGGATTCTATATAACTGAAATTAATTCAGACTTCCTGAAACTCCGCCGTGAACGAACGTTATCAGATCGACGTCGACGAGTTGAAACTTGTTCCTTGCGGTATGCGCTCCTCGCGGATAGCGGGATAGATGGCGCTCGCGAGGTTGCGTGCATTTGTTTAGGAGGCGGCTCTTTCCGATAACGCGCGAAGAGACAAGTGTAGATGGTGAGTACGTACGACGCAAAATGGGGATGTTTGAGGTCGGGGAAGGAAATAAAGAAGTAAAAAGAAAAAAAGTTATTTCGTTACTTATGTATTTTTTGATTTTCAGCATCCTTTCAGATGCTTTTCGATGCTTTTGAATTCTAGTCTTCCATATGACCATCAACTTTTGGCAATTGACCTTTTAATGCATTTTTAATTTAGTCTCCTTTCGACAGAAGGTTGGAGTCAATGTGACCAGTCCACTTCAATCTAGTATCGAACGCCTAACCGAGAAAATTTGTTTCGGAATCATCTGATATAGGTACTACAAAAGATGCACCATATGCACATTGATACGCCCCTGCATCAAGAACGCACGTATGCAGAAGGGTTATTAACATTAAAAATAAATAAGAACGGTAAAAAAATGTATCCTTGTGGGACGCCATATTTAATAAAATATGTAAAGATTTTGATGAGGAATACGCTATCAAAGTTCGTTGCAAAGAGCACATTAAATTTAGAAGGGAGGAAAAAAAATCTTAAAATTCGAAATGGCATAATTGTCTTCTGGTTACTGATAAAGTTAAAGGCTGATAAAGTCCCGGCTTAAGGTACTCTTGTACTCATTAATGATAGCATTAACTAGGGCACTCTTTGATAGTAATAATAATAAATTAATAAATAATTTAGTTTAGTTTAGTTTAATAAATAATAAAGTAATAAATTATCACCACATTTCATTTTTAGTTTCTCATTACGCCTCAACATCAACTGAATCAATTTTGACCGCCGGGCCTTGATAAAAACTGATCAAAACTGGGTCAAAAACTGCACCCTGTATTTTAATAGAGGCGAGGGAACTGTGAAGATGACCTTTATCCAGGGCGTCCTCTGGTTACTGAAAATATCGCAAAAGCCGACAAATTAGTTCTGGCTGACCTAAGATAAAATTTATGGCAGGTAGGTAGATACAGATTAGTAACAAACGAGTCAGAGAAATTTTGTACGAAGGACAAGCAGCAACGACTGAAAAGTTGGAAAAAGTTTTTTGGAACCCCAACTGTGAATGAGACTTGGATTGGCCGATATGATCCGGAGTCGAAACAGTAGTCCATGCAGTGGATTAAAAAAAGGGAAAGCCTGTCCTGCCTGAAAGTCAGCTTATGGCTTATGGCGAAGATGTTTTGCTAATCGATGATCTGCCAAAGGGAACTACGATGAATGATCAACATTACGCAGATTTATTGGTTCAGGTTCGTGAAGCTTGGTCTAACAGAAACGACGTGGGAAACTCACCCGCGGAGTTTTGTTTTGCTGGACAAGGTGCCAGTTCACACAGTGCGAGGTTGGAGGTAGGTGCTGAAAGATACAAGTTTTACATAGATCGACCACCTACGCAACAATACAGACTTGGCGATCGTATAAGTTGTTTTGTCTTCGACCAAGGTTGCAAATCCATCATCCATTCATTGGAAACGGAAAGAAATGGTAAACACCGGAACTAAGAGCAATAGCAGAAAAATCCATAATATGTAGGATAAACTATCCTGCGCAATTCCCAAGAACTAATTCTATACGCTCAGCAGCGGAAAACTTTGGAAATTATCTTTCATTCAAAGGGCGGATTTGATGTATGGGACCGGTACCGCGTGCGACATGCATATCGACGCAAAAACATGATTGATATTCCAACCGATGCACTATCAATCATTCCGGTCCCTCTACGAGAGAATCGCTCTCGCTTAGGTACTTTACTATTTAGATCGTGTGCGCCTCCTATTACACACGACTACAGCGTCAGCACACCATTGTAATGTACGAAATACAAAGCCTGAATTGCGGGCAACTCACACGCGTACATGCAGAGCCATCTACTTACGAGCGAGTAAATAGGAACGCTCGGAATAGAGCGGCTGTTGGATACGTGTATATAACATGTTACCATATACATATATGCTCGATGTGAAAAGGAGAACTCAGAACAATGAGGTGTTGACGTGTTTTAATGTATCAAGTTATTGTTGGTATAACGGCTGCTCGAATTCGATTTACAACCAGCGTCATCTATCTCGTTATTCCGCTAGGTTTTATATTACTGACGAACAAGAACAAGCACTATCAGCTAGCGCCATTAGTAAAGCCCAATCATAGAGGTGACTGTTGGAATTTAATTAGATGAGCCCAATCTGAGTCACATAGTTGCACGTGTAGGGTCGTTTTGAAATCACCAGTATTTTTATGTTTTGTTTTAATTTTTTACAAACAACCATGAGATAGCGTTATTCAGATTTGGTATTACTAATTGCGTAAAATTTGGCATTCTTTATTGTTAGCAGTGAAATTGGCCAAGCGGTTTGTTTATAGATCAAAAATTTAGGTTTTTGTTGGACAATTTTTTTAAGATTTTAATAGAAGCTAAACAGTGCCAGGATTCGCCTCAGCATCAGCACCAAGAACTGTTTACAGCTGGTCAGTAATGAATTTCGTGTAGGTCGACCAAAATCGGTTGCTGTTCCATAAGACGTTGCTGTGCGCAGCTTGATTGAAGACGATCGGTATGTGAGTACACTCGATTTTGGACGAACATTTAAATGAGGAAAAGATATGAGTTCTCGATGGACTCCGCATAAATTGACCAGCTTAAAAATGGGCGCAATGGGGTCAATTGATGTAAGGAAATGCCCAAAACATTCGACAAGGACAAGTTGCAACGGTTGTTGGCCCCACGTTAGGCGCCAAATTGCAATGGTTCCAGCCTGCGTTGAATGCTGAATTACAACGGTACTGGCCTTACGTTAGTTGCTAAATTGCATATTTAAACAAATTTATTAATGAGAACCTTTTCAATGTTTCGTAGCACGTAGCTTTCTCAGGCTGTGTGTATCAACGAATAAAAGAATTCATTTCGAAAAATAATAATGTTTTATTATAGAGCAATTCTTGCTCTGCTGCTGGCGATTAAGACCCTAGCTCGTGGTTCTCTTGACAATGATGATCAGCTTTGCGTTAAATGTTCTCACATACTTAACTGACCATTGGTCAAACAAATGTTATTATCTGATTTTCTGTTTTGAAGTAATCCTCGAGCCTCAGTGTTCCAGGTTTCCAGAATCTTATTTCCGACGTACTTAGTTACTTAGCTTCTCGCCCCGGTAAGGAATCGATCCTAACATTTCCTGTTCGCCGGTCGGGCGTTCAACCACTACACTACGGAGATCTTAGACGATGTTATTTTCAAAATAATTAAATTACGTCGGAAACATGAAGGAAATTCTAAACGTTCATAATACGCCATTCTTCAGCTCGATGTACCTACGAACTGGTGCATCGCTTTAAGATCTTTTCCGATGACAGCCAGTAGCGTCAAGTAGCAACGGCAGCGAGAGCAACTAACTGCAACAGTAACGGTGGTACTTTTAAAAGCGTCACGACGTCGGCGATATCACGACGGACCCTGAGAAGTCGTCCTGTCAGCGACGTCTGGTATGACGTCGACAAGCGTCTCGACTCGCGAATATCTCTAAACGAGAAAAGTTTTAGCGCCGCGCTACCAAGAACGACGACACTACGTAGCGGGAGATCTTATCTTCGCATCTTCGTGAATATTTTACTTCTTTCGAATTGGAATTTCTTCCGTCGCCGCCTAAAGTGCGAGAAGAGACGACGGTGGAGATCGGACGATTCGAAACAAGAGCTGAGAAGAACGAAACAGTAGTTCCGCTGAGGGGTAAAAAGCGTAAGATGGAAAAGGAAAGGGAGAGTGTAGTAAAACGAACGGACCGAAAGTTCTTTCGGCGTCGAAAGACGAATATATTAAACAATTCAGCACGACCTTTTCACGTTCAGCGGTCTAGTTTGCATTTCTTTAATTCGCGTCGGGTTTCGGCCCGCCATAACGAGCATTGTCATGTAAATTTGACGTCAGTTTTGGAGTTTTTGAATGCCCCGGAAAAGTTTCGCCGTTCAAAGGTGGTAAGTGTAAAATTCTGTTATATGCGTACGTGGCAATATCATATTATTTTACGAAGTAATAATAATTGATTCAACTGGCCCTCTTTGGAGCGTTGTGCACCCGTAACAAAGGAAAGAATATCGAAAGGAATCAGAAAATTATAATTCGCTGAGCGGTGTAGAGCAGCTAGCCTGGGGCGATTTTTGATATTGCGATCAAGGGGCAGATTTTCACATTTGAGAAAAAGAAGCGTTTTAACTGATAAAAATGTCAAATTCTCGTTTTCGAGGGATGAACCTCAAAATATTCTTACGCCATAACGTTTAACATTTTTTTGAATATGGAGAATAGAGCTGATAGAGGTTATTCTATATATTACATTCGTTGGCGTCTGTAGAAAAAAATATAGTGTGAGGCGTAATGAAAGAGTCAAAAAATCGTCCGTGGTAGCACAATTCGTTGGCTGACGAGTTGACGGGACAGTTGGTCTTCAGTTGATACAACGTCGTACGGTCGGCGCAATATCCTTGACGGTTAGCCACGGTCGGTACTGAACTTTTCTAACATTAGGTATTGATTGGGTCAAAAGTCAGCAAAATTAGTTAAGCGTTGGCCAACAATCGGGAAATAATGCTTGGCAGTAAACACTTGAGTGACATAAGCAAGCCCTTGTTGAACCAATTCAGTCGGTGCAGAGTCGGTTGAAGATCAATCGCCAAGTGTTGTAAACATGTGAGATCGCGATCGGCAGACAACAATGAATTAATTTTCAGGGAATATTTCTTAAAGGTCAATGCACGACAAGTAGACTGTTCGCCCAAAGTCAGGTAAATATTTCAAAACATTGCGCCATTATTCGGCCAAAAGTGGACTTTCACGTAATGCCGACAACATTATCAACGTCGAGCCAAGCGATCTGTGATCGGGAGCCAACGTTGCGCCAACCGTCTATGTTACCTGGAGTTTTGTGAATATATCTATCCAGAAATCTTATTAAGCTAGTGAAAAGAGAATTTTGTTAAAAGCACTATTTTCAAGCGCAGGTTAGTTATACTTAATTTGGAGGCTATAAATACGTAAAAGACGATGAGGTTGGGAGCTATTTAATATTTTAAATAAAAATGAAATTTAGTAGCGATGTGTCGCATCTATTCCGAGAGTTTCGCCCACAAATAAACATGTGCGTTCGACCAGAAGAACAGCATTTCATCAGTTCGACTGAACAGTGATACGTTAACGACGCTAATAGATTGTATTCGCCCTAAACTGATCCAGATTTCACAAGAATGTGAAGTATTTGCAAGCAAAAGATGTACAAAACCAGGCAATTTTAATGCCCTGTTATGTGGTTAATGAACATATACTGGGCAGGATACAGGACACTAACGTCGTGAGCCATGATCCGCTGAGGGTCTACTGAGTTCGTGAATTTATTGATTCCGCGATGCAGGTTAAGACGCGACAAGGAGGTTGCAAATATTTCGAATATGGTTAGAAATAATGGCCTAGTACCTTAAAGTTGGCAGCTACTTTCGGTGTAACCGGAAGTCTTGGATCTTGGATAATAAAAAATGTTTTAGTTTAACAGTACATGTACGTGTTAACAACGATGGTGGTGGAACGGATAAATAACTTGTCTTCTCTTCAGTAAAATTTAATATTGCATAGTGTCACATGTCTTACTATAGCCCAGAATCAAGCTTTCAGTTGCGTCCACGCATCGCATTTATTCCTGAATTTTACACACCCTAAATTAAATTAATTAATTTCGAAAAATCATTTACTTTTCCATCACATAATTACCCTCTTCATATTTTGATTAACGCAAATCCTTACGGAACATCCTGTATACTGTTCTGACAATCAGGAATGTCGTTGCGTTGTTTATGGATAAATAAAGACTCGCTAATAATTTCACGACCGTAGCTAAATTCTTCCCTGGTTATCGGGAACAAGAAGTTCATTTTGTTCAGTGACAAACCCAACCAGTGAGTACCTGATTACCTCATCTGCCTTACTACAATATTCTGCACGCCATATAAGCTAAATGCATTACTAACTCCCCGATCGAATTCCTCCTCTGTACTGCAACCAATTAAAACTACCTAATTACACATGCGACGCGCGTTTCCAAGCATCGACTGGCAACAACGCCTAGCGTCACGCAACGAGAATTATTAATTAGGAAAAGAGGAATATTATTTAATAGGAACTGTGCGATTCCCGGAATTAAACGAGAAAGAGGATGTAGATGTAGATACCAGCGACTTAGAACTGCAGAGTTGGCGAAAACGGACGATGCGATAGACGCGAATGGCAGCAGAAAAACGCAACGTATTCGAGAAGGAAAAGACGAGGACGCCAGCGAGGAAGAGTGTTAGTAATGAATTCATCTCCACCTCTTATTTACCGACACCCGCGAAGCCCCGCCGGGAAAACAAATTTAATAAAAGATGTTAATTTTAATTAAGATAAGAAAAGGCATTTGCTGAACTGGTAACTCCGACGCAGTATACACGAATTAAATTAGAAAACAGTCTAATTCACGGAACGGGCTGGACGGGTGGTGGCGTAAGAGTTAATTCCGGAACGGTACCCTAGATGGTAGTACTATAGCGTGTACCCGTGTAATAGTGGCGGATGGGTGAACTCCGGTGAGTACAAATTCCAGCAATTACTGGTAACCAGAAGCGCCAAAGGTGGAGTGGGCGAGGAGAAGAAAGGGAAGACAGCGTGCCGGCGATAAACTGCTCATTAGCGAAAGTTGGAGACTTTCTAAGAGGAAGGGGGAATATGCTTCGGTGATGTCGACTCAGTATTACCACCATTCCGGTTAGAAGTTCTCTGGAACACTTCTGTATGGTAACTCGGTAAGTATTAATTACAGGAAAAAATAGATGATATGTTGTTGGTGCCCTTTTGAAGATAAATTTATTGCTGAAAGAAGAAATTGAAGAAATCAGATCTGTCAACCGCATACAAATAAATTTTGACCAAAAGTAGTTTTGCATGAACGCTCCTCAATTAACGTCGTCTTTTGTTTTTGTTATAAAAAAAAATAGATTTTGTAAGTTTTTGGATGGATGTTGGAGTCTCATTTATTTATGCAGTTATAGAAGAGTAAGAAAGGCGCTTTCAGTGGCGTATGACATAAAGTTGCAATACTCAATTTTCGTGGGGTTTAATTTATAAAAGCATTGCAAAAAAAAAAGTTAACAAAAATACAAAAATAAAAGAATCAAATTATATGTTCAAATGGGAATCTCTTAGATGTCTTAGATGTTCCCCAAAATTGCCTGATATGGCCTGTATCATTCCTTGTATACTTTTGTTTTTGGGCGACCCCACAGAAATAAGCCCAATGGATTTAAATCGTCCATTTAAATCCAAGGCGCCGACGTCCAATTCAACGATCGGAAAAAAATGTATCTAAGTACCGTCGAACATTAATGACATGCGGTGGAGAACTATTTTGTTGAAACTCTAGAATGCGGTTTGGCATATCTGGTTAATCACCATTAGGAAATATTCAAAAATGCCTGGTGCAATGTGGTTACGCAGTAAGTTGCCAGCCCACACATTAAGTCTTTCGGGATGCTGTGTATGATCATCCAATCCATCATCCAATGTAGATTCTCACTCGACCAATAACAGCAGTTATGCCTATTCACAAATCCGCTAAGATAAAAAGTAGCTTAGTTAGAAAATAAGTATTGTTGAAAAAATTTAGATATTTACATCATTTTTCTACAAAACTGCATTCGCCTGTCCGGATCAACTTCGTTAAGCTCTTACCTTATAAGGGTCGTACTTGTTTTTACTCATTATTCAAGCAACAAATTTCGAACTTGTATAATTTTCTAATGCTAGCTGAACGGTTGACATAGTTAGATTATTCGCTAG
This sequence comes from Oryctes borbonicus, assembly GCA_902654985.2. NCBI lineage: Eukaryota > Metazoa > Arthropoda > Insecta > Coleoptera > Scarabaeidae > Oryctes > Oryctes borbonicus. Next base: position 5,659,277 of record LR736869.1, on the reverse strand, counting down.
AGTAAATAACACATCCTGAGAACGATCTTCATTTAGGGACGGCCGGCTTTAGGAATATCTTCGATTTCATCCGTTTATTTAAATTTAGCAACCAACCTAGAAACTGTTGATTGGACTGCAGGAGTTCGCTTCGGATGAACGTTGTTAGATAAACGACAAAGTTCGTTACCATTAAACAGTTACCGTTAAGAAGTCTTTGTTACCATAAAGAGTAACTTGAAAAAAAAAATCACAAGGGGTGGAAAATAATTCGTCAAACAAATTTTGTTACTATATTTTTTTAAAGATTATATTTACAGAGATATTTGAATAACACGTTATTTTTGACGAACCCCGTATTTTATAAATAAATATATTTTTAGATTTTTACAGCAGAATAATGGTACACAAGACGTAAAGGTTCTATGTAAGTAACGAGCTTTTCTGAAGAATGGCTTAAAGGAAATGATATTTAATATACTTTTAAATGCGATGTTAACCAAAGTTTGTTAGGTTCGGGTCTTAACGCTTTTAACAATAGTTCTAAAACACAGCTTTCGATAAGAACGCATATTACCAATTATCATCTACTTCAATAAAAATTACTATTCCTAAACAAACTGTCCAATAATCTATCAGAAATCAACAAATACCAAGTTAGGCAACAACCCAGAATTCCATCCCGAACAATTTAATCTTCAAAACACACCTAATTAAAACACAAAAATTATGCGCTGAATAAATGCGCTGAAACCATACGAAATTCAGCTAATTGAGTCGAAAATACCAGTCGTCAAGTAATTTATTTTTCAAAAGCCGTTCCATCAACTCCTACAATAATAATAACAGAACGCGGAAATAATAATAAAAAAAAAAAAACATCTACGTCGGTGCGAAAGCGCCTCCAAAAAGGAGCGGACGTCAGCAGCAAAAGTGCTTTAATTCTTGCCGAGGACAGGCCGTAAAAATCATATTTTTCTATATAATACAACCGAGGCGTCCCCAGCTGGCAGCAACCGAGCAGTTTACTCTTCTTTTTAGCTCATCGCGGACAAAAAAGTTCATTAAAAATAAATGGATTGTTTTTAGAGAATTGACGTGAATTCTACAGGAAAATGCTGATGTTATGCGAGAAAGTTCGCAATTGTTGTTGATGGTTGTGACTAGCATCTATGAATATTCTTTTCGTTGTAATCTTAGGATTTTACAGATAAAAATTGCTCCAATGTAGTTCTACTTTTGGTGGTGGATTAATTACAGGATTAACTCCACTTTACCCCCTGAAATTTTCATAACCTCAATCTTAGACCAGGAGTTTAACAACTTGAAATCTGTATCGATTAATAATTTAGCGAAATCACATACATAATGCATACCTTCGTGCGCCGCTAATGGTGGCCTGAAGGTAATATTCTCACTAATTGCGACGTAACTAATTTTGCGAAACATATGTAATTGGCATCTCAACTGTTAATTATTAAGATGTATTTGGCATTTAAATTAATATGGACTTATTGCCTAATGTGTAAGCGCTTTTGACGTAAAAAGCTATCTATAATGAGCTTATTATTATGGATATAATTGAAGCAACATGGTCAAAATACTTTGGTGCATCCGATCAAAGTTCAATTAAACAGGCGATGATGCTATTCACATATACAAGTTCAAACAGGAACAATGAACGAGCGAACAGATTCCATATTTCAATCCAAGGAGCGTGAAGATAGATTTTGAAACGTTGATAATATTAGCATGCAGAGAAATGTGCCTTGATTGCAATTTTCATTTCAACCAAGACATGTGGTGAAAGGTGCAAGTTTTGGGATTGGTTAAAAGATACAAGGAAGACAAAGATATCAAGAAGCATGGAAAGTTTCTAGCTGCATTAGTTCATTTACATCCTTGGCTGCTTGTACGTAATGGAAAGCTTCTTCAAATTTAAGGAAATAATGGACTTTAGCAATCATTTTATGCCATGCAATGAGGAATGCTTACGAATAAAGAGGCTGATGGGGAAGTCGAAGCCAAATCTCATGGAATTAATTATATCTTTAAAAAATGATTCACAGGGCACTACATTATATTCAAAAAAGGGACGTGCTTCAAAATGTATTCAATTGCATAGGAGGATGACGATTATTTCTGCTTAAAAAATGATAGCTTTTATTGGCAATTTTTCGTCGAGACTTATTTAATTTTACATTTACGGGCGCGAAAATCCCTCGACTTGCAATGCCACTCCATTCTTCTTCGGTCTGTAATGTTCACCATCGCCTTATTCAATTTAAAAATGAGGATCTTAAAACTAAACGTCTTCCGGGTTTGGACCGTGTCATGTCGTTTTTTGTTAAACGCAAACTCGACGTTTCGCTCACAATAATATGGGGCTTCTTTAGGAGAGAAAAAGGTGGTGGGTGAAACGTCGAGTTTTCATTTAACAAAAACGACATGACACGGTCCAAACCCGGAAGACGTTTAGTTCTAACTGACTCTGGCCGTGGAAGCCTACGTTTTCAAACAGTTCCGTTAGCTCTTTCTTTTTTTCTTTTTTTCTTGGAACATTAGATGTTCATTATGCTCAGAATACTAGATCCCATCGAGTCGATGATGGTGATTATGGCGGAACATGCCACTGCAGAATTCGATCGCAACTTAACAAGAAAATTTAATTCATTTGTACCTCGAACAAATGATATTGTAGGAGCTAAACTTATTGAACAAAACCAAGTTTTCCCCAAATAACAAAAAAACATTTCGAACTGGATGAATCGGTTCTTGTTAAAGATTCTTTTAATCCATCACGTCCTTTATGTACTCAAGGCTAACCAGAAGCCGTTAATAAGCTGGGAGATGTGATGTATGACGTGCAAGCCATGAACAGTAAGTTGTTGTGAAGACATGAAATCAAATCAAGTTTGTTACTTTTACAAATTCTAACACGGCTGCTGGTACTTGTAAAGAGGATAGAATTGAATTTGTTTGGTAAAGCAGTCAAAGCATGGAGCATTGTAAAAAAAGAATAAGTCTACAGGAACTGCAGGTTCACCTTCAAAAACGTAAACGAGCAGCAACTTGCGAAGGTATGGGCGACGATTAAAAATCTTCAATTCGCAGACATTCGTTTTTCTCAAAAAAATAATTTATTATACGTAACCTTGCTAGAACTAAAACGGATAGCGTTCTTGGAAATTATGAAGAAATTAGACTTTAAGTGGGAGAAACGCTGTTGATAGAAAGGTAATACATTGTTTTATGCAGAGATTTTGTGCAGGGATTCGAAGAATACATTTTACTTAGATGAAGAGCTTCTGATTCCGAAAATTAAGATTATTTCGAAGGTATTAAAAATGAGCAAACATTGTTCTATTGTTGTATGTCCATGTATAAGTAAAACCCGTTCTAATTAGAGCTCTTTTTTTCCTTTATTTTTTTCCATTATTAGCAAATGTTACGACTGGTAAAAATTTGAAATTTTTTAAAAAATTTTTCGAGGTATTTTAGAAAAAATTTCTTTTTTTTTTACGATTGAAAGACATGAAAGAGAGACTGAGAAAGATTTTTCGGTAGGCTTCAATAAATTCTTTACTTTACAAAATATAAAAATTAATCTAATATTTCCTCTTTCTACATCTTTGATCTCCCCTCTTTATTCTGTACATTCTTGATCATGAGGCGCTTGATATTTATTATTTATTACCTTGGTCGAAATCCAAGTTAAGAAGGCAAACATTATGCGAAACGTAGCGCGCTGCCTTTTAATAGATTAAAACATATTCAATGATTACATGAGCTTTGCTAAGGGCAGAGCTTTTTGCCCTCTGCTTTCTTTCAGCGGATGCCAACGATCTCCAACATTATTAAAAATATATTTTAATATTTTACGGAAGAAGAAAAAAATAAATAATGCTGTTCGGAAATCTGAAATAACTCCAATTATTTATTATTTAGGAAAAGACACACTTAAGTCACAAATGCATTTTGAAAATTGTGTTTCCTTCAAGTGTCTTCTTTTGTTTTAAAATTAATTGCTGCAGCTTATGCGCAATACCCTTGTAAGCAAGTTTTTATTTTAAAACATATTTTATTCACGAGATAGAAAAACATTTCAGTGACACGCCTCTCGAGATGCTCCTCCTGCATAAGCTTCCTAAACCAATACTCGGCCGTTGCTCGCTAGAACCGACTAGTACAGCCTGCCCATAGTTTTTTGTAGCGAGAGAGAATAGCAAACAAGTGCGTGAAAATATTAGAGAATGGAGCTTGTCCATTAAATAAACGCAAAAAGACATCCGGCTTCAAATTAATTCGAAAAGTCGAAAGTATTACATTTACGCAATTAACGGTAGTTTGTTACATTTTTAGAAACATCAAAGATAAAGGCTTATCTTCCACTAACTAATTATTGGAGCGTCAATAAGGTTGTCAAATAGGTTCCCATTAGGTTAATGGAGAAGGAGTAAACGTGCAGTAAACTGAAAATTGAACGCAAATTATGTTTTCTTGGATAAGAAACTCCTTTTGAAAGTGTTCGTTCTAATTGTTGATTTTAGATACTTCTTAATGTATGTATGTGAGTTGTTGATTTTTCAATGGCTTTGTTTTCATCAGCATTATAGTACAAGGGCTGTTTTTTTCAGCCTCAAACAGCCACGCGAGCGGTGGAAGATGAGGACGCTCAGAAGGCGACTGCGCATCTCCCCCACTATAATATCTGCCACTTGTAACGTCATTACATCATTTTCAGCTGAGTTGCATGCACGTAAACATGGCTGCTACAATTGATTCTCCCGCCAGCAGAAGCAGAAGCAGAAGGGAATAGTGCAGCCGAAATTCACCGAAGAATGAGCCGAGTATACAGTGAAAACTTTATGGGGGATGGTGTTGTGCGTGAATGGTATAAGAAGGCTGAGCCGATGTTCACAATGAAGGGGAACAAGGACGCAAAATGGTTCGAAAAAAAGTGAGGTTTACCATCAGTAAGTTGAGGGTGGAATTTCCTGAAATTTCAAGATCAACTGTGTACACAATTGTAACGGAAAACCTACGCTACTAAAGTTCGCAAAATGGGATCAGCGCTGACGTTTCTCATCCGTTATGAGGTTGACGGTGAAGAAGTTTTGGAATCAATTTGGCTACAGATGAGACCTGGATTCAATATTGCACCGCCGAAACAAAACAACAGTCACAACAATTGATGCACTCAAACTCGCCAAACAAACCGAAAAAGTTCAAACGAACATTCAACAACAGGGAAGTTATGAAAACAGTGTTTTGGGACCAAAAGGGTGTATGGCTTGTTGAAGTTATGAAACCGGAGGCTAGCTGTTTATTGTAAGACTTTATAACGATCGAAACAAAAGAGGCATGCTGACTTCTGGAGTTCTTCTCATTCATGATAACGGTCGCCCCCACACTGCTGCTGCAACCCAATGATTTCTTGAACACTTTCCATGGGAAGTTTTTGATCACTACGACTTCTATCTCTCGCGTGAACTGAAAAAGTGGCTAGGAGGGCAGAACTTCCAGAGGACAGAGGAACTTCAAAACAACGCCACGGACCATCTCAAAAGAAGTAACCATGTTGGCTAATAAATTCGTTTTGTTTTTATTTATACTTGTCTTGTTTTTATGAGCTATCGGAGATTGAAAAAGAGCAGCCCTTGTATTTTCTATCCAACACAAGGAAGAAAACAAAGAAAAACAAAAACCTCTTCAAAATTTTCATCGGGATTAGATGGAGATTATAGCCCAGATGCTGCTACACCAAATATTTCGGAAAGCCCAATCGCAGAAAAAAGGAATTCTTTCTAAAAAAAAATTAAGAGAAAAATGCGTTTTCTATTGATAAAAAACAGGACACTGAAACAAAAACAAGAAGACAACACACAAACCCGTTTTGGGGGAGACCTTCGCCTAGATTATCCAACTTCGTCCAATTTTGGGAATGTAGCGAAGGAATTGTGGACTTTTCATCTCGGGAGACTAGCGACTCCAATCCGTCAAAGGGAAGTTTATAGATGGGACGCCAAAAGGTTGCCGTTATAAAATAATGAATAAATAAAAATATTATTACCAAATCCAAGGACAACTATATATTACCAAAAGAGAATTTTGTCATTTCATTCTGTTTGTAGAAAATGGCTTCTATGCGGAGCGAATATGCAAGGACGAAGTACTTTGGAAAGGAACGATGGTCCTAAAGTTAATTTACTTATAAAAGCAATGTATGCTATCGGAGATAATAAATGCACGTGGAATGCAGACGGGAGTTACAGTTACTACCAGCGTGGACCGGTCTTCTTTGTTTCTTTTCCCTCTCTACTCTATTCTCTTGATGTAAAACACGAGAAAGGAAAGAACAATATTATTCTTTACGGTATTGGCGAAGAACATTGGTGCGACAGCAAACGATTGAATTAAATTGGATTCGGATATTGTTACCGTCCAATTCAATGACCGTTAATTGACTTCGTCATACTGTATTCCTTTCGGCAATTTAAATTTTTATTTGAAGAGATTCGTGTTTTAAATGCTAACCTCGTATAGCAAATTTCAGCACATAAATGTTATGTTTGGGTGCTTTCTTTCGAATATTCATAGATTTAGACGGTCACATGCCGTTTGGTTTTTATATCTTTTGAAGGAACAATAGATCTTCAGGGTTATTGAGCTCAATGTGTTTAAATGCTTTTCCTTCTTTAAAAGAATTCAACTCCAAAGCCACGTTTGAAAACCGGCGCTTATTAATTTCCCCAAATTAAGTGATTCTATTCTTAATAAAAACTGTCGATATTGAAACGAAATAGAAATAATAATTTTAGAATTTCTCAAAAAGGTTACTTGCTTCAAGAGCTAAAGTCTTTCTATGCGCGTAATATCCATAAGAATATCAGACAAATTTACCCGTTTCAAAACCATGGAAGTCGCGCGAAATACACCAAACTTCCAGAAGATTATCATTAGCGGCGACCGAAGAGAAAAAAAAAAAACGAGGGCGAATTAGAGGTCGAAGGGTGAGCGGTGGAGCGCGAAGGATTCCTAGCTGCGTGAAA
>LR736869.1:5607143-5652236 GCA_902654985.2 Oryctes borbonicus | reverse complement strand
CTCCCAAGAATTGATAGAATCCATTGTACATCGACTACGTTTTCTTCTATTAAGCAATTCCCCGCGAGAAAAACGACATGTGTCAATATTCATTCTCTCCCGTTCCGCATCTCGCTCCATCATATCATCGCCCACGCGGCTCTACGGCGTCCTTACTTATTTACCTGTTTTTCCGACCGACTTACCTCGACGACACTCGACCTACAGAACGAGGGAACCGAATGACACACAGCGAACACGCGAGAAACAAGAAGAAGAGCAAAAACGAGAAAAAAACGCCGATAAAAGGAGATGGAAAACGTGTATTTATGACGAAAGGCATCGCGACATACTCGGAATGAAGTTTGCCAAGTCTCTCGAGTCGGTTTCTCGAGAGTTTGGCGGCGTAGCGGTGGATGAGGTCCTTCCCTTCCTCTTACCTTTGAAGATTTGAAGAGACGCCGCCCCGCTGACGGGCGGAAGTAAATAAAATTGATTCGGAACGCAGCGGAAAAAGAAGGAGGGAAATGGAATGTGGAAGAAATCGTGTTTTCGAGCTCTCGCTGAAGAAGACACTCATATATGACACCCGAGAATAGGCTCGTCCGGGAGGAGAAGAACACGCGCGGAACATTTCATTAAATAAATTAAACGATATATTGATTCGAGCCAAGGTAAATAATGTTAAGAGGATTCTTATATCTTTGTTTGTACATTGTATACACAACGTTTGAAGCTAAGGAAGCGTTTCTGGTGACTTTTATATGTTGTTTTTGTATTTGTAGAGGGGGCTTGAGTTAAAGTTAATTTTCCTTGATTAATTTTATTATTCAACGATCTTTGAAAATAATTCTTGTATTTGGACAGGGGAATGATGTGTTTAGATATAAAATTATGTTTTAACTTTGCTGGCACTACTGTATAATTAAAGCATTCCTTTACAAGCTACGCGAAGGAAAATTTGACATCCATTTTCGCCACTGTAAGTAAAGCTTAAATTTAGATAATCAACTTTTAACCTTATTTTGTTACCTAGACGGTAATGTAGGGTGCAAACGCACCCCATAAGCAACATCCCGAATAACACAAAAAGTTGTCTGAAAATTGATAAAAGTTGTATTCATTACTTTTGCACTTCTGACAAACGAAGGATCGCAGCACACAAGCTTTTTGCGCATAATGCAATGTTGTCTTGATTTTTGATCCCTTTTGCGGTTACGAAGGTTGCAACGCCTTTGAGCTTTTTCTGCAGGAATATTTCCTGCTGGTTGCTTCCTAGTCTGATCATATCATCAGAGCTATCATTACATCGTGGCTGTAATGAGAGATCTACAGTCAACAGGATCACTGCTCCATAATATTTACAATTAGCGTAAGTAAAGGTTCTATTGAATAACTTTTTTTTGCTTATTAAGATTCGCCGAATTTCATTTTATTTATTATTATTATTTAAAAATAATCAGCTCCACGATCTGTCATTGATACAATAGAATCTATTGTTTCTGGAGCCATTAAACAACAAAAATGTACAAATGACAAATTTAGAACGGTAAGTTGTAAGACCAGAGACGAGACGAAGAATATTTTCCTGAGATCTAATTCTTATATTCATCGGAACTTTAGATCATTTTAGCCCATCTCCTGATACATACACTGCTTGCTCATTGGAACTTTGTTCAACATCAATGTCTGTGTCAATTTCCTCGTCATTTTCGTCTATTGTTGATAGATTATCTACATCACCCTCGTCGCTATTGACTTGTACTGTTGACAAACTTTGGATCATCAGTGTCCAATAATATTAACATTTCTTCATCAGCAGATCTTACACGCACAAAAACCTCCTCTCTAAGCAAGACACAATCAAACTAACAAATCGCAAAATAATTCTCCTAAGATAAAAGTATAAATACCCGGCGTAAAGCACAGTCAAATACGTAATTCTTCTAAAAATCGCAGCAATTTTTGTACAAAACGTAGTAAATACAATAAGTCGTGTCCCAATTCGCAAAAAAAAATATTTTCTTTAATATGGACAAAGCCAGAAAAACACTTTTGTTAAAAAATACTTCAAAAAGCCAATTTCTAGAGTTCAAGTTACTAAAAACGACTTTTTTTTTGTAGTTTCTGTGAAAAATTCAAAATGTAGGGCGCGGCTGTACTTTGCTGAATCTGAGAAAGGTTAACTAAAAATGGTAATGCAATACACAAGCCATATTTCACAGTTCTTAAACGCCGAGTAATTATGGATAATTATTTGCTTAGTCCCTTGTTTGTCTGTTCCTTTTTGAACAGCTTCTTACCAATCGTCCGAAAGAAATTAACGTGCCTGTGGCAAATAGCTACTAGTGAACCATTACAAGAAAATGCCGTACAGCTCCATTGATGAGTGCGCTGGTTAAATGAGGGCTTATTTAACAGGAAGTCGCCAACCTCTTAAACGTTTCACAAAGTGTCGAAAGTTGCGCATGGAATGAGTACATACCTACTGGGTCAGCAATATGGACTACAACTTCTGCTGAAGACCGTGTAAGGCTACTCACTGCAAGAAGAAATCCGGCGTACAGGGCTTCAAGGGTTAACAGTTTTTGCTGACAAGCCACTGGACGAGTCATATCTGGATAAACGATTAGAAGGAGGTTGCAAGCATGTAACTTGAGGGCAACATAACGTGCCACACACCTCCTGTTGGCGAAGGAGCACAATGCATGCAGGAACCGTTGGCTAATTGAACACCATGACTAGAACCTGAAAAGTTTGGGGTGTTACCTTTTCACCAACGGCTCAAGGTTGCAACTATATATGTCTAATGGGCGATTTTTGGTGTGGAGAGAAAGAGGATTGTACCAACCACTTTTAAGGTATCGCAATAGAGCCAATATTGTATTCAATTAGTGAAATTGATTGATTCATTCTAATTGGTGAAAATGCTCGTTCTCACCGTAAAGGAACATAAAGAATTCCATTGTATTGAGAGAATGGATTAGTCTACCTGTTCACCAGACATGAATTGGACGCCTTGGCGCAAAAATTATAGATTTTCATAATTTACCAAGGGAAGTAATAGTGTGAGAATCTAGAACATGCAACGAGCGAAGTCTTATTTCGGTTTTAATTGCCGTAAAGCTCGAAGTAAAACGTGCAACCTAAATCCTGAGAAACTACAGAAATCCTGTTGAGTATTTGATCAATACGAAGATATTTATTTAATTTCGCTACAATTTCCCAATTTAATACTTTCTCTTTCGGAAAAAATAAACGAGTTACCTCTCTTATTTCTCCACCGTGTTCCATTTCTGTCTTTCCGCAGAATAATTGAGGTATCTTAGTAGAAATTTACTGTCAGTTTCACGACCAAATAAATCTCAATTAAACGCTGAAAGTATTAGCTCGGTTTCGTAGGGGGGGGAGGTGGAGAAGCAGCTTTCATAAAGCGGAGAGTCGAGTTGAGCCGCCATTTTTTCCCTTTGCATAATTACATCGTGAATTACGACGGAGCTGGTGGTGGTGGTGGTGGGGAATGGTAGTAGTAGTCCGGCTGGCTATTAACGATACTATTTGTCTTTGCTCGGGTGTCGGCTAAATTGAATCTTAAAACTGCTGCATTATCAAGATTTATGTCATCTTCGCCCGGCTGGATGTTGTTAAGCGAGGCCATTTTGTTAAAGGAAGAAAGGCAGTTGAATTTGACAAATGTGCGTCCTATATCTTATCCGCCCTTCACCCTCCGTCTTCTTTTGGGAGTTTAGGGGGGGACGCTCGGTTCTTTATCATTGGTATATATGTTCTCTTTTGTGTGTCTACTTCGTTTGCAGGTTCTGACACCGAATCCGTAGCGAGGAATGTGTCTGCTTTTATGGCGTATTACAAATAAATCATAATTTCCCTCTCTTCCCCTTCTAAATCGTTCTTGTATATGCCATTTGTCCTAGCAGAATGAACGAGATGTACTCGATACGCCCCTCTTTTTTTTAGCCATGTGTGCTATAATGGCGACGAGCTTTTGTTGGAATTGGTGGTGGTATTCATATCTTTTTTAATATAATTCTGTCTTATTGGATGTAGATTTATTTCTTAGAGGCTCTTAGCAAAAAGGGCTCGAATAATAATAAAAATGCGATTCACCCCAGGAGAGGAGAGGAGAGGAGAGGAGGGGAGAGGAGAGGAGAGGAGAGGAGAGGAGAGGAGAGGAGAGGAGATTGTTGTGTAGTTGATGATTTTTTTACATCAATATTGCGGAGTACATAAACAAATGCACTTTTTTATATTTCATAATAAAGAAAAAAAGGTAAAAAGCTGGATTAGTGCTGAATTAGAAGATTGAAACGTTGACTATTTCAGCCTTCGCTATAATGTTATACTTTATGTTGGCTTAATTCGGACATACAACAAATATTAGGCAATTCTGCCTCAAATACTCCAAATTCTTTGATATTTAGCGACATCGATGCGTACAATACGAGATTCTTAACCAACGATTTCTTCTATTAGAATTGAGAAGAAACAATTGTCTGTCTACGAAATTAGGAACGTTAAAAGAATTAGTCAACATAAAAAAAACAATCATTAGTTTTATTATTCCATTATTAAACTATCTGGAAGGAAGAATCTATAGCTAACAGAAATTAAAGGAATAGATTAAGCATGCAGCGGCGTCAGCAGGGGTCACTTTGTGCTTAGCGGAGTCTTTGTGGAACATGGTCTTTATTACGTTTTCTAAATCTGGTACCAAGAACAGATATCACAGAAACTCGTAACATTGTGTTAGTTTTCGAAAATATTCTCTCACCTGTACACAATTTCATGTCTGCTGGATAGGTAAAACACTGGCAATTATTTTCAAGGGAATACTTGTTCGCTACGAACAGGTAACTAAAATGTTGCTTCTCTGAGGGGTGACTTTGTGAGATACAAAGTTCCTCCACAGCCCAGTGTAAAGTCCGGGTAGATCTCGAAACCGAAGAAGAAAATCTGATTAACTTCGGTATTTCTCCTAACCCTTAACTTATTGTTTTGAGGAAGCTTATTCGCCGATTTGCACATTGGATTTGCGCGATAACCTCCAACAACTACAGACGTTTAACATCCCTATGATCTGTGAGGACGAAGTAGCTCTCATTTCAGAACAAATTAACTGCAGGTGAAGACCTTGTACCAAGGTTTTTGATCAGAGATGCTCGCTTTGTCTTAAACAAATCTATTGCCAAAATCATTAATTTGGCAGTTAGTACATCTACCTTCCTGGAGAGATGGCAACAAGCAAGAATTGTTCGGTTTACAAGAAAGGCGACAAAACTAGATTTTTTTGGTTTCTATCCCAAGTTAGGCGTATTAATACAATCATATCTGACACGCAGATCGAACTGTTTTCTATAATGGTTTTCAGTTATTTAATTTTGCATCTAGAAGTGGTGTTCCGCAAGGCTCAAATCTTGGTCCTCTCCTTTTTAATTTATTTATAACTGATCTCTTGCAATCGCTTACCTGTCCTGTTTTGGCGTATGCGGATGATGTTAAACTGTTTTGTGCTGTGTATGGTAATGAGGAGGCTGATGAATTGCAGCGTAATACGGATCAACTGATTAGCTGGTCAGTAAGCAATAACCTGCTGCTCAATATGAAATGCGAAATGCTTTTATATGTCCTTTACGAGGAAAACCGAACCATGTCAATATATCTACACAATTAAGAACCACACTCTGTCCAAAATAAATGTGATCAAAGATCTAAGCGTAACTTTTGATCCAATTTTATCCTTCTCTAACCATGTAGAAGTCATTTGTTTGTCCGCTTCAAAAATGCTGGGATTTCTCACGAGAACTTCACGACGCTTTAATGATATCAGATTATTAAAAGCACTTTTCTAAGCTTTTGTCGTCACTAAAGTAGAATACGCCTGTGCTATCCTTTTTATATGTCTCAACGGCTTCTAATCGAGTTAATTGAACGCCATTTTTTGAAGCTTTTGTCATGGAAAATCGATGCAATTTATCCAGTTAGGGATTTATCTTACCACGATCTGCTTTATAGGCATCAAATGGGCTCACTAAGTAATCGGCGCGAGCTCCATAGTGCTCGGTACCTACAGAAGCTTCTAAACAACAAAGTTCTTACTTGTTGTCAACGACATGTTTTAACATTCTTCGACTGGCATCCCGGCATGCGTCTGCTTTCAGTATGCCAACGCCAAGGACCAACCTGCTACTTCGAGCGCCAGTTTACCACATGACGCGTAATGCTAACATACACTACGGAGACATCTTTATTTTCAATTGAAATTGTGTTTATTTTCTTTAATATATTGTTTTTTTTTCTTTCTTTTGTAAATTTATATTGTGTTCACAATCTACGTCCTTTTTTTGTCCTATATTATTATTATTATTATTATTATTATTATTATTATCTCTGCTTACTAATTGAACCGGGAGATTTAAAAATAAACGTTAACTAAAACAAAATGCTAGTTGCTTGAAATAAATACCTTGTTGCATCAACAATTCCCTTTCTCTATGTAAAGTACCCAATTTTCAAAGAGAACACCGACGTCGTTGTTGTTTTACTCTGATTTCTCCGTTTCAACCTTCGAACGCGCTTTCGTGATACAAAATCAAACACGTCGAGAACGATTTCGCTCTAAACTCCGGTATTTTTCGCAAGTACATGTTGCCCTATATATCCGTCCCGCTCGTTTCTTCTATTTGCCTCTCCGTTCCTCGCGTTCGAATCCCAACTCGTCCACGTACGGCGTATAGCGAAAAGGTGGATGAAAGCGTGATAAAGCGCCTGTCGATAAAGCTAATTCCGTTCGGCGAGGATCTTAATACGGCACGGTGCGGCACGGCGTTGGGCGAGCAACGTTCGACGGTTAATTTTATTAAAATAGATTCGATAAAAGATGGATCGGTTGTAAATCACCGTAGGCGGTATTGTTGTAGTTAAAATGAAATCGTATCCGAGGAAGGGGAATTGTCGGTCGGTTGAGAAACGAGTTCCTCGCAATAGCGCCGATTCGTCTCGCGATCCGACAGCGTCGATTGGTTGGAGATGCGTAATCAAATCCGGAAAAGAGATGAAAAGGTAATTAAATAGTAACAAACTAAAGATATTCATTTAATTTTACGTCAAGCTATGAAATTTCCTCCTTAAATAGAGGATGTAGATATAAGTAAATGCACATTATGCTAATTTTCCCCGATGAATTCGTAAACGTGCCCATATATTAGACAAGCAAACTGTGGTGCCTCTAATAACCTGGAAAAATAACCGGTCTTATTCTTCCACCAATCCGGCTATAAACGTGCGTACAAGACGATAAGAATTGGCGATTAACGGCGGTTTGGTTGCTAAATGTTGGCGGCGCACCATCTGCAAAACCTGGCAACCCTCCTCAAAGAAGGCAGATCTGCTTAGTTATTTCCCCATTGACTTAGGGACTCTTTTATTTCCCTCTTTAAGCCAGTTACAAAGTGCTATTATTATTCAGTTAATCGACCACGACCCAGACGTATCTATTAGTAACCGAGTTCCGGTTATTCCGAGACTTTCTCGAATTTTTCCAAAATAAATCCCTTCTACGAAGAATTTTCCCGAGTTACTGGTATCTCTTGCGCGGAGATTCTTCCCCGTTCTGACCCAGTATCTACTGTAGATGACATCGTCCGGTACCCTGCACAATCCAGTTTTAAGGTTAGTTCCGAGAGAAGAAGATAAGACACCCTGTTTATTTGTTATTTATTATTGCTTTCGTACATCCCCACTTATCTGTTATTACCCTGTTCTATTGATTGAGGTAGCACGATGATTTATTTAGAAACATATCGAATTAAATAAATCAACGTAAGTTGCTTTCCATTTGTTTTATTAACATTAACTAAAAGGAACATGATTTATTACATTGGACACTGATAAATATAATTCCAACCCTCGGAACCTGTTAGAGAAAATTATGTTTGATCAAGTGAGTCACCACCTAAAAACTTATAATATAATCCCCGATATACCGGCACCTCCACCAAAAACCTTAGCTTACATTATACGTAACGATGCCGAATATAAACTAAATATTTAATCGATATTACTTCAACGAGGGAAACGTTACATCTCAGAGTAATCGATATGGAAAAGGTTTTTCGGTACATCGCGAGTACAAAAACTTCTTCTTTCCTCTTCGCAGCTGTGTGAATCGTAGCGTGAACTAGGCATTTCGTCTCATCTATCCCGCGGCTCTCGCCAAATCCATGCTTTTGCTTCGCTACACCCATTTCCCCAATCTAAAAGAACTGCTCGTGGTTGGAGACGGGAAACAAGGTGGAAGTGGGCGTAGAAATAATATATTGAAAGCGTATTATGCCACGCCATGAAGTAGTGCGCCGTATAGTTTGTATACCGCCGCTATGGTAGCGGTGGAGAGGGCCACGACTCTATCGATAACGAATGCGAAAGGCAGATTGATCGCCTGCCAACGCCCGAGGCCCTGCCGAAAGATTGATGCGATAAATACGGAGGAAAGCTGACGGTCGCAAAAAAGACGGTCGCCGTCTCATCGGATTAAAACGTTCGCGAGCTTAGAGTTAGAGGGACGCTAAGGCGTAGGAGGACGAAAGTGGCAATGGTATAAGTATATTTCTAGTAGAGTGCGGTTCTTTTTACTGCCGTGGGAAAATTAATCCTCTTCAAGTTTGACGTTGGAATAAGATGTAAGCGAAAAACAAACTTCTTCTAAGCGCGAAGAATATGGGAGCGTTTTTAGTAACTCTTCGCTTAATACGTTCGGAGAGTTGGTACCCGAATAGGCGAGGATGCTAGGCGAAGGCTTATTTCGTAAGAATTTACACCCATTTAGGAAATTATCACCCAACTACGTTAGAGGCTAAACGCTACAGGCTAATGAAAAATAATAGCCACGCCAACGCAGTAGTGCTAACATGTAGCAGAACTCTCGCAAGTATCGTGCACGTCCCAAAACATAAAAAAGACAATCTTAAAAGTACATTAAATTACCATAATATATGTGGAAGCCTTGCGGTGGCATCCATCAGGTCTCCGCCTGGTGGCAGGGAAAAAAAAAACTGTTACGCTAGGTAAACACGTCATCGCCGCTAACGTTGATATATCCACCGAATATCTCACCGGTAACAACTAAACTTTCCTGATATATTCCTTCAATTTAGCGTAATGTTTGTTTTTATCATTTATGAACACCGGCGATATATTACGGCAAAGCCCGGTAATGAACGAGGTCGTACGGAGCGAGGCTAACGCTGGGATGGGACGCGATGTGGGACAGGGAAGCGTCGGGTTGGAGGGGTGGGTACGTTGAACTCCGGCGAATAAAAATTGCTCGCGTATGTTACGTTGTCTGTTTTGCGGGACGTAATTCCATGTGTTCGCTTTGTTTTCATTTTTTATGATCTTACTGGGGAGGATTTGCGAGGCGGAGAACGTGGGATTCGACCGTTTCAAGCTTTTGACGTAATAAAGTGAATAAAATATGGCGATTAACGCCAGTTGTTTAGCAACAATATTCTTCGTGATTCAGATGTTTCGAGCTGTTTTATTCTTCAACAAGATCTTCTTCGTTTGACTTATTGATGATGGCATTTTTCGAAGCCCTTTTGGAACAAATTTTCAGATTCTTCTAAATAGTTCTTCGGTTCTTGGAGGAAATAATAAAAATAACTAGAAGGAGTAAAACGTGTGATTTTAACATTTTGTCAATTTGTAAATATATTTGATAGGTTATTGACCAATTGACCTAGTGGAATGTAGATTTGACGAACAACGAATTTGGAAACCTGCATTTTGATGAGTTGGATGATATTGTTGTGGATACTTGATATAAAAACCAATGAAATGGTTATTAAAAATTTTACTACCACCACCAGGGTCACGTCGGAAAATGGGTAAATCTATTATTTTCTTAAAGGAAAGTTCCGGAGATCCGGGCTAATATTGTTTCTGTATTAGGCAAATCGTCGAACAAAACATCCGTACTTTCAAAAAGGTTTGCTTCATAAATTCTCCGTCAATAAAAGGTCTCCCTTTTCGGCCAAAGATTGTAGACTTAATGTTGCTTTCCGTTGCCTAATTTCTCCCTTTAATATTGTTTTGAAAGAATGTTGAATAGCGTACAACTGCTCTTTGTATTGCCTTCCCTCTAGCGGAATATTTTTTAAATTGAGATTTTTTTAATACTAACGTGTTCCGGGTTCGGACCGTACCATGGTTAAACGAAAACTCGACGTTTCGTCCACATCACACAGTCCGAACCCGGAACACGTTCAGTTTTAACTGACTCTGGCCCTGGAAGCCTACGTTATTATTTCAAGCAGATATATTTTTAATGAAGAAAATAAAAGGAATTGGAGCCAGAAGCGAACTATGCGGCACACCAGAAATTATATTAACGAAAAGCCACACCTCACTACGCAACGCGATAGCTTAATCTTTATGTGTCAAGTATCAGATCAACTGTGGAAGAAAATTGTCAGATACTGGGTTAAAATAAATGTGAATATAAAAATAAAAACGTGATTATGAGTGCCGTCCATTGACGGGAAACCGACGGTGCCTCGCTGGCGGGAAATCAACAACCTCTTCTCGTTCTCCTGGTGGCGGCGAAAGCCCAGCATCGCGGAGCTCTTGATGATGGTGACCAGCTCCGCTTTATGCACCCTTTAATTCCTTTGTACGTTATCACTATAGTGGAATACCACGTAATTTTTTTATACTTCGTGCACGGCTCTTCAGGTTACGGTGGAATGCCGATTATATTTCCCTTCAAGAGATAAAGGCGTTTTTTTACCTTGTACTCTACCTTTTGGGCAGTTGGGGTTAGATAGGGCCAACCGCCGTTACTTAGACGCTGGGCACACGCCCTATCGCCTTGGCCGCTGGGAGAAGACTTTTTCCCGAGTCACGCATTTGCCTAATTTTTACGTATAAAATATTAATAATTTAACGTATGTAATGTTATATGAAAATAAATAAAATTATTTAACATAATGTTTTAATTGGGCGTCCCATTACAAAAAAAGCCTTTGCGATCCCCAATTTTATTACTAGAAATACCCCAACCGTTTTCTTTTGTTTCCTTCTTCAAGAAAATAAACAAATAATTAGTTATCATCTACAAATTCTTCAACACCTTTTTTTGTCACAAAATGAGGAAGAAATAGTAAATAAGTAAGCAAGTATTTTATTCATGCCAATACGCAAATGTAGATAATATAATAGTGCTTACGGACAGCATTGAAAGAAAGAAGAGAGGGAAACTATTACAAACTTCTTGCTAATTGCAGCTGATTACTGCTTTCGACAATTAATAATAATAATGATATGAATCAATAAAAAAAAATGGATCAATTAATTTCGACTAACCCTATATGAACGTCATCAAATGCCATAAAAAAGGTATCTGATGAAGCGAGTGTACAGAAAAATATTCTCCTCGCGCGTCGCTAGAACCAACCAACCCCATCGATTAATCTATAACACGTGTAATAAAACCACGACGTATATAACTTATAATATGCATACGGGTAGCGTGTTCGAAACGTGAATTAATTGAATGGCAAAAACTGTTAGTTTATGATTAGGGTTTTTATGCCTCCCGGGAGCCGTATAACGGTTATTTTTATAGGGTGTGTATTATAGCCGTGTAGTAAATTGCGCAAGGCGTAAGCTATCCTTGTTTTACATGCGCGATAGCATCGATTCGGGGAGGGTTAGGCACGTCAGCCCTTGAGTGCGTCTAAAATATTTACGTCCTGGCGAAATTGTGTAACTGTGTAATTTTTTTAATCTCAAATGGTGTAAAATACGTTTACGAAGGTTTCTACAAATTTGTCCCTATACTCATATACACTGGCCAGCAAAAATTGAAATACAGGGTGTTTTACGAGGGGCTACATCGAGCGATATATGTATATATTGGAAAATTCTAAAAAGTCGGTAATATACTAATGCTGTACTAATATGTGCTATTGAACTAAAATATTTTCAATTTTCTACGACTTCCGGCTATACCGGAAGTAGCTGTCAACTTTATTATTTTAATTAAATAGAACACCCTCAATTTTAGGGTTTCTTTGATAAGACGTTGCTATTTCTAATTATATTTGAGATATTTGAACTTTTTGAAAATGTTTGAACTTTTGTTAGAAAGGTCAAAAAACGGTACTCAGATGACAAAGGCGGATGAAATTATTACTTTTCTGTAGCGACTAGACAGACTCGGATTTTGTCGACTCTCGGGGAAAGCAGTAGGCAACACGAATCCTTTTCTTATGAGACGAATAGACACGAGTCTGTCTAGTCGCTGCAAAAAAGTAATAATTTCACCTGCCCTGGTCATCTCTACTCATTATCCATCTAAAATAGATACTTTTCAAGATATTTGGAAAAATGCGTATTGCAACATAATTTTCTTCCAAAAACAAGAGTACCAACCAATGAGAATGTGGCTTATGTAGTTTTTCTAAATGTTATCCAACTTCTGAAATATCTAAGTTAGACAATATAGCACTGATGAAAAATGTACGAGGTATGTCCTATAAGTATCCAACCTGCGTTCACAACTTCGCGCTATAACACTAGAGATGACAAAGGCATGTGAAGTTATTACTTTTCTGCAGCGGCTAGACAGACTCGTGTCTATTCGTCTCATTTCCCCGAGAGTCGACAAAACACGAGTCTGTCTAGTCGCTGCAGAAAAGTAATAATTTCACCTGCCTTGGTCATCTCTAGCTATAACGTTCGAGGGACCTCCTGCGCCGTACCAACCCCAACCAGTGACTCCTCACGAACTCGCCGGCTAGCACAGCGAACGATTGGCCGTGTTCGTTCGCGCACTGCGTGTCTTTTGTTTACAGTTTCCTTTTTGCATTCGTCGGATTTTGTTATCGCTGAAAACTGAAAGATGTAAACTTTGAACTTCTGAAAAGATTGCGTGATGTAGTGAGAAGAAAACCGCCGCGTTCTTGGGAGAGCGGCCGCTGGCTCCTTTGCCACGATAATACGCCAGAGCATTCGGTAAACCTTGTGCAACGGATTTTGGCAAAATACAAGATTCTACAACTTCGCCAGCCTCCGTATAGTTCCGATATAGCCCCCCGCGACTTTTAGCAGTTATGGGCATAGGTCGGATAATTTTTAATTCAGACATCAATCGATGCGGTTCGTTACGAGACACCCTGTATAAATATCGTAACGGAAAAAGAATTAATTTATCTCAATTTCTCCAAACACGTATCGTATTCGGGGAAAAATCTTAATCATTCAAACAAGATAATATAATTAATTTATGACGAAAATTAATAAACATCCCCAATATTTACATCTTACCCGGAATAATTTCCACAAATATATTACGTAACTCGTAATTCGTTTGTTCGCCGTTCGTGTTCCGAAAGAAAATTCGAAAGCCTCGCAGACCGTCTTAATAAATCCATCATCAGCGAAATTAATTGCCTTCTGACTTGGAAATTTATTCCGGGACGAAGTTTTCCTACGGCCTATCCGTAAACTTCGCCCGGAACTCAACCGGAACTTAAACGAGTCATTGTTTATGTAATGTGATTACAAATTGGGTATTCGAATTGGGTCAGTAAAACATCCGAGATCTTTTAGCGGCGGTTCATCTTCGGTTTTTAGGTTCTAGCTTGTCGAATAAGAACTGCAGTATTTTAATTGATTTAGTTATTAACTTGTTTGCGCCTATGAAGTTTGAAAAAATAAATAAATTAAATGTAAGTAAATCAGTCACTTTATTGAGGGAAATTCTTGAAATTTTCGTCAAAAATTAAAACAATAACTGATTTAAAATTTATAGAGACTTTAAAAATGTTTGCTGTAAAAGCAGATGCAAAGTTTAAATTCCTCAAGTTTTTGTAAATTCTTCATTGAATCGTTCAAGCAGCATTTTTGTTTTTTCATTCCTTTTAAAAGCAATTTTTCTTTTTTGCCAGCGCAAAGTCCGCTGTTCTCGTTTTTAAGAAAGAAATTTTTAATTAATTCCTTAATTTTTAAGGATCTATGTTTTCCAGCATTTTTATATTTCCTTTTTCTTTCAAATATAATGTGCTTTGAGGTTGATATTTATCAAATCTATATATTTTTTGTCTTTTTAATGTTCTTTTTAATTGTTTCTTAAAGTTTTCTGTTACTTGGATCATAGCTTCTCCAAATAAAGCTTCTTTATTAATATTGTAAATATTTCCATCATCCATTCGCATTTACAAAAATCTTCACCAAGCTCTGCTTAATGAGTAGGGGTGGCAGATGCACATCTTGAGGATTGACTATGGGTTCACAAGAGATATTCATACACATATGTATCTTAGTGTGTAGGAAATTTTACAAGTAGCTGTTACATGGTTGGCTCTTTTTAAATTAAGAGAACCTAGATATTAAGAATTTTGCGTCAAAAATTAATTCTTAGTCCGCTATATTTTAAACAAATTTGACAAATACTTCGAAGTTCTTTGGAAAAGAGTTACCTGACCAAAAAGTAGACCTTTAGCGACAGTATGGTTCATTTATTTCAGAGGAAAAAAAAGAACTTTAAAATTTCTGCTTCCCGATTATCAATTTGCAAAACCTTCCAAACGCCGAATTATGATTAAGTTATTCTATAATAAATAAATAAACCCAAAAGACTGGAATCTTCCCAAATTTTAAAGCAACGCAACATAAAACATTTTCTCCGTGTAATGGCGAACCCGTAGCTTGATATATTTATGCGACAGTATTGTAGTTTAAGCAACGATAAGTGTAACATATGCATTAAAGCGAGCACATATTAAGTGTGTCAATATTTCGATCATTTATCTCTTTCATCGAACATCAATAATTAATTATTGTTTTAGCTTGTAAAATTGAAATTAGCTTTGCCTGCCAGCATGTACGCGCTGGCACGTCAGTTTTGCATAGTTTACGCGATGTCATTCTCCGTTTGACGTTCGGAAACGGGATGCACGGAATTGAAAATGACGCTGTTAGCAATTAAATATAAATTATTAATTGCCAATTTAACGGTTCAAAATGTTAATTGCAATTATAGCTAGGCAATGTAATGTACATATGTTCTATCTGGCCATGATAGACGTATAAGCCCATTATTTTTTTACCGTTTAATTAAACATTTGTGTGATTTTGAAATTGTTTCAAATCTTTGTTTAAAACTAATGACGTCATATATTTTACCGCGAAACGATGAGAATGAATTTGGTTATAGTTACAGCTATGGCATTGATGGAAAAAAATTCTTAATTATCTTTAGGGAAGGAGATTTGTGTTTGGGAAAGAATTTTTTAGAAAAAAGCTTTCTCGAGTTATCGATGGAATTATTTACGACAAATACAATGCAAGGAAAGAGAAAATACGCTGCCCACGGACACGTTTCTACCTACTCGGCGTCATCAACGTGATTCCGAGAGTATTTCAATTCTACCTTGTGTCGTTGTTGCCTCACAGTACTCTAGTGCCTCTAGTGCCAAGAAACACACAAATCGGGCACTGTTGCCCAAGCCATCTCTCGAGCAGTTCTTGGACTGCTTACCAGAAGATGGCGAGCGCAAGAAGTGCTTTGGGAAACTGCACATGTAAAAGAGAGGACGCTATTTTAGCACTACTTTTTTGTTTATTGTTTCTAGGCATTTCCCGATGTGTTCTGCTATACACATCATGAGAAGCCTGCGGGATTCTTTTACATGTGCAGCTGGAACCTTAGCAGGACTCTTGCCAAGTTTATAGTCTTATTTCCGATAAGGTTATTTCAATTCTAGTAACACCATCTCTTGTTGAGACCAAGTAATTAGATTAGGCCAGAGAGTTTCGAATGAAGCTACTTTTACAACAAATAAAAGTTATAGATTCTGGGTAAACGAAAATTCGAGCTTTACAATTAGTACAAAAAATAAAGGATCAAGAAAAATAATGGTCGAAAATAATTTAAACATGTTACTCTTAGTAAATGGACGTAGGAAGATGAAGGTGAGTGTAGCTGCCTTCACAGGTTATGATTTCCTTGAATAAATGACTATTGATATTGTTACTTGCTCAATCGAAATGTTATACATTTTTCATTGGTTTAGGACCTTCGGACATTAGAGCGTTAACTCGTAAATACATATTCGCTATTATGCAGCAAAGAACCTTCCTAAATTTGCTTTTGCAATATGATAATTATGCATATCAAATAAAAATTCAAAAGGAGATGAACGACGACTAAATGTAAGGTAGACTTTTTAACTGAAAGGGGTTGCACGAATTACCGAAACCCTCTATTCAATCAGGTCGACTACCAAAAGGTTTCGAAGAATCAACCGAGAGATCTAACGAAACCCAACATTTACGTGAAATTGTTGACCAATGCAACTCAAACTAAATTGCATATCATGTCTCCAAAATACTTTAAGAAAGGATCTCAAATCCTAACCGAGCAAATAGAAAAAAGCATGCTTTGATCTAAACAAGGATCCCGCGAAGTCTTTGACACCATCACTAGTTTACCAATAGTTCGAAGTTTAAATAATACATTCAGTTAATAGCTGAGAGTGAGGATCCTACGAATCCTCGAAGGGCTATCGCGGATTAGTTAATTAAACTTGTGAAGTACGGAGTGTGCCGATAGTTGTGTGTTCTTTGCCATACTACGCTGCAATCCTTGCTATCATTACTGGTTATACCCTTGTTATAGTTGCATTCAAAGAGCTAAAAGAGAATACCGTCCCGGTAACGACGCTTATCGTATCACAGAAGCATGCACTTTATAAGCTGAAAAAAAGACACTTGAGGATAATTTGTTTGAAAATTAATATGAGTCAGGTTCTCATATTTTTCAGAATTATTTTATTTCCTTTCAAGTGAGTTAGATAAAAAAATGGTGTGCTGGAACCGAACACATTCGTTTTCTCGCTTCTGATCTTCAGTACGAACAGAATTGGTCGAAGAATTTGTTTAGGTACAAATGATGAAACTTTCTACATGGGCAATTTTAGCCAAATCCAAGATGTTGCAAATTCAAGCTGTAAAAGTCTCAAATCAGCCATTTAAACAAGTTCAACCTTGATATGTTGCATCTGGAATGATCATCCAAAGACTTCAATGTGTTAATGACCGAAAAAGTTATTGAAAAATCATCATTTGAGTCAGGTTCCCCTTTTTTTTTTCAGAATTATTTTATTTCCCTTCAAGTGAGTTAGATAAAAAAATGATGTGCTGGAACCTAACACCTTCGCTTTCTCGCTTCTGACCTTCAGTACGGACAAAATTGGTCCAAGAATTTGTTTAGGTACAAATGATGAAACTTTCTACATGGGCAATTTTAGCCAAATCCAAGATGTTGCAAATTCAAGCTGTAAAAGTCTCAAATTAACCATTTAAACAAATTCAACCTTGATATGTTACATCTGGAATGATCATAGAAAGACTTCAATGTGCTAATGACCGAAAAAGTTATTGAAAAATCATCATTTGAATCCGTCTGCATGGAAGTCTTCTACATTTGGCGTACGAATTACCTGCTCATAAAGGGCACTTACAAAGAAGAACAAAAATAACTTAAATTAAATGAGTTAGAAATTCGGCAAGAAAATTAACTTGGATTATTAGAAAACACATCGAAGGTTGGTTTTGGAAAAGCGAGTGACAAAAACAGCAGTAGGGTATTTTTTTTACTGAGAAGTACGGAAGCCAAAAGTTGCTTTTTTTATAGTTTCCGAAGAAAAAGAATAGCTTGTTTAATTTTGGCCAGTTAGATTGAAAAAATAAACGATTCTGCGCCGCTAAGGAACATTACTCCCAACAAGATGGACCCACTTCATTAATTTCATTAAAAATTTGCAAATGGTACAAAGTATATTGGGCATCTTGAACCAATACGTTACACGTCCATCAAATTTGAAACGAATGGTTTTTTATTTTTAAACATGCTAAATAAGAGGCTTAGCCAAATAATAATTTCAATAAAAATTTAAAAAAGTTCTAAGTTCTAGGAATGTCCCCAAGCACTCCCACTAAATAAATGCATTAATTTCTCCTACCTGAAATCTAATGGCGAGCTCTAAAACAAAAAACAACCTACAGATTAAACCAATGCAGCGCATATTAAATGCGCTCGAGAAGCTACTTCAAATCACATTCTCATTATTCCCGTTCGCAAAACGCGAACTAACCAACCATGAAGCTACTACGCGGACAATACCAGATCCGGTATTGGTACCATTTCCGACAGTACTCATTTAGCATGATGTCCATATGCGTATGCAGTGGATTTTTATGGTTCCATAGTAGCATCGGTGTAAGCTAAATATCGGACGCTAATCAGTGCCGAGCTCAATTATTTGATAATGCAGCTTTCGGAGGCAGAATATTGTTGATTTTAGCGGATTGAGAGCAACTCGATTTTCGTAATTTAGCGATGAACTCTGGCTTTCCATTAATTTTATATGGCGTTACAATAGATATTAGTGCGTTTGCAGGAATTTTAATTTAAAACTCAAGTCTATTCCATGCGGCTGCAATAGAAATCTGAAACGAGAGCAAATCGAGCAGGGCATCTTCGATAATCCAGATAGATTTAATAAAGAGCAGAAGAATTATTCCTGTATAGTCGAATCTGCACATTTATAATAGTGTTATGCGCTAGAATTTAAATTTGAATTCGGAATTTAGGTTTTAAGTCGAAAAGCGTTGCGATGTTTTGAAAATAATCACTTAAACTGGGCCACTTCCTGAGAAAAAAAGTGTTCCATTTGAAGAACTTTAAGGATTTGTAAAAGGGACTATACTATTTTATTATACAGTACCATAGGGAAGTTGGGTGTTGAATGGTTCTTCAGGTTACAGAGTTGAGGTTGAAATTATCAAGATAATTATCTGCAGAATACATTTGGAGCAAATTCAAGATGATCATGGTCGCTAAGTTAGAAGTTGCCAATGGGTCGCTAGAGAACTGTGTTGTTACCATCATGTATTACATCAACGATATCTGAAGGTTCTCAATAATTCTGCTGGCGATGAACTGTATAGACTGGCTGGCCATGACCCTTCCGGCCCAAACATCGATGTGGGCGCTTTATGAAATGATCACCCACGAAATTTTCTTGAACAGTTACCTCCTGTCGCACCTCTAGAATCACTTTGGCTTATTCTCCCAAGCTGAGAACATTTACATATATGAGACCCATTCCGATTGTGAAGATTCTGAATAAATATTGCCTCTCGACGGAGCATCTCTCGAGGATGGAATTATCCGAAGACATGTCAAGTCAATTAAAAAAATTATGCTGCTTGATCTCCTTAGGCAAGGTCCTAACCCAGGCTATGAATTAAGAAACTTTCCGGGCGTGTGAGAATAGCCACACCACAGTGTCCTTTACGTTTACGTAAGTGACTGTGAACAGATCTCGAACATAAAAATAATAATAAAAATATTTGATTTCCTCCACCTTAAAACAATCTAAAACATTTCCTCTCTTCCCCCTGCAATTAATTCAGATTCGTAGAACCGCTCTGCGAATTCCCTCGACCAGATTCATATACGTTACTAGAATCAAATCACTCGCCTTCCTTCCGCTTCCCTCTCCCCCCCTATTCGTTTTTTACTCGTTAACCGGGTGGAATTGAAAACGTCTTGAGAGACGTTTTCCATTTTCCATCGCGGATGAGACAAATCGCTTATCCTTCAAGAACACGCAACTACGTACAATTTCCTTCGCGAATAAATCAACAATTTGAATGCGACAAAGGAGTTTCCAGGATTATTGCTTGGTACATGCATACACATACGTACAACGTTGCGACAGCAAATCGTTTATCGGGAAATGCAAGAACGGAATCTGTGTTATGTATATTCGACTCTTCTGGTAAAGACAATTATTCTATGATGGACGTAAAATAGGAGCAGGCTTGCGGCAGTTGGTGGAAGGAAATGCTCAAAAAATTCGACAGAGGAATTTTAATATCAGTAGACATGCGTGCCCATCAATGAAGTGACTTTTCCCTGGAGCATTTCTGTCAAGTACCTGAGTGTTATACACGACCAAAAACTTACGTGGGCAAATCATACACAATACATGAGAGAGAATTTCTTAAAAGCTTGAAACTCCTTAATGGCTTTATTATTGTCCAGAAGCCCCCTTGGTCAGAAAACAAAACTTATGGGGCACTATCATATTATACAGCAAGCTCGTCTAGCACAAAGAACATAGATGGCAGGATCTTCAGAACAATAACTAGCGCTCTATGGTACGTTCGCAACTCGGAATCTCTACCTTGATCGAGTACTCAAAAGAGCTCACGCGAAGCACATGGCTAAGGCCGAGCCCGTGCGATAATCCGCTGCTGGCGAGGAGGTGTTGGAGCCGCAGGATCACTCTCTTCCGAAAACTGGAGTGGTTCGTATTGGGGACAGGATTCTAGCCCGGCACGACGTGGACCCTTCCTGAATGAAAGAGAGGAAGTACTTCTGTGTCTCCCCACCCAGACGAATGATTATGTACATTATTCTCTTCGGTCTTGGATTTTTTTCCGTATTGGGTTTGCTAGTTTTTGTTGAGTGGCAGTAAAGGTGTTAATTTTCTCAAAAAATACCTACTATTGCGACAAAATCCAACCAAATCCCCGAATAACTGAGGCGAAGATCATTAAAAAGTGATAAACGAGGCCAGACCAGAGCTCAAGAATGAAGTGCTTAGATTTCAGTGCTCCTGCAGTTGATTTTCGCCTCTGGCATGGTTTATATATTTAGCTACCATGGTAACTGTGGCCTACCACCTTTCCTTCTCCTGAGTAAACCCCATATTATTGTAGGCGAAACACCATAACACGACTCAAATTCGGAACACGTTTAATTTTAACTGACTCTGGCCGTAGAAGCCTATGTTATTATCGTATCTCCAAATGATGGCTAAAAAAATCTGGAGAAGACCTACTCTTTGTAATAGCCCGCTGCTTGCGAGAATTGTGGAGAAATAACAGAGGCGTCCACTATTTAGACGTCGAGTAGTGCGAATTGACGATGCAATTCCTAATGGTGAGAAAGACTAATGGAGGACAGGTGAAGATCAACGCTAGATCTGTTAACTAATGAGGATCACTGAGTTACCTTCACCACAATTAATTAAATATGGATGGCGCTTATTTCAAGCAAATTTTACAAATGTTTTATTTAAAATATGTTACTTTTGTCGAGACAAAAAATAGGGACATTCTTTAATACTGTACAGGGTACTTTTGCGACATTAATAGATCCTCTAGTAGCACAGACGGTTGCCGCAACGTTGGCTCCCGATCTCCTTCCTTTAATTCAGTAGATGGTCAGCTGAAATGTTGGTGTTGTGTAGGACCGATGCCAACACATTTGGTCTTTATTTCAATGCTTGAAATGGCCTCAAACTCGTAAAATTTAAGACTCATTCTCTACTTTCTCTACATCGTACCAAATTATGAAATATTGAAATAAATACGTTTGGGTAAATTTTAATCCATCCATAGCCAAAAATACAAAAAAGTTAGCAGCAAATTTATTCAAGGAAACGAATCAATATCGCCTTCTCCTTACCATCTTGCACCTTACTCCATCCAATGTAAAAATTCTCCTCAGTTTCGAAAACTTTTCTCCCCCAACTTTTACTACGACGCCGGCGCTACTGTGAGGTTGTATTCAGCGGCGACAAATTTTAAATGTACGCCGCCGAAGTTAGGCTACCGCTTGCTAGACTTCAGAGCGTAGCAGCCAGTCAGTCGCTGAATAATTGGCTGCGCTCCTCGGGCTTGATGAATGTGTCGGTTAACGGGTCATTATTAAAGCTGTCCGAGTGTGATATAAGTGGAAGGAGGGTCTTACATCGCAGTTTATGGCTTGGTATCTCTTTACTTAAAGCCGTTTTCAAAATTCACTGACTACGGTCTTATTAATCAGCTCCATTGTGGTACGAATTTAAATTTAGTGCTCTAAAATAGCTATATATACTGCAGGGATTTTCCGGTTTCTGATGTTTGAAAATCATATAACTTGTTTTTTTCTGTTGCGTTCTTTTTTTTTGACAGACAGACGTAAGAAAACATAACGATATGCACGTACGACGAAGAAAAAGAGCAGTTTAAATATTTCATTTGGAAACGTTGTAAAATATCTTGTTACGTGAAGTTTTGAATATCAAATAAGAGGATGATTGACATGAATCTCTTTCAGTACATTCTGTCTATAAAATGTACATGAAATAATTATTACGGGGCGAAAAAGGAAAAGAAACAATCGAAAATGGTTTTTTGAGAATCTGCTTCTATTAACATTATAAATTTCAGGCGCAGTCAGTAGGATTCTAGATGATCAATTCCTCTAAATGTTCTAAATAAACGAATAACGGAAAACAGATAAACTGATGATCCTTGATGGTCCTTTTGCGATGAGTAAAGCTTACTTATACGAGGGTAGCCGGAAGAATTTCCGGCATCGCACGTTCAGTTTTATTTCTCAACATAGTCTCGAAATTTTGAGTTTAGGAAACAAAAAACGTAACTGGGAGTAAGATCTGATGATGAACAGGGTAGCTGGTCTATCAATTCGATTTCCACTTCATGAGACGACGTGTTGTTTTGATGGAACAAAAGTTGCTCTTCAATGCGACTGTTGATCTGCAATTCCTGCCCTCAGCTTCAATTTGCGTAGGTCTATTGCTTTCTAAATGCAAGAGTCTAATGATGGAACGATATTCGATTTTTTTCCATTTTCCAGAAATACAAACGTCGACTGACGTAAATGACTGTTAAACAACAGCTAACCAGAGAACACCGCAACCTGAAAATTTAGATTTATGGTAGAAGAGCAATGCATTTTTTTAGCGATGGAATCTCCCTATTTTGGGGTACAGCGCCCTATAAATCTTCAAGATTGTTGAAAATATCTTGGAAACTATAACAGATAATTTTTTTTTGTTAAAAAATACATACTCAAGGATGTCGCAAATTATTTTCGGAAAAAATAAACAACAGGGGATCGGGGTATCCTATTATTTTTTATTTCTTATTTTTTAATATTAAGATAATTTGAAGTATATATTGCATAGTCAAGGGTGACGCATTGCAAACTATTTTCTATGGCTAGTGTTACTTGCAACGTTTCAAGTAGCCAACATCAGCTCCTTTGGCGTCTGAAGACATCAAGTTACAAGATGTGATGAACGATGAAGAGCCGCACGCAGCGCAATTTGTGGAAAGTGTAGCAGAAGATGAAGATAATTTAGAAAATATTGGAAAGGTGGAAACATCTCTTATGAGTTTCCAAGAAATTTGCAAAAATCAAAAATCTATCAAAATTTATGAGGGGCTCTACCCTGAAACCGGGAGCTTCATGATGCTCTTTTAGTCTCTACAATTTCATCGAAACCTGAAGTTTCCGGTTACCGGTGTTCCATTGTGAGCGTCCAATATGGCTGACAACGCATATGAAATTATATTACCAGATTATTTTTAACGAGTACCGTCATCTCCATGTTAAGGCCTAAAACTTTTCGGACTACGCTCGCATGTATGGGTTAAAGCCAAATGAGGCCATGAACAAAAAGGAAATAGTTACTTGCTGGAAAAATAAGGAAGAAGCCTGGTGCTCACTCTGTAAAATGGGTGGAGGATGAACAAATTAATAAAGTAGAACGGAGAATATTTGTGGAATAGAATATTATATATTCTATTTCATTTTTTCAGATTCGTAGCACAATACCATAAAGCATCGTATATCACCAAATACATACGTCTCGAACATCTCCACAACTCAAAATCTTACCAATAATGGATAAGGTTTAAGTAAAAAAAAAATCCATTTCGTCGACGAAGGCAATTTGCAAATGAAACGAAGTGTTCTTGATTAAGAGCAAGCAACCGGAACGTCGTCATCGTCTACCGGAAACGGAAAGAAGCTATTCGAAGTAATCGATCAATATCGCATCCGAAACAACGAAGAATTCCTGCCTGTTCCGAACGGTAATTCTTAACCTGTCCGCGGCAGCAAACTTTCGCCCGACATGGAGGTTCAGCGAAGCGTCAGCGTCGGTTCCAACCACCGGCGAAGTTGCATTTGCGAATTCGAGTTGCTGTTCTGTATCTGCTGGTGACGGTTTGTCCGCCGATCCCTTGGTGAGATTGGATTGTCGCCGCTCCGATGCATTTGTTGAAATCACGTATTAAACTTGCCTGGTGATATACAATTGATTTGATACAGAGGGATTCTTTTTGGGTCAATAACAAGAGAAACGAGGCAGCAGGCGTGTTTTTCCCTTGTTTTACTATGTTTTAATGGTGACTGTTCCGACTCATTAAAGTGCGTGGTTTGGAGAAATTGTAAATAATTCAGAGGGACGTGTTACTTACATTTATCCTAAATTCAGGGTAGAAGTGTTTCACTGACGAGATGTGGATTTTCCGCATCCTAATCGTGGTAATTTCTCCACTATTTGCTTATTATCCAGATGAGCTCCCATCGAAACGTGGTAGACCTGAGTTA
The DNA here is from genome assembly GCA_902654985.2 of Oryctes borbonicus. Classification (NCBI taxonomy): domain Eukaryota; kingdom Metazoa; phylum Arthropoda; class Insecta; order Coleoptera; family Scarabaeidae; genus Oryctes; species Oryctes borbonicus. Next base: position 5,627,752 of record LR736869.1, on the reverse strand, counting down.
TATTTTTGATTTTTCTTTGATAAGCAATAGTCGACTTCCGTCTAATTTATTAATTCCTGATGCAAAATGCATAAAGCAGTATTCTTAATATCGAGAATAGTTACTGCAGCGGATAACATAGCTGATTACGAGCAACCTGTTCGTGTTTCTGATAACGTGAAGAGAACGCTTTTGCAAGTCGCATCAATTCTAACCGAAAAGTAAACTTATCAGGCCTTAAGTCCACATCAATTTGCACTATTCAACATTTTAACGTATTCCACATCACGGCCCGCAATGCAACATAAACAGCGAATATGCGACGTGAATATTTCTTCACATAGCATAAGAGCGTCACATAAGTGGCTATGACGGCGGATATTACGTTCGTAGGTGCATTCTCACCTTAAGATTTATTATTCATAGGATCCAGTAAGCACGTAAACCAGTCATTCGTAATATTTCATCCGCGAAATAAGCACATTTCCCGTTCAACAAGCGAGCACTTCGGGCATAAAATTCAGGACGGTTGGCGCAGGGATGTTGCACGATCGCCGCTATCTCGGTAGGTGCCTCGAATAAGCGTCGTATTACAGTGGACCACGTACGTGTGACGAAATCTTCCTCCATTTACTACGAAATTATTCAAATTAGACGAGACGAGACGAGACCTAGACCGCCGCCTGGCACCAGACTTGCATACGTAGGTGTTAGAGGATAATGGTAACCTGTATAGTGTCTAGAGTGAAGTTCGCGATCGCCGCCTACAATAGATCTATCTCTGGAAGTGCTGAAGCTTTGCTAAGCGATTTTAAGGATAGAGATCTATGAAAATAAAATAAAAAATAAATTTTTGATTTCACGGCGCTCTTGATCGAACCAGACGTGGATAACATTAATAATAATAATAATATAGGTTTTGTCCATAATTAGGTATTTAATTAAACTAAGAAATCTGGATATTTACGTCTTAATTGACTATTTTATGCGATCGGTTTTGGGCAAAACCCTTCTTCAAGCATTAACAAAATGTAACAGTTTGTTTTAGAAAAATTATTTCATTTTTCCAAAAAGTTTACTTTTGCTAAATTTTGTTGTTTTTTATAGCAAAACTTTAGCATTATGTGATTATTATGTAAGTGCCTTTGCAGTTATTGCAATTTATTTTGTAACATGTGTTTTGCTTCGTGATTCTATCTTTTGTTCGATTTTGGTAAAAAATCTATTATTTTTATATGGTTTGTGGGCCACAACGAAATTAAGGGATTTTAAGACATTTTGAATTGCTTCTGATGCATTTAGATTGTATTTTAGTCTAACATATTTTTAATAATAGCTTTCTGGTGTTTTTGGAGTTTTTTTTTTTAACGAGTATTTTCTGTTGTATTTTCAATTTTAAATAATCTTCTTTTTGTGTGCTTGTTGATAAATTCTGCCCAGTTGTCGTTTCTTAGGATTTTCTTAATTCTTTAATCCCACTAAATTGTTCACAATACCAATTTTATATTTTAACAATGCAATACAATATCTTTCTGAGTGTGAAGCTTCGAAAAACCAATCTATATGAATGGTTTGCCTTATCCTAACAAAATATCTAAAAAACTGATATTTTTCGTTTGATTTTCGTTCTCTGCAGAGAACTGCAATCGGGGGTGGAAAGAGCCTGTCGTCTTTTTGTTTATCTAACGGCATTACTAAGACAGTGATCAAGGTATCTTTTAAAAAAAGAATTTTAATTTTTATACACTTTTGGATTTCTATTTCTAACTTTTCCATCATTAGGTTCGCAACTTCAGCTGGAATGGGCGAATTCAAAGGTCTGTTTATATATTTTGTTACTAAAATTAACGTATTATTAGCATTTTTGGGCGATGGCACAAATGCCTTTAGTCACTGCGACCTTGATAAATTTATTGTCTTATATGTGTTAGAGTTCAGTAGATGTCAGAAATAGATTACTGAAATGTCGTTGTCGAGTGCGACTGATGTCAACACATTTACATAGAATGTGTTCTGCTGTCTCCAGATCTTCTAGGCACAGACGACATATTTGATCTTCAGCTTTTCCTAGTTTAAATAGGTGATATTTTAGGGCTGCATGATCTATCAACCCCTTTTGGTGAACGACAGCACTGTTTTTGCTGCCTGATTGTTTTTGTCCTGAAACATTTTCCCAGTATGAGATCTTTTTATCGTCCTCCCATGCTTTAATTACTTGTTTTATGTGGCTATCTTGTAGACCACAGAAGATGATGAAGGACATATTAGCTGCTTCCTTGGCCAGCTTGTCTGCTTTTTCATTACATTCGATCCCTTGATGGCTTGGGACCCTTTAGCCTTTAGAACTGCCTGACTGTTACTGAATATAGTTATGGTTGCGTCTCGTATCCCTGTCTCGAGGTTCTTTATGACGTCCAAATTCAGAATAGAGATCTTTACTTGAAATATCTTGGTGTGGAGTTCTGTAGGCATTTTAGGGTGGTAGTTAGATCCAGTAATGCCTACATCTGTTCCAACATCTTCTATTCTTGAGCCATCCGTGTACCATGCCCGGGTTTCAATGATTTGAAGATGCCCTTTCAGATCGCCAGGCTGCAATCCCTTCATTCTACTTAGCGTGAGGAGCCTGTTTCTAAAATTAATGTAGGCTGTATCAATACATAACTTCAATGCTTTCCTGAATTCGTTTAGGTTTAAGGTAGAGTGAGCCTTTAGCTCATTCCACCTCTCTTTCACGCATTTTATAGCTAAATCTGCTGGAACATGGTATATACATAATGATCACATCGGAATTTATTATTTCCAGTCTTTCGGTATTTGTTTTTTGGTATTAATGAATTTATGAAGTCCTAAGTCTAAGTCTCTTACCTGGTGCACATTGTTTCCTAAACTTTCAGTGCTAATTGTAGGTAGGGCTTAGAATGCTTTGAACGATGGAGCTTAGTGGGATGTCCTTTTCGTAGATTTTGGGAAGAGGTGTTCCGTTGGATTGCTCTTTTCGGATGAGTTCTTTGTTTCTCCATGCTTTAACCTTGTTTTTAATTTTTTTCGATTGAATGTGAGTAAATGTTTTCACCGTATTGTTTTTCGTTTTCCTAGATTTGTTGGCATTTTAAAATACATAATTCTGGGTGTTTTTTTAATAAAGTCTTTTGTTTCAGCAATCATTTTGTTTCAGGGGGAGCTACAGCTCTTGCTTTTTTTTTATTTAGTTTTTAAAGTTGATTAACAGGTCTACAACCTTACATGTAATTTAATTTTATGTAACCGTTTCTAAATGTTTAATTCTACTTTCGATGCTAACAATGATGTGATTAATGTTTTCCGTGTCTTCTAAATAACTCAAATTCGGATCTAAGCCTAATGCAATTTTAACGGGAATTTTTAATAAAAGAACATATAGACAAACCTTTGGAACAGCTACGAGTTCAGCCATTTCAGCTATAGTTGCGAACCTAGGGATAAATATAAATCATAAAGAACATAAAAATCCAGTATCCTAACAATACCATTAGAAAAACAAAAAGACATCATCCAATTCTTTAGATAGACTTTAGTTGGAAATTTTTTTTCTCGCTTCTCCGTATTTTGCTTGTCTTTGCAAGTTCAAGAAAGTCGGTTTTTTTTGGGACGACCTTCTTTTTTAACACCTTGTTTTTGCTCGTGAGACGTTTTCGCACATTCCTGGCTTCTGTCGGTAACGCCTACTGAGTTTTCCGCTACAATTGGTATGTAATACTTTGATTTGGTTTGTTAAAGGTAATATTCAATTCTCATCGATGCCCTTTATGATATTATCTTGCATCTGGTAATTTGGAAAGATAATGGTACCTTTCACATTCACAATTTTTACGTTAGGGTGTCTTGTAAGAAACCCGTGTTTTTTTTAGAAGGCCGAATTTGAATCAAGCTTGAACTTGAAATTAAATTAAACTACTGTTAGCCCTTGATATTTTTTGGAATTAAAAAACTTAACTGAACATGTCTTTTCTCAACCACAACTCGAGCTAACAAAACTTGGCGTCTCTTTACTTGTTTATTGCTGATATCTTTTGTTTCTATACAGGGTGTGATTGATAATTTGTGTAAAATATGCAAGCTTATGGTGAATTATTGTTATTACAGGGCATTTTATCGAGAAGTTAATTTGCAATAAAATGTCTTTATTGCATTTGTATTAAAATCCCTTCAATTACATTGTGTATTGGAAGATATCCAGCTTACAAAATTATTCTCCCTGTACATGTAGTTTGTATAATAAGAAGAAATAAAGATCTAAAATTCAATAAATAACCGGTATTTCCGTTTTCCGTCTATTCGCAATGTCCCTTTCCTTAAAATATGCTTCGATATCGCTTGTTTCCTTCCCATGCTTAATAGCCGTTCAGCACATGAACGGTACCGCCCGGCACCGCCGCCAGAATTACAGAAATAGATCATTTCCTTCCAACTAACGCTCCGTTTTCATCGCCCGCGATCATGCGACCGGTGAAAATTCAAAAGAGAAAGGGGGAAGGCGGGGAGGAATTTATAACAGTCGAAATGGCACCGGCTGACAGCAACGCCACTTCGCTATATTTCGAATCTACCTTCTTCCGCACGCAAATCGAATCAAGGCGGAAAGCTATAAGATGTTCCTGGTGAAAGGCAAGGAACGTTCTTTCGCTTTTCGGACGGGTACGTGCCGTACGGATATATGTAAGCGTTTCTGACAAGTGGCTTTTTTATTTTATTTAGTTCTGGTCTACAACATGAAAAGAACATCTCGATACATCAGATAAAAATTGGAAGCATGCTGGAGATTTTGAAGGCCAGTGAATAGCGGGAAATTTGAAAAATTCGATATTTTATTTGTTATTTAGAATAATTCTTACGGGGTTGGATGCTCAAGGATACAACGTTTGAGATAGGATAGAATAAATAGAACACAATTTGGAAATAAGTCATATAATGCTTAGAAGTGAGATATGGCTCATTATAACAACCCAGAAAAAGAAAGTAACGGCAGCTGAAATGGAACATTTAAGGAAAATCGTGGGAAGACAGATATAGAAACGAAGAAATCAAAAACATCAATGAAAATCAGTCAAATAATAGTAAGAAAAAAGCAACTGAAATGGTTTGGTTTACGTACGAAGAATGGCGCCAGAGAGGACAACAAAAATGCTTACAAAGTCAAAAAGGAATGGAAACAGAAAAGTGGGGAAGCCGAGAAATAGAGAAGAATGGAAAAAATGTGTCAGGGGGCATGAGATAAAGAAGAAGATTGGATAGGAGAAAAATGATACTCGGTTGCAAAATATCCATCCAGGCCTGGTGGACCGTTTGCTGTTGTGTATTGCCAACCCTCATATGTTGCTTAGGCTGTAACCATTTTCCTTAATGAGGTTCTCGGTGATTTTCGTCAGTTCCAATGTCTCTCTCAAAATTTGCTGGTGGTATTTATTCCTTTTAGGCAATATTTTGACTTTGATATAGTCAACACTGTGCTCTTCTGTTTGACAAAAGTACTTGGCGACTGCTGACTTTTCAGCGGGTTCGTGTTAAGCATCTCTTTGGTGTTACTTTAATCTGCACTGTATTTTGCGTACGGTTTTTCCAATGCATGATTTTCCACATCTGCATCTGACAACTAATCTTTGTTTAAAGACACATATTCATCATATATTTACCAATTACAAATTATAAATTCTGTCTTAAAATGGGTTGAAGTAAGCTGTTAAATTTAAGTCCTCTAGCGTACCGCAAAACGTTCCTATTACTCACGTTTGGGTCTTCCTCCTTTTGTTATCTAAAATCCTAATTCTAAAAAAAAAACACGTTTCCAGCTACATTCCATGAATTTCAATTCGTCCGTTCCAATGAAGCGACGTAGATTTTCCTGTAATCGCGTCCAAAGCGCCACACACTGCGCAATTTTCGACAGAAATAACAATAGCCGAATGAATTTTATATCAACCGAGCTAACCCGTAATAGAATTAGCCCTGTTCCATTTTGAATATTGCAGCGTAATTTTTTCATTTTCGACAGCCGCGCTTATGTAGGTTATAGCTTTTTGCAATCTGCACATCTGCTCTCTGCAGGACTTCATGGTGGATTTTATTGGGACGGGAGGATTAAATTATACAACCAGCAACATATATGCAGAAATGATAACAATACGCCAGCTTGGGTTTTGTGCAAAAATTTTCGGATTCAATAATACGTCCAAGAGAGGAATTACATATAGTAACATAAATTTTATCAATATACCAATGTAATGTCAATACGCCGTTAATCTCATGACAGCGACTACGGACTGTAGATTTTTGGTTGGCAATTTGCTGTAAAATATCGTTTCCGCAAAATCAACAGTAATTTCCTTTGTGTATTCATGAAATTTAGAGGAGCTTTTCAGCGATGAAACCAAATAAAAGCGAGGAGTTAGATTTTGCGAATTTAATATACCACTCACCGATATCTACGCTAATTTTTCAACTTGGTTCGCTCTCCAGGCATTTGAGCTTAAAGCTCTTTGTACCATCCCCAATAGAATTCCCAATTCCACTCGAGCAGCTTCGTGTCTTCCATAAAGGCCCTTAATCTTGCCCAGAGGATACTTGAGTACTTCCGAAAACTCCATAAATCCTCCTCGAAATGCTTCTGCCTGAATAGCTTTAGTCCTTCACATGTGCAGATTATATGCAAACCCGTTTCCTCTTATAATTCGCATCTTCTACATCAAGCTTCGCTTACTCGACCTAGGTTATACACAGATGCTTTTTCAGAAGGCAGTGTGTAGTCATCAACTTCTTCGCTGCGAGCATCTCCATTTCCTATTAGTGCCTTGATCTGGAATTGATCTTCGGTTAACTTCCGCTTCCTTACATTTGTTAGCTTTTCTTCCTGGCGGAATCCCTTCTGATTGTCATGTCTTGTGCCAGTCTATTGTGCGATGCTTTACTAATTCGTAATAAGATTCATAGCGGCCTCAACAGCAGCCTGGCTATCAGTCATTAGGTTTATCTTCCTTCTCAGACAGCCTCTCCTTTCGATGAGCTCGGAGCAGGTTGCAAGTGCGAATAGTTTCGTCAGGCTTGATGAAATCCTCTGTCTCCTGTGCCTTGACTGGATTTTAAACTATCATCAGAAGCAATGCAATTGTTCCGTGCCCATGGACATTTGTAGGAAAGGCTCGTTCAGGTGCCGGTCGTGTAACATCAGTGTGCTCTCCAGTTCTAATGTTGGGTTGCTACAAACTGATCACGACCATATAGCCTCTGCCTTCACATTCCAGCGAGAGGAGACCCACTACAGCTACCAAGGAAGTGGAATTTCTGGTGTTTTTGGGTTGTTTTTTTTTTTCCCTGGGATTCCTAGCGTTGTTTACCTCTGGACAACAGTGAGAGATAGTTTCTCCAAGCGAATTTGCCACTCAATCGTTTTGGATTAGATTAGGCGATCTATCGCCGCGGTTTATCGCACAAGGGCCCTTTTAGATCTATCGAGATCATTTACGCTAGTTTTTTGACTAGACCTTACAGCCTTTTAAATGATCCATCGTCTTTCGCAAATTCCGAACACAATTCTGAGAGTTGTATCGCACAGTATGTACAGTGCAGTCTCTTTTTTCGCTTGGTAGAACTTGTATGTTGTTTTTTCAGCCAGGGTAGGTTGCTGATACGCTTTTTAGGTGTGCAATGCTCCGTTAGCAAACCTACTACTTGATTTTAACAAAATTTAAGCCCGCGTTCAGTTCGAATTTGCTTAACCTGGTTCTAACCTGGAATATCTTTCCACCAACCTTGAGATTTCTTTACTTTCCATTGTTTAGAGACCGTGTACGCTACACCCACAGAGAGCCTCGGACTTTTGCCATCAATGCTCGGAGCAGTTCATCTGCTTTGACGTCACCTGGATGGCCCTCACATACTGGTTCCCAGATAAGAGTCAGCTTGGTCCCATTATCCAGTCTATTGACCGCTAGTTTTAATTTTGCTAGTATGTATGCATATTCTTTACACAGGGGCACATACACTTAGGTATGCAGTCGAACGTGAGGGTCAAGAACCGCTATTACATCAGACAATTTTACCGAACCACCGAATTTTACTCCCACTGATTATATCTTGTAATGCAGACAATTCTCCTTCACCAAAAATACTTCCACATTTCCCCATGCAAAATTCCATTTCGCTCGAACGGTCAGAGAGAGCAATTTGTTTCGGAGATTGGCCGCTCTTATAACTTTAATTTGGAGGAAATAAGTCGAATGAAAGTTTATTCAGACTCGGAGAGAAAAGGCGAGGAAGGAAACCGATGGAAAAGGTGAGATGGCATGCCCAGAAGCATAAAGCAGAGTTGGGTAGAAAGAGACAATCGCATGACGAAAGACGGAGAGCGGCAATGGATGGAACGAATATGTGGAAAGACGGGACCATCCGTTTTCGAGTAGTAATTTTCGCCAATTGAACGCGCGCCGTTGGTAGAACTGCGGAACAGCATGCAAAAGGACGCGGAGGAAGAAGGGCGCGGGGACGGTGGAGAAGATGGCGTTAGTAAAATTGAATTGTGGAAATGCAAAGCGATGCAATCTGACTTTGCCCGGTTTCTTGAGTGTGTCTGTCGAAAGGAGATAAGATACTGCAATTGTCCGTATACATACTGCATTACAAGAGATGCCTCAATATTCTTAGGAATAATACCTTCCATTACTCATGAAAAGTATATTATAACCTTTACAAAACATTCCTGAATATTTTTCTAGGAATTCCGATATGCTTTGGAAGGCGAAGGGGGGGATTTTTAAAAACATTCTTTGTCTGCTATAAAAACAATCTTCACATGTTTTTATGCATAATACATTAAACCAAAAAATTTTTTCTAAAATTTTAAAAAAACATTTACTCATCGAAATACAATTCATTTTTTTGTATAATATGTCGATTTTTTGGCCAATATTTCAATTTGATACTTACTGGTTTGGAGGCAAAAAATCTCGGTAAGTGCCTACACACGATTTGGGGGCTGGACCACTATTATGGTGCATCAAAATTCTGTTTCCGTTGATTAATGTCGGGTGACGAGTGTACTTCGTAAATTCTATCTAGTTATTCGCAATACAGGTTTGTATTTATTTACAGCTCTCCCTCAGGAACCAATTCAAAGCGTAAGACTCCTTCAAAATTCCATCAAACGCACAGCACGACTTATTGTCCGAATGTCCGAATCGGTCTTAATGAATCACAAGAGGTGCCTTTCCTCTTCGTCCAACTCACTCAAAAATCCACTTCTCACTACTTGTTACGATTCTCCGCCAAATTTAGTCATCTCTAGGACTTTAAGCTCAATTCTGCGTTGAGCTTGTGCATCAGTCAAATCATGCGGATTTATTCGAAGCTTTTTTGAACAAAACCCATTTTCTTGCCAGAGAGCCAACTCTTGCTGACGATTCATGAACTACTAGCACGTCTTTCATCGGTCAGTCTGGTGTGACCGTGTGACCAAATTTTTGCCGTATTTTGTGAACCGTACCTTCTTGAATTTCATTAATGAACTTAGCTACCGCTTTCGCACTGAGATCCTTCTTCCAGTAATGACACAATAGAGCTCTAATTGCTCTTTTCTTTTTCATTATGATCAGCAACTGTGCGGGCACAAAAACAAGCAAATTTGTATTAGCAACAAATGAAACTTGTTATGCCATTGCTACTACGGGCGACTAGGAGTAATTAAAAAGGTTAATTCATGCAATGCTACAAAAATGTTACTGATCTTTATGTACAAAGATTTGTAGGACAATGTTTGAAAAAGTTGTCTTAAACATTCTTCTAAACAATCTTAAACATTCTTATGTTGTTAGCTTTGGAATGCTAACAGCGGCTTAGATTAATTTTAAAGTATTAAGTAGCGCATGCGCATCCTCAGTGGACTTTTGAAAAGATTGTTCGGAAACTGGAAATCAATCCGAACATAATCCCGCAAGCACTAAAGAAATTTTAACGAACACTTCACACAGAAGGTAGTTTCTGGGAAAAGAAAATCATTGCCTTGTTCAAGCAGAGAAGAAGAGAAGTTACTCAAAAGGTGGACTGTCCCGAGCTTTTATACACAAGATCAAAAAGGAAGCTGGACTGAAGCCTTTTGAGGAATGTTACCAAGAACAGCGAGGCGAAAGATTGCGCTGGAATAATAAAAACGATTTTTAACTTAATTTTAACTTAATTAAAGGCAACAATCAATAACCTTTAATTCAATAACGTCAGTAGCTTTCTCCTAATTGCTATTAGCTTGCCATAAAAATCTTTATTTTGCATTGTTGTATACAGTTTCCATATTTCGAATATACGTTACACACACATACGCACACGCATAAATCAATACGTTATTATAAATTCTATTTAACAAGCGAACAATACGTTACTTTCTATTAAACAAATTGTATCCCGAGCTCCACATTTACTCACAAATGTATTGCATACATAGCATAATAATTGGAAGTTTGAATTTTCGATTATGATGAGATACGCGGATAACGCGCGTCAATCATAGATGCCAGCAACGCGATGGTTATTAGCCCGGTTCCAAAATTGTTTTTTTTTTTGGTCTGTCTCTCTTTCTCTCTCTCATCCAAATACATCAAAGCGCGCGGATCATAATTGGATTATTCAGGAAAGTATGCCGTGACAATGATGTACAACAGCATCAAAATGCAATTATAAATTATCATAATTTTGTTCAGTTAACTGACGTATTTTGGTTCTCCGTTCTAATGGTATGGACAATACCATATACGAAATGTGCTGTATCATCAGCGTATAATCAATATCAAATACGGAATTTAGAAGATTACATTCGTTACGGAGAATTATAGAACGTATTGCATAGTGTTAAACAAAGAAATACAAAAATCTAAGAAAAATATTAATACAGGCTTTATTGATAATTCGCACAATGAAGATAGGGCGACCTGCCAACTTGTTTGGACTCGAATTACATACACTACCCGACAAAAACATAGACGCGGTATCGTTTCTATTTACGAAACAAAGTTTATAGACATTATATAAAATGTAAATGAGGGTTATTAATACTTGTTATGTAAATAGTCCATTTATAGATATTTCTGGGTATTTATTGCTTTATGAGGGGTAATTGAGATTTTCCCAGATCAAAATAGGAATTTTAAATGCGACAAAAATTTAAACCCTGCGCATTTATTACATTAATATAAGTAAAAATGTTTTAATTTGATACTTCTCTCTTTATATGCAGCGGTTGTGCTGGTAAAGTGTAGACATTTCACCACGAGAAATTATATTTTATAAAGTGTTTGCAATATGGGTAGAAAAAAGCAATTATCCTCGATAGAAAGGGGTAAAGTTCTAGCCTGGCACCAGGATGGTGTTAGTAAGAAGGAAATTGCTCGTCGGTTACGAAGAAGCGATCATTGCGTTAGAAATTTCCTAAAAGATCCGGAAAATTACGGCAAACCAAAGGCCAGGGGCGACCGAATGCTGTAAGTGAGCGGGATAAACGCATGATATTGCGGTGTGCATCCAATTCTTCTGCGTTGGCGAGAGTTATTGCAGAACAGGCGGGGGTACAAACGCACGTGCGTAATTTTCAAAGGATTTTAAAGGCGTCACCGGTAATATCACGGAATAAAATGTTGAGAAAACCCCTACTTTCGGTGAAACACAAAGAAGCGAGGTTAAGATTTGCTGAAGAACACGTATCCTGAAAGAAACAATGGGAAAAAGTTATATTTTCCGATGAGAAACGTTTTAATTTGGACGGACCGGATGGGTACTCGCATTATTATCATGATCTGAGACAGGAACCAAAAGTGAAAATGACCAGACAATTAGGGGGTGGATGATATTGGCAGCGATTGGATTCCGCGATAAGAGTGAGATAGTGTTTTGCATAAACAAAATGACATCTGTGACGTACAAAGACTTATTGTGTGACAATCTTCTACGTTTTGGAAACCAATGGGCCGAGCGCAATTTTGTTTTTCAGCAAGATAACGCGCCGATTCATAAAGCAAAAACCATTACTGAATGGTTTAAAGAGAAAAAGATTAAAACTTTACAGTGGCCGGCACGGTCACCAGACTTAAACATTATTGAAAACATATGGGGTGAATTGGCACGTCGCGTTTATGGCGGAGGCCGTCAATATTTCACGGTACAGGGACTGAAAACTTCAATAGTGACTGAATGGCAGAATATCCCTCAAAATTATGTGTTAAATTTATATAAATCTATTAATAACAGATTATTGGAAGTGATTAAGAACAATGGAGGATCTACGCATTACTGATCACTCATTTGTTGATTTTTGTTTTACATTTGCAACAGAGCGTCTAAATTTTTGTCGCAAAAATTGTTTAAACATTGGAGTAATAATTTATTATTTAGTTCATATATTACCGGAGGAGATATTTTTAAGTTTATTTAACTTTTATGAATAAAAACTTAATTAGATATCTTGCTAGTTTCGCAAAGAAATGCTGTAACCCTTAAAACCCATAAAACATCTTACCGCGTCTAAGTTTTTGTAGGGGAGTGTATATTCTGTGTTAATTGTACTACCTTTCGGCAGATATTCCATAAAAATAACGCCTTCGCAATCTCAGAAATACAGTAAGCATTACCTTTACAACAGGCGAAACTGGCCGCGCCTTAAGTGGAGGCCCTTCTTCCGATTTACGACATTCTTTGGATTGAATTTTGGTCTCAGAATTAAAATAAGGGATCCATGCTTCGCCAGTGGTTATTATCCGATGCCAAAATTCATCACTGTAACGGGCTAACAGCTCTTGAAGTTGACGACAATTGTCAGACCTATTGAGTTTCTGTTCCGGTCCCAACAGTCTTTGCACCCAGCGGGCTAAAACCTTGCTTACGCCCAAACAATCAAAAAAAGTGTCATGAACTTGTCGTGTGCCTATTTCTTGGCGTACCCTAATTTGACGAGTCATTCGCCTGTCCTCTTTCAATAGATCCTCCACGACAGTAATGTTTTTTCCATTTACCGACGTACTCGAGCAACCACTGCGTGGATCGTCTCCTATTGATGTTCTACTAGTTTCAAAACGATCGATCCACCGATTAGATTCTGCAGACTCACAAAACACTCTTTGCAGACGTTGAGCAATTTCTGAAGTTTTCACACCCTTTTTCCATAAAAAGAAAATTATTGCTCTTTGAAATTTAACCTTAACTTGAACACCTGACTCACATTGAACTATATTCACTGAATAGCTGGATAAACATGTCAAGATTTGACTATCACCAATAGCATTGCCTATACGTTCTGCGTAATCTAATTAGAGCACAATTCCCAGAACTTTGAAGAAGCCTAGAGTTACGTTAATTCACAAAGGAACGATAAAGTTCATCTTTAAAATTATAGAACAATATTAGTAATAAATATTAATAATAAATCTCCATTGATTCTAAGGCAAAATATAGAAATAGAATCAGTCGACAAAGCATAATAAATATTCTACAACAATTCTGGAAGTAAACATAAAAAAATGCAGCAAAATAGGTTAAAGCATGTCCCTCTTAGAATAAAAATCGATTTGTTTATGGAGATTTTTATTCGTTTTCGTTTCTGAAATATTTGAGGTGAAACGTTTATAAAATATCACACCTTATCCTCTTATGCATATATACGTTAAGTGCGCCACCAACATTTTGGCAACATAAAAAAAAAAACCTCATTCAATTAGTACTTTTATCAAAATTTAATAGTCCGCTCACGTCGCCCATAAAGCATTTTATTCCGCATAACCTTTTTCCCAGAATAGCATTTGTCAAGGAAGAAAAAAATCACCGCAGCGGTTACGTTTTTTGTGCACCAACTTCTCGCATCGATACAGCCCGCCCCGGCAAAAATGTACGAAAAAGCGAAACAATATGTCGTGATTTTTTTAAAATTCACATCGCAAACTGTCTACCAGCCAGCGGCAAGTTCTCCTGCTGCCGCAGATTTCCGCAACGCAGGAGCCGCAGGCCACGCGTCCTCCATACGCTGGTTAACCCGGATGCAAGAGAGCAAAAACCGCCCCAGGTCGCATCAGCGTAATGCTGGAGACGTGCTTTGTTGGTTCGGGGCTCTCGCAGCGCGACGGAATCATTGGGCTCGCTTTGTTTTCTGCCGTTTGTTTTATTTTATGGTCATTAAATCAAAAATAAACTGAAGTTCTGTTTCCCTGTCCTTTGTATTCTATTAATTTAAATCGTTTTCTTTGCCCGGGATTTGTGCTGACAAAATGATGATGCGGCACCGACGAGAACGTAAATATATTATTCCGAGTTGGTTTTCGAAATTGGTTCTTAAATTCCGAATGCAAACTCGGAGTTTAAGAATATTATGCAGATAATATGGTTAAGATACAGAAAAGGTGACTTTTAAACACATGAGCTTATGTTATATCGCCGGCAAAAGAAGAACAAATTCATTTCCTTTTAAGCAATTTGTTTTTGAAGAAGTGGAAACATCAGCCAATCCACAATGAGTAAAATCAAGAGAAAATTAGGGAAATTATGCATGTTAAACACAGGGTGTTCTAAGAAAATTAATGAGGGCATTAGGTGAAAATCCTCATGGTGTATCTTCACCAATTGCTGCAGAAAACGAAGTTTCTCAACGATAAATACCGTATTTACAAAACTATAGCAAGAACCTCGACTCCAATGCAGTTTTGTGAAATAATGCAGAATTTAAGCAACCGTAACTGACACTGAATTTGTCAAATTCTCTTTTCGGATGTAAGTTAATGTGTGGTTAGGGATAGTCAACAATGGAACCATTGGTCCTTTCTTCTTTGATAAAGCTCTTACGGGGCAGCGGTAACTGGATTTTTTGAGGGATGTACTTATATCTGCTCTCGTAAAAATTTTTCCGAATGAAAATAATCCCGATTTACCAAATGGCGATATTTGGTTACAGCAAGATGGCGCACCTCGGCCGTTTATACGTTCTGTTAGTGAGTTTTCTTGGAAACTGAATGCCCAATACAGTGGCACGCCGGGTTCCCAGATCTTAGGCTCCTCGATTTTTTTCTTATAAACGTATTTAAATCAAAAATCTATGATGCTGGACCACAAATTCTAGAAAATTTTAAAAGAAGTTGGTACCGATCCTGGGTTGATTCGTTTATAAATTGCTCCGAATTTTAATTCAGACTTCAGTGGTTTCGAGCGTACATAAACACGCAAAAAACACGTAAGTAATGAACATTATATTGTAGTGGATAAGGTTTTGGCTGGAACTGAGGAGGTCGTAATCTCTGGCAAGGCAATTCAGGTTATCGGTCTTATCGCGGTGTCGCTACACAAGGTCGCCAATAAGACAGGTAAATTTTGGCGAAGAAAACTAAAAGTTAAAATAATCATGGAAAATGAAAGAACAGAAAAATTAATGGAAACGATAACATTGATGCAAGACGTTAGAGATATAAGAACTGAACACAATGTTTTCACAGAAGAACTTAAAATGTTAAAAATAAAAAATCAGATCAGGAAGAAAAGAGATGTTGCAATTAAAATACAAGATCGATGGAATAGAAAAGAATAAAAGGAGAGGACGGACACTACAAAGGTCTTTAGCACAAAATAATGCTTAACTAGAAAAGCTAATAACTTTCAGTTTAGAAGAACATGCACCTACAGCATCTACATCCGCCAGAAAAGCTCTTTGTAAAAGCAAGCGAAAAATCTAAAGAAAAGTAAGGTTGAGCTGCTGTTAAATGAACATACCGTACCTGAAATATATGAAGAAGCTATGCCGCAGAAATAGTCAAAGAAGTAGCACTTGCTTCTCCAAAGAAAGGGACAAAAGTGAAACAAGGTTCTCGGTCCCCAAAAATAGCAGCGACACGATATATTCCAGAAGAATCGCTGGCTTTATACAGGATTATTGCCCTTTCAAATCTTCATTGGAGAACCAAATGTACAGAAAGTCATTGTTTGGCAGAATCTCAGGCCTTCTTCGGTAAAACATTGTCGTCCAATTAAGTTCGTGTTTCACAAAGAAACACTAGAATTAGTGAAAAATTAGGTAGGAAAATTAAAAATCCAATCCCAACACTAACTCTAACAGTTGTGGATGTAAGGGCGGCAAAAATGCACATAACACCCAGACGGAATGCGACGCTACATCGAAAGATGTGAATATTCTATTTTCGGAAGGCAACCTTGCCTGGGTTAAATTTCTTGAATGGTTACTGTACATAGTATATCGACTAAATATAATTTAATGGCAAATTAGAGCGGACGATGACGAAAGGCAGGTGGAAGAAAGAAAACAAATAATTCGTGATCGTTTGCGCAGTGAAATGGGCCCTTTAGTAAAGCTAAACGACGGCAATACCGCTCGTCGTTTTTTTGGAGTACCTTCCTCGTCTGCTGCGATTACAGGTATTTACGAAAATTTAATTAAACGTTGTGGGGTAATTTTGAAAATTCTATTGGCTCAATATAAAGCAACGTGAGCATTTTCTGTATAGGCCCAAGAAATAGCAAATTATATTCATGGTACTACATCCCACGGAAAGTCCGCAAAATCCTCAATCATGGAGCAGATATTATCGAAAATGCAATTTTACTGCTTTGAGGAAGCTCAGGAGGGACGAAAGTTGCTGCAGGGAACATAAAACAGGAAAAAATGACTGGTTTGCTGTCCTGAGCAACAATTCTAAACGTATTCATCTCAAGGCTTGGTTTACAGATGCATTCTTACCAAATACTGGAGCGTTTTAGACTCCAGGAGTAAACATTGTCCGGGGGATATGAGAGATGCATTTCTTTGCATTGGTTCTCAACACTGTCTTGGAGGAGCGAAAGCAATTTTATATGGGGCGTAAAATTAACTCAATGAATAAAATGGACATATTAATTTTTTTCTTACAAGTTGATAAAACGACAAAGTGGAAAGAGACCAAACGTTTCGCCTTTTTTTTTTTGGTAATTTACTTTGTCCCATATCGATCCGTAGACGTCATTAAGCCGATCAGCACTAAATTCGGCGACTAATCGAGCCAAAATCGAGCATATTCGAAATCGAACGCAATGACGGATGATCCTAACGACATCCGCGTATAAAAAAAAAACTAATCGCCATTTGATGGGCGCATAAGGCGACACGACGCGGCGCTAGTGTCCCGAAAAAAAAACGCGGTTGTTACCCTCCTCCAATTGACGATTCTCGACTAGCCAAGGCTAGCGTACACATCCTAGCGTACAGTATAGACTCATATATCCTCGAATGTGACAGATGTAGCCGAACAATCCCGGTGGATGGCGTGGTGCGCGCACAGGAAAAAGTAATTACGAAGATTAATTGACGCAATTTCGCAATCGATAGCTTCTCCCCGTAATAAATGGGTAATATAAAGCTAGCGATGGTGTGGAATCATTGCAGACGAAAGCATATTCGCAGCCTACTACCACTAAATAATTTGTTATGTTAAATGTATAATGTGACGCGTTATTATGTCCGGAACGAGTGGTTGGAATTTATCGGATTGTCGGATTTTGGCCTTGCCATCATGTACGGCATGTATAAATCTCGTTACTGGAGTTGTATGGTTCATCCTTGAAGTCTGTTATAGATCACGTGAGATTTTAAACACCTTGCATTGTGTATAAAAATATTCTACATAAAATACACTACCGTCCATATTAGTTCGGACACCTAGTAAAATGTTGTAAACTCTACTAAAAGATAATATAATTGCGTTCGTATATAAATAATATATTTATATTAAGTCCTTTATGAAGTTTATAACCAATTGTACAGGCAAACTTCCAAGAATATCGATTAGAGAATGATTAAAAACCTTTTATATTTTATGGCCCAATATAGTAATTTTCAGAATAATCCTCATCGGCACAAATAAGATTAGTTTTGGGTCAATACTGCAGGTAATAAATTTACAATATTCTTTGGGGTGGGAGCAGGCCACCCGAAAGTTTATTGTGTATTGATAAATGCTTTAGTTTCTAAATAATCCTGCTTGTGCGTGCGTTAGTGTTAATAGTGTATCTTTTTGTGTGAACCTGATTAAAGTTATTGAAATGCCGAGAGGGTAACCGACAAGTTTTGAAAAGCGCTCTTTAGTTGTTGCTTTTCATCAAGAAGGTTATTCAGTGCGTCAAATTTTCGAAAAAATACAAGTTAATAAATCGACTCTTAGTGATCATTCGGAGACATCAACGCACGGCCAGTTTAAGAGATCGGGCACGTTCAGGTCGTAAGAGAACAACAACTCACGCCGACGATGAGCGTATAAAATTGCTGAGCAAGTGAAATAGGAGACTGACAGCACCAGAAATCGCCGCCGAAATGAATCGCGACCGTGCAAGAAAAATTTCTGTTATTACAGTGAAAAGAAGGTTAAAAGCTGCAAATCTTCACGGCCGCATTGCAACAAAAAAAACCTTACTTCGACGGGGAAACAGGCAAAAACGGCTACAGTGGGCAGAAACACATAGAAATTGGACAGTGGATGATTGGAAAAGGGTGCTATGGACTGATGAGTCAAAATTTGAGGTGTTCGGACAATCAAGGCGCGTTTTTGTAAGAAGAGCGAAAGGCGGAAGAATGTTGCAGGATTGTGTAGTGCCAACTGTCAAGCAAGGAAGAAATTCTGTGCTTGTTTGGGTTTGTTTTTCCTGCGCCGGTACAGGAGACTTGAAGCGAATTGAAGGTATTTTGCGAAAAGAAGGTTATTTAGAAATACTGCAAGAAAATGCAATACCATCGGGGCAACGTCTAATCGGCGAAAATTTTGTATTCATGCAGGACAACGACCCCAAACACCCAGCAGTGATGCGTAAAAATTTCTTAAATGAAGAACAAGATAATGGCACTTTACAAATAATGACATAGCCGCCGCAAAGCCCCGATCTAAACCCCATCGAACTGTTATGGGATGAATTGCACAGGAGGATCCGAAAGTATGCCCTACCTCCGTAGGCCACCTGTGGAACATTTTACAAGAGGAATGGACTAATATGCCAAATAGAGTCCTTGAAAAACTAGCGGAGAGGATGCCTCGGATTGTGAAAGCTGTTCTTCGCGCAAAAGGGAGTTTCTTTGATGAACGGAATGTTTAAGAAGTTTTTGTTTATTTTTCGTTAGAATTACTTTTTTTTTACGTTTATACTTTAATTTTAATCGCTATTAATAAAATGCAATAAAAATTTTAAGTTTTGGAAAAATGAGTTTGAATATTTTCTCGTTTTTTAAAAATCTATTTGCGTGTCCGAACTAATATGGACGGTAGTGTATGTCGGTTTTAGTGTACTGCCAAGCTTTCTGAATTTTCCAATGCATCGCCTTTCAAATATCGCTCGATGCAATTCCCGGTGAGACACTCTGCATAGTTACAAGAAAACTGAGTTTGACAAAGCTAGGCGGGAAATTTTTCAAACTACTCTCGTAGCTCATTGCAACTAACTCGCAATGTGCGTTCTTGCAAATTTAACACTCTAATTTCTAAGTTCACCCTTAAGGCTCATTTTTAAAATGCCGAATTAACGTTAGAAACATAAAAATATTCATAAGGCAAGGTCCCCCGCATTTACGGCTCACAATATTTCGCCTCGAACTTTCCGAAATTGGATTATAACCGCGGGAAATCTGACCCACACCGCCTTAGAGATACTTGCAATATGCAATATCTCAAGTACGTAGTTACGATGCAAGAAATGAGGTCTATTTTACCGGCTGCTGTGTATGCAGATAAAGTACTACGTAGACGAGATGTGGATCGCTTTAAAAGAGCGACCAAAACGAAGAACAAAAGGGGAAACGCTCCAAGGAGAGGATGAAGAACGCTCCTCCGGAGAGAATATTCAAATCCGACGCTTGGAAAGTGGAAGAATCCCCGATTTTACCGGAAGGGGCTCTTTTAGGGCGCCAACTAATGTATCGGGATCGCCTGGAATGGCGTACGAGGATCCCATCTGCGTCCCCTTCGCCATTTCACCCGTTCCCTTTTAAGAAGGTAGGGAAAAACGTAGAGTTGACGCGCTGTACTGTACCGGGGAAATGTGTAGGGGGATTCCCGACAGTTATTCGCGAGATTTACAAAGTTAGTCGCGCGATTCTGATCCCGTTTCGGGTCGTATATATGTTCGGCGTACATTCGATCTAACCCTTCGGCTTATATTGCGGAAATAAAGACGGGAGATATCGGTATGTCGCGGCAATTTTAATCTTTATTGTTATGGCCGCCCGGAGATACACCTTCGCGTATATCCTACCGTAAAGCTACTGTAAAATTTATTCCGGAGGACGTTTTCGATGTGATATTCGCATATACAAGGATGTCCCAGATAATATTTCCGTCGGAATAAAGATCTCTCATTTTTTAGAGAAAGAAATCATTCTTGCTGATCTTGGAAAGTGGATTAAGTACAAAATCTGGGTCTTATTCCTTATTGCTAGTACACCTAGTTTTATATTAACAAACTCTTTAGCTTGAAGTAGTTGGATTTAATTAATTATCTGGAACAGCTGTTTCGAGGATGCGTCGATCCTCATTCTTAACTTTAACTCGAATGATTCTAATTCTAACCTGTTACGTGC
Source organism: Oryctes borbonicus (assembly GCA_902654985.2). NCBI lineage: Eukaryota > Metazoa > Arthropoda > Insecta > Coleoptera > Scarabaeidae > Oryctes > Oryctes borbonicus. The sequence goes on along the minus strand of LR736869.1, from coordinate 5,607,180 downwards.
CTTTTGTCACCTGAAGTTGTTTTAATTTTAATGCAAC